>CM069456.1:16972067-17167436 GCA_035610835.1 Ophiura sarsii | reverse complement strand
AATCGAGGTACTGTATTCCAACGGTTTCTTTCTTCTTCTTCTTCTTCTTCTTCCCAACCCATCTAAAAAATGCTATTTTTTCTACAGTTTACATGCTACAATCACCTAACTTGGTCAGAAGGACCCCCTACCTGACTTTCATATAGGGTGTTCACAGTTAGGGGTCAAAGGTCACACAAGGGTCACTAGGGGCGAAAACCGGGATTTTCACCTAAAACAGCCATGCAATTTAGCGAAATGACCTAGGATCGTCAAAATCAGACAACATATTCCTTATGACCGTACGCATATATTATATAGTTTGGGTTTTAAAATCAAAAAAACATTTGGGGTCTCTAGGGGTTAAAATGTAAATTTTCACTCCTCGCACTCAATATGCTATTTTTTTCGAGAGGAAATGACCGATGAATGTCAGAATTAGTCAAAAGATTTCTTGGATCCATGTACATATAGGGTCTTCAGCGATTAAAAGTGACATTTCATTTGGGGTCACTAGGGATCATTGACCTAAACAGGGGTAAAATATAAGACATGCTCCGATTTTGACCGGATTTGTATGATAAGACAAGAACAAAAGTAAATCATTTTCTTGGGGTCAAAGGTCAACATGGGTCCACTAGGGGTCGAGATGTAAATTTTTCACTCCTCGCACTCAAAATGCTATTTTTTCGGTAGGAAATGACCGATTTCTTGGATCCATGTACATATAGGGTCTTCAGCGATTAAAAGTGACATTTCATATGGGGTCACTAGGGATCATTGACCTAAACAGGGGTAAATTATAAGACATGCTCCAATTTTGACCGGATTTGTATTGATAAGACAAGAACAAAAGTAAATCATTTTCTTGGGGTCAAAGGTCAACATGGGGCACTAGGGGGTCAAGATGTAAATTTTCACTCCTCGCACTCAAAATGCTATTTTTCGGTAGGAAATGACCAGATGAATGTCAGAATTGGTCACAAAGATTTCTTGGATCCATGTACATAGGGTCTTCAGCGATTAAAAGTGACATGTCATACGGGGTCGCTAGGGGTCATTGACCTAAACAAGGGAAATCAAGGTGTCCTGGTCTCAGACCAGATCTACTTCTAGTTGTTGTTGTTATTGTTGTGGTTGTTTTGTTTGTTTGGGTTTTTTTTTGGGGGGGGAAGGAAATAAAGGTCCAAGCTCACAAACTTATCCAACCTCTGCCCCCCCCCCCCCCCCCCCCCCCCTCAAAAGATTATTTATGAACACCCCTTGAACTTAAAACACAAGATGTCTTTTGGACTGACAGAAATCTGAAAAGGGCTTGTGTGGTGAACTTAACTGAAAAATAGAAAAAATGGTGAGTGTTTCTCCCCACGGTTTAACTCCTCCACCACATAACCAATCAATCTAATATCCCGCCTTTGGAAATATGTTTAATTTTAGTACTGGTAAAGCAACGGAAAACCCCTGTTTTACGGGCAAACAGACCTCACAGGTAGGGTCGGTTGGTTGGGCAGGGGTGTTTGGGGGTGGGGATGTCAAAAGAAATCTGGAATATTGGGTGAATTTTCAACATTTGTCAAAATTTGAAAATTACAACAGATGGGTTTTTTTATCGCCTAATTGAGACTTGCAAATTATATGTATCCAGGCTCATAAATCATTGGCGTCAATTAAAGTTCTTAGATCATGTAGAACAGATGGGGCTTTTTGCAGCTAATAATAATCAGACCATGTTAGATATCCTATTTTTGCTAGATTCTTGAATTTGCACCTCCTTGGTGTTTACGGGAAGTTATTGGTATAAATAAAGTCTAGGATAGTTTGTTTATCTATTT
This sequence comes from Ophiura sarsii, assembly GCA_035610835.1. Taxonomy (NCBI): domain Eukaryota; kingdom Metazoa; phylum Echinodermata; class Ophiuroidea; order Amphilepidida; family Ophiuridae; genus Ophiura; species Ophiura sarsii. Next base: position 17,165,625 of record CM069456.1, on the reverse strand, counting down.
GGCAACTTCAGATAAAATTATCATTTAAAACATACATTGTTCACCATAAAAACATCTTTAAAAAAAGCATGAGTTTTTGAGATTTTATGGGGGTTCGGGTTTGTCGCGTTTGGGTAAACAAACTTCTTCTTTTTTGCCTTAAGGTGGATTTTTTCTTCTTCTTCAAGAATCAGCAATACAGGTGATTTCTGATTGCGCATTTACTGATACTTTTAACTTTTAAACATATGTTTAAAAATAACTAAGTGGAAATAAGATAATACCTATGTATTTGGTGCAATAAATTATATTATATAATTTGTATAGCGAAATATAGCGAAAAAAGTATTTAATATAAGTTAAAAGTTTAACGGGTTCGCCGTCGGACAAGTTTTAATCTGTCAAGCTTTCGTCAGGATTAGCTCTGACTTCTTCAGGACCAAATTATTATAATATTAAACAAAACATAGAGATTGCCACTTCTCTTGTTATCATCATTTGGGCTGCCCCTTGCCCGATGATTTGAGAGTAGGTGCCCTTTCCTACTTGTGAAAGAATTGGTGGCTCTGAAAAGAGCCGTTCAGATGGATTGCCACTTCCACTGAACAGAGATGGTGGCTCTGAAAAGAGCTCTACACGTAGGTTGCCACTGGCCTACTATATATAAATTTGGTTCTAAAAGAACCTCCAAAGGACTGCCCCTTGACCAATGGAAATAACGTAGAGACTGCCCCTTGTCTACTACAGACTACAATAAGTCTAATGCACAGTAGTGCGGACACTGATCTACAAAGATGTTTATATGCCAATAAATGCAAATGCGTTGTTTCGAGAGAAATGAGACAAATCAATGCAAGCCTGCTGATTTTTAATGTGTGAATGATGGCACTATAGGGAGTGCTTTTTTAAAAAGCATATCAACATTTGCGCAAATGCATTAATTGCTGTAATTTTTCAGAAAACATACCGATATATTCATACAAGACAATACTAATCAAAATTTACAATTCTTTGCACATTTTTACTCTCTTTAAATTAATTTCAAAAGAATAAAACATGTTGAAAAGTTTGATAACACCCAAGGTAAAATCTGCAAACCTGTGCTGCATGCGTCAACAAGGAATCAAAGCAAAGCCCGTGGAGGGCGCCGGCACGGGTGCGCAAGTGGGGTAGAATTTAACATTTCTGATGCTCTCCCTGTATTTTGCTGCTTTTCGATTGGTTCATAAATACAAATGTGTATGAATAATTAATGAAATACATTACATTTTACCAGATGATGCTTATCAATAACACCGATAGCTTGGAAAATATGATTGACACAGGGATGTAGCGTGGTAGTTGTGATTGGGGTGGGGGCACAACAGGCACCGATCCACCAATGTTTTGAGGGCTCAATACTTGAATGTTGGCCATAACGTAACTAAAGCGGTGCACAAGCGGTGAGCTAGCGCGGACAGAGGGGAATATGAGGGGAGATGTGCCCCCCCCCCCCTCACAATCAATCAATCATTGAAAATATAGGTAGGTCTCGAGGTGCCAAAATCATCACTATTTTGATCAATTGTTTCAGTGCTCATTGCTTGAGAGTATTAGGAGGTCTCAATCAAAATGTGCAAAATTCACCACTATTTTTACATTCAAAAGAACAACTCTGTTGTCTGTTTAATGTAGGATTGACAACTACAGTGTAGAGTGATTCTCTATTGACTTTTGAGCACAAAATAGTGATGATTTTGGCACCTTGATATTTCCCTATATTTTCAAGCAAATTGCTGAATACTGACACAAGTGATTGCTACAAATCTGGTATCAATGGAAAGATAAACACATCAGCTTTCCATTGATGTACAACACACTCTCAACATAACAACAAAATATTGGTGATTATTTATTTTTTAAATCCGAAGTGTTTTTTAGGAGTTCATTATATTACACTGACTCCATCACTCGCTTATGTCCTTATATCTTGTGAACCAACGTTTCTGTTATTAAGATCCATATGAGCCAGCATGTGTATAGGATTTTTAGCCTGGCCTAAGCAATTTGTTTGAGCTGGTCAAATCAGGATCCAAACATGTGTCCAGATGGACTGACCATGTAAACAAACAAACAAACATTAATGATGTATCTGATTAGAAGACATTAGTCACTGTCACTGGTCAGCATCATTGGTCTGAGAATGAATGTTTACCCTAACCCTTCTGAATCGTACAAAAACGTACAGCCAGAAACTATCTCCACGCATGTGCTGCTGCATTGCCTCGATGACCTCACCTACCGGCATATGTGGGCAGGAAGTTGCTGCCCGCATGTGTTGGGAGTTTAGCTCAATCAGTAGAGGGACCTCTTTGGTGCGGAGGGTCCCGCGATCAAATCAGGGGGGTGCTGGGTGATATTTTGGGGTAAAAAAATAGTACTTTTTCTCTCCCCCCCCCCCCCCCCCCCCCCCGATATGCTCATATTGAGCTTAGTGGATTGATTCCCATTTCTCTTGGCAGTTGTAATTGTCAAGATCTACCAAAATGTTGATGATGAACAAGCTTGACTGCAGGTACCGATGTCTATTGTCAGGAGATTAGTTTTGTGAAATGTTATTAAATTCATATTTATCACAGTACAGTCAATTCTATATCTCCCTGTCTCTGTTGAGGTCTAGGTGAAAGTTGACTCTGAGTAGCCGACTTGCAGCACTTTGTAAACATCTGATAGAATATCACACGGTAATCTTTGTTGGTGGCGCTGTATATGTATGGATTTACAGCTGAGTTAAATAGTCTCATCAATATTGAAAATCCGTATATGTTGATGAACCAGTTAGAGTCAACAAACATCTTTTGAGTGTGCTTCCCATACAGGTTAAACCAACCGCACAGATGTTGTGGAGCTAGGCACACAAAAAATACTATAGAATTAGCAGCCAACATGCATGTTACCTTCCTTTGTGTGCGAACATAGTTATACTGTTGGTCGTCCATGGTAGCGGTGCGTTGAATTAGTTGTTGAATAATTCTGGTGTAAAAGTATGTATTAAGGACAAGAGCGAGAAGAAATGGTAATCCGTAAACAATATTATTTAAGATGGCGTTTGTATAACTTATGAAATTTGCCAAGAAGACAATTGAAAGATACTCATATTTGTCTCTGATTGGCCAAACAATGCATACTTTAATAATATTCCTTTGCATAATGTATGTAATAGTAATGGCAAAAATGGCTGCACAAAACCAGCTAATTATGACCAATACCAACGTACGCTTTGTTGATCTCACCATACGTGATTTAAGGGGGTAACACACGGCCATAAATCTTTCAAAACTCACCAGGATGACAACAAAGATTGATGCATAGAAAGTAGTAGCAGAGATTATATAAATAGCCCAAGATTCCTCTTTCGATTTGTAAAGCATACCATATCTCAACCCTTGCAAGTACTGATGTAAAGTATAACTAGCATCACACAGTATAAAAATCAAATCTGCTATAGCCAAATTAGCCAGGTAAAAGTTTGTGATTGTTCTCATATGCCGATTACACAAGACAGCCAGTAAGAATGCTATGTTACCAAATATTCCGAAGGCTGAGACAAACGGATAAAACACGGTGATAATAATTTCTTGAAATTGTGTGTTAAATAAGTAGGCCAAATCTTCGTCCGAGCGTGAATGCCAGTCTATTGTAGGATAATCAAAGTCTGCACAGCTATCTGATATGTAGTCAACAGAACTGAACGACTCATTCCCCGACTGCACCATTGTATAATTCATTGTTATGAAAACTGGCTAAAAGTGAGTTCCAATGGCTTGACGGAGAATCCAATTATATCACAATATTGACCAAACAGGCAACAAGTCACACAGAAATATTGAGTAATCTGTTTGTAATGAATAATACTATGCACCAGGTACTGCATAGATTAAGCAGTTCGGATAGTAGCACCAAGTCTCATGCGTGGCGTAATTATTTTCAACTTGTATATCCTTCAATGGGGGAGGGGGAATTCATCTTTATTTTGGGTAAGAGTGTTTGGCTTAAAACACACACGCACCCACAAATCAGCAGAAATGCAAAAATATTAGAAAATTGTGGAGAAAAGAATTGGATACAAATATGCAAGTGTCTGCAGATATCTTGGCTTTCGTGTGATGTGAATTTCAAGGCAATTCATCTAAACTTGAAACACAAGATGTCTGACAGAAATCTGACAAATCAAAAGGACGCGTGTGATGAAGAATATTAAAAAATGGTGATCCCCCACCCCCAGGTTTTATTCTCCACTCAACTTAGACCATTAGACAATCAATCTCTTATCCAGCCTTTGGGTTATATGTTGGATTTTAGTACTGGTAATTAAAATTTGTAAATTATATTCTTGTTGCTACCAGACTCATAAATCACATGGCATCAATAAAAGGTGTATGTTCCGATCACTTTTTTTGGCTATGATTTTTTTTTCACATCACGATATTTTGATATCAGAAGAATCCCCATATTTTTTCATTTTGTCTGTAAAATCTTAGGGACTGGAAATGTTCCATTTAGAAATTATAGGCTAAAATGTGGTGAATTACTGCCAAAGGAGGGGGGGTTCTTCTCTTTTTCTCTTAAATTTTAATGTCATCGCAGCCAACTGGCTGAATTGTAACAACATTACAAATCAAATACATTAATAAACAATGCAACGTCCAGGCAGCAGCTAAATCAGCGCCAAGTTGCGACATAAACCAACATGAACAACATACATAACCCCTATATAGTAACCCCCAATAGGCAATGTAGACTAAGTGCCTTGCCCAAGGACACAAACACATTGGCACCAGCGGTGCTAGAACTCACGACCTTATGATTATGAGACTGGCAACTACTCCACTGGGCCACACATGCTCTCACTTTGGAATGTGACAATTTTAAGGATGACCTTTCGTGTAAAATAGAAAACGTAAAATTGAAAATCGGGCCAACAATCAGAACATCTACCTTTAAGTTATGTTTGAAAAGAATCGAACACTATCTGTCATAATATAATATTTTGAAAGCTTTTGTAACTCACATTTTTGAAAATCTCTTTACAATCAATCATTTTTATACATTTGTTGTACTAAAGCAGTGACAGTAAACACAGCTCACATTAACCCTAACCCTACTACATACACCATACGGCAACTGTGCGGAAAAAGTGTTTCTATAACCCGGCGTGCAGGTTTTTTGGCTACAAAACGGACCCCGGCTATATACCGAGGCGAATATACCCGAGTATCGACTGGGAGCCGTGGTGTAGTGACTAGGATCTGGGCCCGGGTGCTGGAGGTCCGTGGTTCAAATCCGGGGTGGGGTCGGGGTGACCTTTCTGGTGAATTTTGGGTGTCGGAAAAGAAATCTGTTGCCGTGTGGTGATCTATAGAGTTAGGGTTGTCAAGCCACAATTAACTTGTTTGTTTGGGATGACACTGATAGATGACGCTGCAGTTGTAATTTTGGTGACTTTTGTCGTCTACTATGTTATAGACTTAATTGAAGGTAAATAGAATCACTAGAAGAAGAAAAAAAATCAGATTTCGTGGTTTGTTTTTATACATTCATTTGGGCACTTTCCATTGAATATACACCATAGCGTTAAATGAAAAAGATACCTGTTGTTTCAACATTATAAAACAAAATTTGGACTCGTCTTCTAGTTGTTTTGCTTCCACATCCACTGCCTTGTGGGGAGGAGAGGCCTACTTTGTGAAGAGGAGAGGTCACAAGTTACAGAGCCCTCTTGACGCTGCTATTGGATTTCCGCCAATGAGATATTTTAATACCATTGAGATATTTCAATATGTCAAACGTTATAAGCATCTATATGTGAATTGAAATGAAAATTATAGATGCCTTTTCAGTTTGTTTTCTTGTCATAATCCTACCCGGTCTCACCGTGCGCACATCTCTGGTCACTCTTGTGGTGTGATTAGGCAGGCCATCATATGGCAAAGAATATCTTAAGATTTTAAAGCTGACTCTTCGGCGCAGTCAGATGATAGGGGCCGGACTTCCACACGGTAACCCAGGTTTGAACACCGATGCAGGCGCCGCCATATTTGTCCCCAACAAGTTGACCTTTGTTTTTCCCCTGGTAGTTTTATATCCAGAATATGCCTATATAGGAAGTCAAGGATTTTTTTTGGAGTTCACTTTAGCCGAACCTTCCTCAACACTACAAAACATTACGCTGCAAGATACTGCTAGATCGTGGTGCGACCACACAGGTTATATAACTTTTTAAAAAACCTTTAAAAAAAACCACATTCCGCATTAGGTTTTGAAAAACTGAAGAGCTTTGAGGCAAAAGATTTTTTAGCCTAATGTAATGATCTAAAATATTTTACAGAAAAGACAATCAGTATTTAATGTGATGGTTGAAAATATTTTACAGAAAAGACAATCAGTATTTAATGTAATGGTTAAAAATATTGTACAGAAAGACAATCAGTATTTAATGCAATGGTTAAAAATATTTGACCGAAAAGACAATCAGTATTTAATGTAATGGTTAAAAATATTTTACAGAAAAGACTTTTAGTATTGAATGTAATGATCTAACAATCAGTATTTAATGTAATGGTTAAAATATTTTACAGAAAAGACAATCAGTATTTAATGCAATGGTTAAAATATTTTACAGAAAAGACAATTAGTATTTAATGTAATGGTTAAAATATTTTACAGAAAAGACCATCAGTATTTAATGCAATGGTTAAATTATTTTACAGAAAAGACCATCAGTATTTAATGTAATGGTTAAAATATTTTACAGAAAAGACAATCAGTATTTAATGCAATGGTTAAAATATTTTACAGAAAAGACAATCAGTATTTAATGCAATGGTTAAAATATTTTACAGAAAAGACAATTAGTATTTAATGTAATGGTTAAAAATATTTTACAGAAAAGACTTTTAGTATTGAATGTAATGATCTAACAATCAGTATTTAATGTAATGGTTAAAATATTTTACAGAAAAGACAATCAGTATTTAATGCAATGGTTAAAATATTTTACAGAAAAGACAATTAGTATTTAATGTAATGGTTAAAATATTTTACAGAAAAGACCATCAGTATTTAATGCAATGGTTAAAATATTTTACAGAAAAGACAATCAGTATTTAATGTAATGGTTAAAATATTTTGCAGAAAAGACAATCAGTATTTAATGTAATGGTTAAAATATTTTACAGAAAAGACAATCAGTATTTAATGTGATGGTTATAATATTTTACAGAAAAGACAATTAGTATTTAATGTAATGGTTAAAATATTTTACAGAAAAGACAATCAGTATTTAATGTCATGAACTAAAATATTTTACAGAAAAGACAATCAGTATTTAATGTAATGGTTAAAATATTTTACAGAAAAGACAATCCGTATTTAATGTAATGGTTAAAATATTTTACAGAAAAGACAATCAGTATTTAATGTAATGGTTAAAATATTTTACAGAAAAGACAATCAGTATTTAATGTGATGGTTATAATATTTTACAGAAAAGACAATTAGTATTTAATGTAATGGTTAAAATATTTTACAGAAAAGCCAATCAGTATTTAATGTCATGAACTAAAATATTTTACAGAAAAGACAATCAGTATTTAATGTAATGGTTAAAATATTTTACAGAAAAGACAATCAGTATTTAATGTAATGGTTAAAATATTTTACAGAAAAGACAATCAGTATTTAATGTCATGATCTAAAATATTTTATAGAAAAGACAATCAGTATTTAATGTAATGGTTAAAATATTTTACAGAAAAGACAATCAGTATTTAATGTAATGATCTAACAATCAGTATTTAATGTAATGGTTAAAATATTTTACAGAAAAGACAATCGGTATTTAATGTAATGGTTAAAATATTTTACAGAAAAGACAATCAGTATTTAATGTAATGGTTAAAATATTTTATAGAAAAACAATCAGTATTTAATGTAATGGTTAAAAATATTTTACAGAAAAGACATTTAGTATTGAATGTAAAGATCTAACAATCAGTATTTAATGTAATGGTTAAAATATATTTTACAGAAAAGACAATCAGTATTTAATGCAATGGTTAAAATATTTTACAGAAAAGACAATCGGTATTTAATGTAATGGTTAAAAAATATTTTACAGAAAAGACATTTAGTATTGAATGTAAAGATCTAACAATCAGTATTTAATGTAATGGTTAAAATATTTTACAGAAAAGACAATCAGTATTTAATGCAATGGTTAAAATATTTTACAGAAAAGACAATCGGTATTTAATGTATTGGTTAAAAAATATTTTACAGAAAAGACATTTAGTATTGAATGTAAAGATCTAACAATCAGTATTTAATGTAATGGTTAAAATATTTTACAGAAAAGACAATTAGTATTTAATGCAATGGTCTAAAATATTTCACAGAAAAAACAATTAGTATTTCATATATCGAGGGTTGAGCGTCAGAAGGCCGTAACTATACAAAATGCTATTCTGAGATATTCAACTTTCAAATATTCAGGACTCATTACACACATTGTAGCTCCCAACTTATAACTCTAGTTTTAGTCAAATTAAGGCTGTTTATGAGTTATGTCTTTATGGTTTTGAAAATATAGGTTATATGGATTATTTTGATTGATTCCAATTTCTGTTGTCAGTTTTATTTGTCAATTTATACCAAAATGTTGATAATGAACAAGTTTGAATTGTACCAATGTCTATTGTCAGGAGATTTTAGTTTTATTATAGTATATTCTTCCAAGACCGATCTTCCAATAACGTCACTGAGCCATTCCATTGGCTGGAAGAGGAGGCTATTTATTGACAAAAATATCTATGGAATCAATTGGAGTGAAAAAGGCCATAATAGAAAATAAGTATGTTAACACCTACACTTGTCGTTAAAATCCTTTCATTTTAACATTCAGAAAATAAAATTCAATTTAGTTTGTCCATGGTTTGTCAACATTCAAAATTGTATATTTATATGTTTAAAAAAAAGAAAATCTTACCTGTCCATATTGATACCATACCATTAATTTGCTAATAGGACATTTGGATATGGAGCTTCATACCAGTTTACAACAATCTGATCTTATATGCCCATAGCCCCAACTTGATATTGTAAATAAACAATACTGTGGGTAAAATTACAAGATAGCAAATAAAAATGGAAAGTGGTCTCCGCTCCTGCATTATAGTAAATGTTCAAAGTTCATCAATTTCGATCGTTTCCGGATTTGTGATTCTATTCATACGCCGAAATCACAGGTGACGATTTCTGTTTGATATAATAAAATAATGCACAAATAGTTCGGTCCTTGTCTCTCTTTGAATGCCACACTATACATAGCTGCTATGTGCATGTGTGATGAGAATAATATTGGAACAGCAGTGTTGTAAAATTGGTTACTCGTTACAAGCTTGCATAAAGTATACTATTGAATACTTGTGTAAATGAGGATTAACCGAGGTTGGAACAAAATAGGATCCTTTGACAACTGGCAAATATACGCCAGAAGACAGTACATCTTATTTTTGCTCATTGCCCCTGCCCATTCCAGCACCAAGGATCGCTCTTGGATGAATCGACTATAATTGATATTTATCTCCGTTCAGTCAATTCTATATCACCCTGTCTCTGGTGAGGTCTAGGCTGATGCTGAGTAGCCGACTTGCAGCACTTTGTAAACATCCGATAGAATATCATGCGATAATCTTTGTTGGTGGCGCTGTATATGTATGGATTAATAGCTGAGTTGAATAGTGTTGTCAATGCTGAAAATGTGAATATATTAATGAACCAGTTGGCGTGAATAAACATCTTTTGAGCGTAGCTTCCGTACAGTTGCATCCATGCATGCAAATAGTGTGGAGCTAGGCACACAAAAAATACTATAGAATTGGTAACCAACATGCGTGATATCTTCCTTTGTGTGCGAATATAGTTATACTGTTGATCATTCATGGTAGCGGTGCGTTGAATTAGTTGTCGAATAATCCTTGTGTAAAAGTATGTAGTAAGGACTAGGGCAAGAAGAAACGGGAATCCTTGGACAATAAGGAGTGTGAAGTGTTTTGCATGGTTAAATGTGATAAATGCGTAGAAGACATTTGGAAAAGACTCATACTTGTCTCTTAATGGCCAAACAGTACATACTTTACTCAATGTCCCTTGTTGAGTGAATGCAAAAGTTACAGCAAATATGACCGCACAAAGCCAACTCAGTGTGGTTAATTGTAATGTGCGCTTTGTGGATCTCACCATACGTGATTTAAGGGGGTAACACACGGCCATAAACCGCTCAAAACTCACCAAGATGATAATACAGATTGATGCAGTGAAAGTTATAGAACCGATAATAGAATTACTCCAAAATCCCTCTTTCGTTTTGTAAACAGGTTGGAAGATCAAACCCTTGAAATTGAAGTAATGTTGTAAAGTATAACTAGCATTACACAGTATAAAAATCAAATCTGCTATGGCCAAATTAGCCAGGTAAAAGTTTGTGATCGTTCTCATATGCCGATTGCACAAGACAGCAAGTAAGAATGCTATGTTACCAAATATTCCGAAGGCTGAGACAAGCGGATAAAACACGGTGATGATAGTTTCTTGAAATTGTGTGTAAAATAAGTAGGCCAGATCTTCGTCTAAGTGTGAATGGAAGTCTATTGTACGATAGTCTGCACAGCTATCTGATACGTAGTCAACAGAACTGAGAGTCTCATTCCCTGACTGTTCCATTGTATAATTCATTGGTATTAAAACTGACTAAAAGTGAGTTCCAATTGGCTTGATGAAGAATCAAATTATATTAGAATATTGACCAAATAGGCAACAAGTCACACAGAAATATTAACTTATCTGTTTGTAATGAGTAATATACTATGCACCGGTTAATGCATAGATTAAGCAGCACAGATAGTAGCACTAAATCTCATGCGTGGCGTAATTGTGAACACTTACGATTATTTTCCACTTGTATATATCCTTTTTTCCCTCAATGGGGGAGGGGGAATTCATCTATATTTTGGGTAAGAGTATTTGGCTTGAAACACCCTCGCACCCACAAATCCGCAGAAATCCAAAAATATTAGAAAATGGTGGAGAAAAGAATCGGATACAAATATGCAAGTGTCTGCTGATATCTTGGCTGTCGTGTGATGTGAATTTCAAAAGCGATTAATTTAAACTTAAAACACATAATGTCTTTCCGACTGACAGAAATCTGACAAATCAAAGGACTCATGTGATGAAGAATATTAAAAAATGATGAGCCCCCACCCCCAGGTTTTATTCTCCACTCCACTTATTAAACAATAAATCTCTATCCAGCCTTTGGGTATACAGTCCTCAAAATAAGTAACTGACCAGGTAATAAATATACTCAACCCCAGCACTATGGCTCCTATGTAAAAATATTAAATTATGAAGTTGTAAAGAAATTACTTCTCTTTAATTTGAGATATTATTACGAACGCTACATTGAAAATTATTGAACAAAGTGCAGTTTACATTTTCACACTTGGAGTTTTGAACACGCAAAACAGTGTGACAGGTATTTGTATGGGCTGCATTGATCAGTTGAAGCATCCCCAATCCTCATCTTACTATTGACCCGTGAGTTGTCGCTACCAGTTAATCAATAATCTGCCTGTTGCTAGTCAGAGGTGAACAAAATGTTAAAATGTAAATGGACGTTGTTTTGGTATTAGGCACATATGTAAAAGTAAAGTAAAGACTCGTGCCGAGCAAAGCTCGCGCGTGGAGTGCCCATCTCTCTTTCATTAGCGTTTAGGCCAGACTCCTCCATGTAATACTTGGCTGTGGGGGGTTCGCCACTCCTCCCGCACAGCGAGTCTGTTTTACTTCCGAACATGAATTAATGCCGGTACCCAATTATACACCTGGGTACCGGCATTAGGCACATAACTGAGTTAATATTCATTCAATCTTCACATGTAATATCTCAAATTAAAGGAAAGGAATATATTTACAACTTTATAATTTAATATTTTACGTAGAAGCTATTATAGTGTGGGAGTTCAGAGCATATTTATTACCTGGTCAGTTACTTATTTTGAGGACTGTATATGTTGGATTTTAGTACTGGTAATTGAGATTCGCAAATGATATTCTTGTTGATAAGTATGCAGGCTCTTAAATCACTTGGCATAAATTAAGTTTTATATTAAAATAATCGAAACACCTCTCGTAATATAATATTTTGAAAGCTTTTGTAACTCACATCTCTGCCTATAAAGAAAATCTCTTTACAATCAATCATATTTTATATCTTTGTTGGACTAAAGTCAGGGGGCTAGGAAGTCATAATTAACTTGTGTGTTTGGGATGACACTGAGAGATGGCACTGTACTTATAATATTGGTGACTTTTGTTGTCTACTATGTTATAGACTTAATTGAAGATAATATAGAATCACTAGAAAAAATTATATTTCATTGTTTGTTTTATACATTAATTTTGGCACTTTCCATTGAATTGAAATCACTCAAGGTCTATTAAAGTCGACTAAATACACACAAGCGTTGAAAGATGGAAGAAACATATGCTTGCGTAAAAGCTGCGTCTGTTAAGTTACGTCACTGTCCAGAGGAAGCCAAATAGAGTATAGGTTATCTTATGGCATGATCAGGCGGGCCATATCATATGGCAAAGAATATCATAACCCTTACCGCACTGAATCTCACTAAATCTCACTGCCAGAAACTATCTCCGCGCACGTGGTGCTGGCATTGCCTCGATGACGTCACCTACCCCAGGCATATGTCGGCGGGAATTCTTAGCCGGCATATGCGCTGGGAGTTTAGCTCTGTTGGTAAGGGGACAGACTGGGGTGCGGATGGTCCCGCGATCGAATCTCGGGTGTTGCTGCGTGATTTTTCGGGTCAAAAAGATAGTACTTTTCCTCCCTCCCCCCGATACGCACGAAAAACATAGCTTTACTGGTTAGGGTTTAAGATTTACAAGCTGACTATGTGTCATGATCAGGTAGGGCGCGACCCAGGTTTGATTCCTGACACAGATGCAGCTGTTTTTTCCGCACAAAATTTGACATGTTTTTCTCCTCCTGACATGCCTGAGATTGTTTATCAGAGACATCTTTTAGGTGTTCACTTAACCCGAACCTTCCTCAACACTACAAAATGCTACACTGCTACAATCATAGAAAAAATGTGTGCGAACACTGACCCTAATTGCCATGCTGTTTGTACCATAACACACAATATTTGAGTCATATGAAAATCAAAATTTGTTTCTGGTAGCCTGAAGGAGCCCCTTTCTCATATCCCTACCCCTTCCCCACCGATCAATGTTGCAAGGCCCTGTGCTGATGGTGGGCACACTGTGGGATTCAACATTGATCAGGGGGGAAAGGGGGAACACTTTACATTACACCTACAAAGTGTTTGAACAAACAGTTTAGGTAGGTACTGGTAGCTTTGTGGTGTGATCACACATAACAGGCTATCATATGGTGAAAAAAAATCATAAGATTTTCAAAATGACTCTGTGGCGTGATGAGGTAGGAGCCGGACTTCCAAGTGGGCAACCCTGGTTCGATCCCCGAACAAAAACAAAACAATTAACCTGTTTTTCTCCCCTGATAGTTTTATTCCCCAAAACACGCCTTGGGGAGTGGTTAAAATGAGGTTATTCTATGGGCTATACAATGTTGTTGAATTCAAAAGACAGATTGAAAACCAATTATTTGGCACAAACAAGTATTACCTGTCATTGACAATCGCTCAACTCGGTTTACAATTACACCCATGATCATAAATTTAATTATGAGCAAGTGATTTCAGAAATCAATCTGATCATGTTTTCGCTTAATCAATCAAGTGATTATTTTAAATTGTAAAGACGTCAATCAGAGTTGAAACTTTTTATACCAAGGCCCTGAAACTCCACCATACACATAATATTGGTTTTAGGATGTGCAAGATTCTTTACGCACAATGTAGAGTCACTGACTGTTGAGTGTTGGTTAATAAACAAGCTTCCTAATATAAAGTGTGCATGGACCAGGAACTACTTTTTTTCTTTTTTGTCAAAATTAACTCATGGTACTATACTTTACTGTGTAAAAATTGGAAAACACAGGAGACCTAACTTGGAAGCTATATCTGGGAGCTAGTTTTTAAAATTTCAAATTAAAAAAAAGACGGGCCAGTCAGGCCAATAGAATAGGGTGGTTTCTTTTGTTGCCTGACAAATTTTCTTTTTAACAGCAATTTTTTAAAGATGCAATTTATTCAGCCATTGGCCATTTCTAATAACCCATAATATCTGATTTCAGAACAAAAATATAACATCTATTTGTAATTGGTGTGTTTGCATTAGTAAATACATAACTTGTGTTATGAATTCATTGGTGAAAACATCCCCCCTTTTCCTTGAGTATCCGGCTGTGCCCCTTTTCCCAGACATATTTCAGTACCCCCCCCCCCCCCCACCCCCCCCCCCCCCCCCCCCATTTCCATCATTCAATTATGTAGATAGTAGTGTGATAATATTGTTTTTAATGCTTGTATATTTTTCTTGAAGGATGATACATGTTGTTTAAATCACACCATTAATATCTTCTTTCTCCCTTTTTGATTATTTATAGGATATATTACAGAGACCCTCGCTGGAGAATGACCTGCAAAGCTTCTGCACTGCAAAGAGTCTACACCTACTCGTTTTAGTCAACATGTATCGTGTCGACAAGGAAGCCCCTCAAAGACAGCTTGGGCTATATGCTCCTGGTACCCAAATACTTAAGGACAACCTAGTCAAAATATTACAGGAAACAGACATGCCTTCGTTGCAACTTTCACAAATTGAGAACACAACATCGTCAGTGGTTGCGTTCGAGCAGGGCAATGTGTTTGCATCTCGTAAGAAGCTTATGCCCATAGTGCAGCAATTCCTGGAGGACTCTGAGAGAGATTCTGCGCTTGTCAAAGAAATCCTGGATCCTGGCAACAATTCCAGTGCTGTGGATTTGTTAGGTGGTGATCTCGTGTCAACTTTGAACCCTACAGAGGGACATCTGCAGGCTAGCTTTTCAACCAATCAAAACAATTCAAATGTAGATGATGATCCATTTGGTATCGGATCAGCGTTGTCACTCACTGGTTCGTCCCATTCAATACCAGAACAGGTTCTAAATAATGATGATCCATTTGGGTTTGGATCTTTGTCATCTGTTGAGCAAACTACTAGTGATATGTCAGCACAGAGTGCAAATAGCGATGACCCATTTGGTCTTGGAACTTTGTCTTTTCCAGATCAAACCTCGAGTTCAATTCCCTTGCAGAACACTAATAATGCTGATCCGTTTGGTGGACTTGAATCATTAAACTCCCCCAATAAAAAAGAAGCACTTATTGACGACCCATTTGGTTTTGGCTCACCAACCTCGCTGAATTCCCCTTCTTTGCCAGTCCAGAATGCAAATAATGATGACCTGTTTGGTCTGGGGACTTTAGACTCTCTGAATTCACCATCTATGCAAGTGCAAAATGCAAATAACGATGACCCGTTTGGTCTAGGATCTTTGGACTCTCTGAATTCAACATCAAATTCAGAGCAGAATGCAAATAATGATGACCCATTTGGCTTAGGATCATTGTCATCATTTTCATCTCCATCTCCAAACCAACAGCAGAATGCAAAACTTGATGACCCATTTGGCCTTGGAGTTCTAGACACTCCTGTTCACAGTACTAGCAATAACAATGAGAACACTGAAGCTTCATCAAGTTCTTCTCTACTCGACATTGATCTTTCCGGAAGCAATGATTTGGATGGTTCAAAGATGAGTGGCCCAGGACCACCAACGCTTTTAGATCTTGATACATCTGGTGGTATAGATACTACTTTAAGTGTGGAGATTTCATCACCATCAGGGCCAACAACCCTTTTTGATCCATTTGGAAGTGTAGATACCTCTGAAAGTGCAGAGATGTCCCCAGATGTCTTATCAGATTTAACAAGCTCAAGTTCCTCGACTCCTCAAAAGCCTCTGTCATTACTTGATTTAGATATGTTTGGTGGCATAATTGATTCAGCATCAAGCAAGAGTAGCATTGCCTCACCTTTGACCTCTGACCCCTTTGAACCTTTGACCTTATCAAGTCCAGGCAGCACTCCTATTGGCGAGTCAATAGAATCGTCGACGACAGATCCGTTTTCAGTGCTCTTATCTCCAGCATCTACATCTGTAGAATCTGTGTCTTCCACAAATCCATTTCAAAACACCAATGATAGTGATCCAAATGGCAACGATTTGTTTGGACTCTGTGATTCCAATGGTGATATCACCTTGTCAGTAGACGTCTCGGATAATATTGATGAAGAACATCAAGCTGCTGGTGCAATTATAGCCTCAGAAGAAAATGGAATTCACCAGAACGGATATGGTGTGTTTGATATAGGTAACACTGACGGTTTAATAGACGTTGATAGCACAAGCAGTAATAAGAGCAACAATGATATATTGGATCTTGAAAACCCTAAAAACAGAACTGATGCAGCAAATTTAGAGGTTGACGCTCAGAAACTTGATAATTTGGTGCCAATATTATCTGACAGCAAACCATCTTCCACCAGCACTTCTATTGAAGATGCTAAATCTGACTCGACCTCTGGTATTGACAATGGTGCATACTTGTCTACTGAAGGCACAGAACCCTCAAGCAATCTGCTTGATGACCTTGCAAATTCTTCTCAACCAGTAACGGTAGATCTTTTTGGAATAGATGCCATCAACTCTCCGAATGGGACATTAATTGGTACTGATGCAGTGTGTATACAAGAAGGTGACCAAAATTCTCCTGTAGAGGAGCAGAATATAGAAAGCTTGGATAATGCTGACTCATTAAAATCTCAACAAGATTTGGGAAATGGAGTCCATAAAATGGTAGCACCAATGGAAGAAGATACTTTTGATGAAACGTTTGTCTCTGATGGCAACCTCAACATCCTAGCCAATCCATCACTGAAGCGTGTGCCGAGAACTCCTTCCAACTCTGTTTCCGATATGTCCGATGGATTGTTGTCCAGTTTTGATGGAAAGGATCTCGATAGACAAGCCCTGGTGGACAAAATGGAAGAACTTCACAGATCAAAATCAGCATATGATATGGATGAAGATTGTGATATCATTGTTTCCAATGGAGGGTCACAAGGGTTTATAAGAGAAGAGAGCTTCTCTTCCGTTGGAGATGGTTCACAAGGGTTTATAAGAGAAGAGAGCTTTTCTTCCGTTGGAGAGGACGAGAGGACGACTAGCCCAAGCAGCGAAACTGTTTCAGATGATGTGTCAAATTCTTCAAGTGGTGAGTCCTACACGGTAAATGATGAGAACCGTGGTGTGGATCAGTTTGCAATCACACAGATCCAGGAAGCTGAAGAGGAGGAGGAGGAGGAGGAGGAGGAGGAGGAGGAGGAACTAGATGAAGAACCAGAAAACACAGAGGAAGAGTCTGGAGAACTAAACAGGTTTGACACATTGCAAGATGCCAAAGATATTCCTACAATATTGCCAAAAGCAAGTGATGCCAGATCAAGCATAAATATTCTTGAAAGTGACAAGGATGCTTTAGCACATTCAGGATCTGTTCTTGAAGGCATTGTTTCTGAAACTGTTCCTGAAAATGTTCTTCAAGAAGATGTTCCTGAAAACATTCCTGAAGATACAATTATTGAACAAGATATTCTTGAAAAAGTTCCTAAACAAATTTCTGAAGATGTTCCTGAAAATGTTCCTGAAGATGTTCTTGAAAATGTTCTTGATAGTACTCCTGAAGGTATTTGTGATACTATTCCTGAAGATGTTTCTGAAAGTGTCCCTGAAGAGGTCCCTGAGGATATCGCCACAGATATACAAGATTATGTTAACACAATAGTCCAGATGTCTTCATTTGTATACAAAAATGAAATCCCCGATGGTGAGGGTGTTACAACAAATAATGTGGAAGAGCAAGAATCACCTGTAGACAATGAAGGATGCATGGATGTACCAAAAGTGGAGTTGGAACAAAACATTGAAGACACAAATGAAGTCGACGATTTGCCTTTGGATCAGTCCAAGGATGTGCAAGTAGAGGTCGATGACAAGGAAATGAAGCATATGGATGTTGATGGTGTGAAGCCATTGGAAGTGTCAAATGAGTCCAGCAATGGTGACGAGCAAGCAGACATAGATGAAGAGGATATCCTGGAAGCAGACAACATGCATCATATCCACACAGAAAATGAAGATATAACCATGGCAACAGTGTCTCCAGTGCATGATGGGAATATTGTCAAGGAAATTCAAAATTCTGTAGATGCAATGAACTCATTTGCACACAAGCAAGACATTGAAGCTGATAAACAGGATGACATTGAAGAAGAAACTGATAAGTTAGAATCACAAGAAAACGATAACATTGAGAATAGCAGTCCCGACATAGAGAGAATTGAATCGTCGGAAGAAGAAAGCAAAATAGCTGAAGGCGGTGAAGTGCAATCTGAAAATGGGCAGGATGTTGATAGCTTGGATAATGGTGTTGGTGAGATTGTTGTAGCGGAACAAATCATGGAATCAAATATGCAAGATGGGGCGAGTGTGGAAAACCACACTGGGGAAATTGTTGTAGCGAAACCATTGATGGAATCAAATATTCAGGATGAACCAATTTTGGATGATAGTAATGGTGAAGTTGTCTTGGTAGAACCAACAGAGAATGGAAATATCCCTGATGAAGGCAGCATGGAACATACTGCTGGTGAAGTTATTGGAAAAGAATTAACAGGGGAGACGAATGGTGAGTGTGAAGCGATGGAATCCTTAGACAAAGCAGATGTAAAAACAGTTGTTGAGGATATAGAAGATAAAATAGAAATGGAAATAGAGAATGATGATGATGATACTACTGTGGCTACCGTTTTGTCACAAGATGATGACAGATTGTTAGTCGAAGAAGTCCAAGATTATGTTGAAACGGTGGTTCAGACGGCCTCATTTGCGTACAAAGAGGAAATGGACCAATTAGAAACAGATATGTCATCCCAAAATTATCAAGAAATGGAAACTAAGGATATTAATATTCTGGCAGAGAATGTCGAGTCAGTAGAAGGGGAGATAACTGTCGAGGAAGAAAACGCCAGCAGCAGTAGTATTGTAATAGAGGATACGAAGAACCAAAATGATATTTTAATAAATGTTGGTGAACATGAGGTGTCTGATCGTGAAAAGCCAAATAATTCAATGGGTCAGATAATTGAACAATCACAAAGCATGATTGATGAAGAAAGCTCTGAAGTTATTCAAGCTGATGAGATTGAAACAGCTGGTAAGACAACAGACAGCGCCACTTGTGTAGAAAATGGTGGTGTTGCCATGGAAATGGTGGATACTGAAGATCTTTCAGATGAGTGTGTGAATACAGGAAGTGAAGTGAGGGAAGAACTTGCAGCTGAAAATGTTGATGTCAATGATGAAGGTTATATGGTAGATGAAACAGTACTATATAATCACATGGAAAATACCAAAGAACAAGAAGAGGGGGAAGAAGAGAAGGAGGAGGTGGGTGATGAGGTCAAAGGTTACGTTGATTCAGTAGTCAGAGTGGCCTGTTATACTTATCAGGAACAATTGGAAGCTACTGATATGAATGCAGGTGGAAGTATTACGGATGAAGACTTGGTAGAATCTGAAACTCAATCGGAATCTCAGCTTTCACCGTTTGCTGTTACAACGGACATTACTGAGGGAGAAGTTGAAGAACAATCAGAATCACAAGAATCACAGTCTTTCACTCCACTGGAGGAGAATGATATAATCGATGAAACACTTATCTCATCAACAGAGGGCGCTCTCACAGAAGCTGTAATTGCACCCACAGAGAGTGTCGCAACAGAGACGATAATATCTCCTGTTGAAACAGCATTGACTGAAGCTATGCCAATCATGCCAACAGAGGGCACTGTAACAGAGACCAAAGTATCAACTAGTGAAAGCCCCATCACTGAATCTGAGCCATCTTTGTCAATAGAGGGCAGCATACAGGAGGTGGCCATCCCAGAAACCATGGCAGGTGATATGAGCCCATCTGTCGATACCAGCACATCTGTTGTTGATCAATCTCCAACAGCAGAAAACACGCCGGAGAAAAAATTCACTTTAGATGTATCGGATTCCGTCCGTAACATGGACCTGAGTTTTGACGAAACTTTATCGCCTGTGCACCTCCAGCAGCATTTTGAAAGCACACCAATAAGACCAGATACTCTGGAACTGTCCGACAACAATAGAGGGGGTAAAACTATGATACATCCCACCTATGCCGGTAACCAACCATATAGTAATAACGCCGGGACGCCAGCGTCGCTCTTATCTGATGATGGAGGAAGTATTCACAGTGTGACGACCTTGGATGCAGTTAGTATGTTTCCCATCACCCCCTCGCCAGGAAGTCAATCTGAATGCGATGCTGATTCTCTCGATGGTGCTGATCTGGACAGTGGAAAACCACCATTCCCAAAGAGACTCGTATCCGTTGACTCGACAATGGCACAGGATATCAGCGGGGACTGGACGGGCGAGACGGAGATACTGGACGCGGCGGCAGAGCGCCTAAGACAGGTGAGTGTCGTAATGATACATAAAATGTATTCAACAAATGTGATTGATTTTGTTGGATTAGAAAGTAAGCCAATGGGATATTTGTATTAACCTGTAGGCCTGTGTCAATGTGTGCAGGGCAGATATGTGGGCGTGCACAGAGACATGTAATATTTATTATTATTACTAAGTGAAGGTAGTGACCTATATGTGGTATTTTCCCATACATTTACAGTTGAGTAATCAATTGATTGATTTTTAACCCTGTTATATTATTAAAATTATTATTATTTTTTATTATTATTTCATAATAATAATTACATTTTTATACATCAATGTTGAATTAAAACAAGACCCATCTACTCCTAATTTAGAAAAATAAAATGTTAAAGGGAACAAAATTACAACATATATTAATGTAAATCCTGATATTTCATTATATTTACAGAAAATAATTGTTTCTCCCAATGTATAAAAAATAAAATGTTAAAGTGAACAAAATTACAACATGTATCAATGTAAATCCTGATATTTCACTTTATTTTCAGAAAATGATCGTTATTGCAAAATCATGAATAAAAAATACATATTAATTTCCAAAATATCAGTTTACTTCCTAATTTAGACAAATCAAAAATGAAATTCATCGAAATTGCAATTGTATCAAAATGTGTCAATTACATTATGCAAATTGTGATGTTATATTGATCCATTTGTAACTATTTATAATGGTGTCATTATGACACATAATTATTTCCCCAGCTGTTCAATTCAACTTGATAAATAGTAGGAGCAAATATAATATGGAAACAATAGTTTGGTCAGACAGTCTCAACATTACATTGTACACATTGTACATTTTTTAACTGAATTGAAAAAAATTCCAATTTATTTTTGGACTATTGGCAATTGTAGTGGCCATAAGGTCCTAGATTTAATGCCTACCTTATGTTATGTGACAATTCTACATAGATATACATGTACCAGGAATGTAAAATGTGTGGGCTATTGCATATTGGGCCCCACTGCACTCTATATAGTGAGCACGGTATACTGCGCAAACGAATAGCTGAGGGTCGTGGCTTTGGGACAATGGGCGGACATGCAGAGGGTCCCTGGATCGATTCCTGTCCGGTCCCTGGTTGATTTAGTGTTGTTTTCTCTTCCAAAATTGTAATCCTGGTTTAAAACCAGTTAGGATTAAAGGATATCATAATGAGCAATGTTAATGTTTTATATAAGCCTAATTTGGTGACTCTGTTTTTGTTTTGGACTTTGTTGTTAGGGATATGGAATAAACAAGGGATACATATAATAAATGGTCCTTACAGAAGGACTATTCTACATTTAGACCACAAAGTTAAACCGTGTCTAAGGGACGCACCATTTTATTTTCAGGGGGGGGCATGAAAGTTGGGGTCGGGCAGATTTTTGTTTTTCATCACCGAAGTCAACGACATTTTTTTTTGGGGTGGGGGGGCAAAGGCGGCAAAGTTTTTTTTTCTTCAGGTTTAATGTTTTTCTTTACATTGAGTTGGGTGAGTCAGATTTTTTTTTTACTCAGCAGTGAGTCAATTTTTTTTCTTTTCTGGTTGGTGGGCAAAGTTTTGTTTTTTCCTGGATAGTGGGCAATTTTTTTTTAATTTAGAAAACTTCCATGCCCTCCCCTGAGTATCAAATGGTGCGTCCCTAACTTTTTTTGTGCATACCGACCATGGCCGCTATTTCAGATTGGGCCTTGTGACCCTAAACTTTCACAATTGTTATATTCTGCTTGATTAACCACCATGTAGACATCTGTGCAATAACAATGTTGACTAACTTCAGAGACAAGCAGCCTGATTGGGCTTGTAAAATGAGAACCAAAAGGCGAGAACACAGTCATGATCAGGGTTGTAGCTACGCCAGGCGGCGCCGGGCGGGCCCGCCTGCCACTGGGCTAGGCCGCCTGGCACTAAAAAAAACAACTATTTGTGGATAAAATCATTAAACTACCTCATAAAACAAGAAATGATGTGGCAGGAACCCTCAAAGTGCATTAAAAAAGCCTAAAAACATCCTGGCCCCTGAGCCGCAAGAGTTATGTAACCAAATAGCGAAATATTGAGCCCGTCCGGTCGCTTCGCTCCCTCCGTTCGCCATTTTGCAACCTGGCACAAAAGTTGGCCTAGCTACAACCCTGGTCATGATAATCCCTAGACGTAATTATACACGCCCTCGCCCATCCTAGTAATATCAACCAAGCTGATCTAAAGGCCCCATCCAAGCATGTGTGGCACAGCAGATAGAGCACTGGATTCATAAACCAAATGTTGTGGGTTCAAGTCCCGTTGTGGTCAACATGTTGTGCTCTTGAGTAAGGCACTTTACCGCAATTACTTCTCTCCACCCAGGTGTAAAATGGGTAGCTCTTTGGGGATACTCACAGTCTAAGTGTCTGATAGGAATACAAGCCATTATCAGAATTTGTAAGATATGCAGCAATAACCTAAGTTTATTTGTTTACACGGTCGGTCCGTACGGACTCACGCTTGGGTCCTGAAGGGACCAGGCTCAAGCAGTGTGAAGCGAACTGATTATGATGTATCCTATCTGATTACGGAATAAATGTAAAGCGCTTTGAGCATACTTAATTTGATAAAGCGCTATATAAAATCTTACATTTATTTATTTATTTATTTCAAATCAGTGGCCCATCCCCGACTCTATCATTGACGATCAATTATTTTACCAAGCTTTTCCAACCAGCGGACTACCCCTACCATCTCCGACTCTGTCCATGATGGCGTAAGCATTGTCATGGGGGAGTTCCATGATCTGATTGCTCCTTTATCCCATACTATATTATAATACATTTCCCTTGAAGACATTCAAAACCACCAATTCCGGCTTTTACCAGGGCTCGACGCTGGTGGTGCGGCTCTGTATTGTTATTGTATTGGGAAGTGGAAACTGCATGTAAGGATATACAGGAAATTGTCGGGAAATTGCCTGAATTGCCTGATTGTATACCGTAGTCGCCCAATGGTAATTCCAACTCAAAGTCACGCAGCGATTATAGAGGGTGTTGGTCATTTAGGCTATTTTTTGCCAATCCCCATTATCTTTCGGTGAAACCATGTTTTTGGTCAATATTTTCTAAAATACAGGAGTGCTTAGCATCTGGATACCTCTGGGGTACTCAGATTGATGTGAGGGAGTATTTCAGGCCTGTAGATACCTAAACACTTCACAATCTTACTTGATCCTGTCCAGTTCCCGGTCGGAATCAACTATCAATTACGTGCACAGCGGGATCTTACGAGCTGATGTGACCCAAACCCATCTGCAACTCATAGCTCTTTTTCTGTGTAGGCTTAAGACCCAAAAAAACCCCACTCAAATATGAAATAAGCCGATGTAAAATTAAATATATATGCTGAAATTGAATGCTGATATATGAAAATATAGAGATATATGTTTAGACAATCATTCTATGTGCAAATTTGAATACTGAATGGCTAATTTGATTGCTTTTAAGCAAATTTTCAAATTGGCAGGAAAACTTATATTTACTTTTTCAGAGGGAAACATGTTATATTCAAATAATTTTCTAAAATTAATACCACTTGGGATACTTAAAGGCATATTATGTGATCTTTTCCAGGGAATGCCCACAATCCTCTAAAAAAAATTGATAGCAGATTTTCTTGTAGATTTACATTTCTGATCATAAATCGTACATGCATTCCAAGTTACAGGGCGATACCATTCTTAATTACAAAATCTTGGTTTTAGAGTGAAAATGAACTGTTGGAGTCTGTGCCAACAACTTATTTTTACTCTAAATTCACTCTAAAACCATGATTTTGAGGTAATTAGGAATCGTATCGCTCTGTAATTTATGATCCGAAATGTAAATCTGCAAGAAAATCTACTTTAAAAAAATTAATAAAAATAGAGGGCGCTCCCTGAAAAAAATCACATAATATGCCTTTAAGATGCTTTCAGCACATTGGAACTTTTTATCTCTATAACTTATAAGCCTATCTGCCTGGTACCAGACTTCCAAATATTTGCTATATTTCTGAAAAGTGGACAACTTTGTGTTCTATGGTCCCATTGGCGGTAACAAAAAACTATTTGGACATTTCCACTTAAACTTGAACAACTTTTACTATGGCAACACCGTACTGTTCTAGTGGTTTCCCACAAGATATGTTTTCCGGTTAGCTATGAGCCGTGTTGATTTAACAGGTGGGTGTTCATGCCAACAAATACAAACAAACAAAATTGGCATTGTTTGATATTATCGTTAGTGACCAATTTCGGTGCATTTAATATAGGAGTGTTCTACAGTCATTTGATACAGGCCCGTATGAAACCTGTGAAACCATATTTTCGCATTCTAATTGAATCTCTTACTAATCTCATGTAAATCTTACCCTTTAGTTTGTTCACTGTATGTTTGTGTCTACCATTCATGTCTTTAAAAAAAAATTAAAAATGTTGTTGGAGTATAGTAAAGTAAATTAGAATCTTTTCTTATCTTATTTTTGTTGTTCTTGAAGTGGTTAGCTAGTGTACAGAAGACCAAATGTTTGACATAAAAAAATTAAGGAAGTGTAATTATTTTATTTTAAAGAGTTGAGAAGTTTTGATTAATCATTAGTTTGATTTTTTTCAATATTTCAATCTGCAGTTGTTTACTTTTCATATGTTTTTATTTAATTGTCAATATCAGATTTCCAAACAATGATCATTGTAATGAAAATGATCAAGTGAATAGCAAATTAAAAACAAATAAAAAGTTGAAATTTATGTATAAATGTGGTGCTTTTTATATTTGGTACTCTAAACACTTTGTACTTGTAAAACATGCAGACACAGCGTGAAAGGTGTTACAAAACTGGTCACTTATTTTCTTTGCCAATAATCTCACACCTCTATAGCAATCATATTTTGAGTTGGGGATTTAATTTTATAATTATGCATTCCATCATCAACAATGCTTTCGCTTGGGATAAATTTCTCATCTATTGTTCCTACCAAACAGTTGTCTGAATTGTTTGGCTGGATAATGGGTCATAAGTGACATTCATACAACACTATAGTGGATTAGTCGTGCGGAAAATAAAGCATCTCTCTCATGAAAGGTCGATCATTAAATTTGGAATATATAATTTCATTAAGGTTAGATGAAATTAAATGAGGACGAGGTATTTGTGCATGAGCCACTCCAGCTAATACCCAAACAAATGGCATGTGTTAACTTTGAGATATTATCATCGATTTTAAAAGTTCCTCGATGAAGAATGAACTATTTGTTTTTTTGTTTTTTGCAATACCATCATAATCACATCGCCTTTTTTAATAGGTGGATATCAATACTTTACTAATATTAAAAGCTGTCATTTCAATGAATGGTGTTGTAAAGACAAAGCTCAAATTTTGTACTGAAAATATACGAGTTTCGGCTAGATAAATTATTAGTTTGTATATCATTCTATGAAAAATGTCTGTCATAAGAACCACTTTGGAGCAATATCATGGATATCAGCTCTCGACTAGATTTATTTATTTTATTTTATTTTATTTTTTTATTTTTTTTATTTTTTTTATTATTATTATTATTATTATTTTTTTTTTTTTTTTATTTTTTTTTGTAAATTTATTGATTTATTGATTTATTTTTGATTTTTTGATTTTATTGTTATTACTTATTTATTTTAATTTTATTTATTTATTTATTCATTTATTTTTTTATTTATCTATTTAAATTATTTTAGTCAATCAAAGTTTACAGGGCACAAAACATAATATTGGTGGATATTTATTTGTTACCTATCCTAATCATCAGTCAGCTGTAGAACAGAGCCCCGTTTTCATTGAGGGTGCTCTATATAGTGACGCACTGCCGTCAATTTTCTACACGGCGATTCATAAAGTGATGGAAGTCCGTCGCCCGCCCGAATACGAACAAAAACCACTTTTCAATAGAGGGCGGGCTTCCAAGGGAACGGCCTCACGTCACAGTAATTTTCAAAATTCATAAAAAGCAGATTTTGCCGATTTTTAACAGCGAAATAACTCTCTTTTCACAGAGATAACCGTTACAAAGGCATCACATCTGAATACTATTGGGCTTATATTTAATGTAAAAATTATCACATTTACCCTAAAAATTATTAAAATTGGTGTAATCTTGTCTAGAAAATGGTGGTCTCATCACAGCAAACCGGTCAAAAAAGACATAATTTTAGCTTGTGTCGTGTGATGTTGGGGTCAAAGGTTAAATTAAATCATCGAACTGGGTTTCGCAAGGAGTTCTGGTACTTAAATGCTTCCCTCAACTCGATGGATAGTTACTTTTTATGCAGATAATTTGGGCTAAAAGGCGAAAATTCAATAATTGTGCAAATTGACGGGTGTGCGTTACCTTGGTTACGTATACCCGTCGTTTTAGAGCGCCCTCAATTGAAACGGGGGCCCGTTCTACAGCTGACTGATCATGGACTGTAGAAACCATGTCCAAATTTAGTATTTTACATCCACATTAGATCTGTTATAAGCACGAGGTTTTTTATCACATAAATAGTCAATGCAACCACAACAAATGTCTGAAATTGTAACTATTACCATTATAATGCAATCATCTATTCCATTCCTAACCTAGGATGACATATGAATTGGAACTAATCCTATTGGATATGTATCCTTAATCTGGAGATCACAAACATGTCCATATTATACCTTTGAGTCAGGATATTTTATAAGGCAATAGCTGTCACAGATCATGCCCATTCACTTTAGGAAGGCATTGGACAGGGACGATATCAGTGTTACCAAATCTGTGATTTATGAGCCAAATTGGGCTGGTTTTGAAGATAAAAAAGTGGCTCTTTAAATTCAACTTTTTTGGAAATTGTGTGGAACGAAATGCCAGTTTTTGAGTAATCTCAGTATTTCAGGAAATCTTAAGTCATGTTTTACACAGTTTTATTACTTTCGGCCCATATAGATCTTATAGACCTTGTAATTGGCACTTTCCTGCCGTTAATGTGGAAAACATCTGAAACAAAAACGATGAGATGAGGTGGAGAATGTAAACATTGCGATATTGCTCCGCTTTAGTTTCGTTTCGCGATATCGATGTTTACCCCAGCAACGGCAGGAAAGCCAAAAAAAAGTAATAAGGTATATTCATACTCTGTAGTATTATGAACCAATCAGAAAACAGGAAACTGAAATATGCGGAGTGCATTAAAAGTGTCTAAATTGCATTCAGTGTGCGCACCATACATTCACGCACCACACGATTTGTTTTGATTCGTTGGTTCAGGCCGCACAGGTAACTCCCTCGGTAAGATTTCTATAAAAATTTAGTTTTTTGTTTTTGCTCTAATTTTTTATTGAAAACTCCATTAGATTCCCGCAGCACAGGAATTAAGGAGAGTTGTATAGCCAACATATACACCAAGTGGCATTACATTTAGTAAAGTGCATGAACTTTAAAAAATAATTAAGTGGATTAATTAGCCTATTTTTTTTTATTTAATGTTTTTAGATAAGTTTAATTAATTATGCAGATGTCTTACAGCCTCCCGCAGCACAGGAAACTTTGTAAAAACTATAATTAACAAGCTCCCACAATTTCAGCTTTGTGGCATTTATACTTTTCTTGTAAAAATTAATTGAACATTTTTGCATAGATTAATTATTTTGATAGGTAGGCTAGGGGTAAAAAAACACAATAAGAAACAAAAGAAATGAACGCTTCAATTTTGCTTCATTGTTGGCAATAAAATTGTCATATCTAGAAAACCGTACCTCCGATCAATCTCAAATTTCAGATTATTGTGGAGCTCAGCAAGCTCTATTAAAATATCAAATAAAAAATTAGCCATAGGAACAACCTTATATTGGAAATATCTAATTTTTTCCTCAATCGTTACTTTGAAAGGAAGAGACCAATTGATTTCATGTGGGAGTTTCAGGCTACTTATCACCTTGATTTGGGCTACTTGTAACCTTAATTTGGGCATGGATCTATGATTTGGGTCACTTGGGTCAATTCTAGTTTGGCAACACACCACAAAGGCATGTCAAATATTGCTATTTAATTCTGTCAAATAGTTGAGCTAAACATGTAGGGCCAGAAAATAAAAAGTCTTCTTCTCAAAGACCAATTTATGCTTCATATGAGGTGGCAAGATGTATAAGATTCATATATATTTGATTACGGACTGACAAGTAGAAAAATGGACATAACTGGCTGCTGGCAGATAGGTATGTCAAATAGAAATGGGTCAAGGTATGTAGCTTTTTTTAGGACCCATTGCACTTTAAGTTGAAAGGACAATCTCCCTAGTTATGTGGAATGAAGGTTTGCTTATTTATAAACGGTATATAAGTAGGCCTGTACTAGATCCACAAGTATCCTCTTGTTGGCGCTGGCCTATCTATTTGAACCTAATCATACCAAACCCAACAGACCAGACGTGCAATATGAAACGGTTTGCTCAAAAAAGTTATGAAACGGTTTGCTCAAAAAAGTTATTTTGGGGACCACGACCCCCACCCCCTTCCTTATGTGATGCATGATCACTTGGAATCTGACCGTGGCAGCTCTGGTTTGATTCCCGGGGGCAGCACAGCCCATTTTTTCTCTCATTATCTGTCCCATGTTTCCCCTTGTTAGCTTTATTCCTACAAACAACCCATATGGGATGGGGTTATTGAACAACTTTGTTTTATGTTTCTATTATCCTAATCATGCTAAATATAACGAAGCACTGTGCTAGAGGCCCCTGCTCTCCCAATCTAGCTCATTGTACAATCGCAGAAGAAAGGTGTATAGGCTTGAAAATGTTAGATTTGGGAGGCCGACCGCCTTAGCATGATGCATGATGCCCGATGGACTCTGACCGCGGCAGTCTGGGTTCCATCTTGCACACCCTATTTTTTCTGTGAAGATTGGTCCCACTTGGCCAACAACAACAAAATGTTGTATTGGCGTAACCCGCCTGACCCTAATTTACCCTGATTTTTTTGTCTCAGAAAAAGAAAAATATTTGGTGCTCCTCATCAAAAAGGAATACAGAACACAGCAAATCTGACGATCGCAAACACCCTCATGATATTTTGTGATTTATTTGACTTTGTGAGGTCAAATTTAGTAATTTGAATTGTATATTATATACAATTCAAAATATTTAAAATAAAAAATTAAATAAAAAATTAAAATCCGCCCACCCTACTCATTAACTCATTAACATGAATGAAGTGATTTAAAAGTAAAATATTCCCATTCACATCTTATTTTGCAAATGTTATACATCTTTTGATTGTGATTTAAAGAAATTAAAATAAAAAAATCCGACCAACCGACCCTACCCTTTGGAGGGACAAACAAACAATTGGGTTGTTTACCTTATGGAACATTGCCTTAATCTCCACACAAGGAGTGTGAAGTTCAAATGGGGTTACCTACATGGGTGACTCCATTTGAAATATACAACACTCCATATGTGAAAGATTAAGGTCATGTCCTCCATCAGGCGCGGATCCAGATTATTTTTTTTTAGGGGGGGGGGGGGGGGGAGCGGGGCAAAAAAACTGAAATTGTGCTGGTACCAGCACCGCCCTCCGGGGGAGTCTGAGGGGGGATGTGGCCCCCTCAGAAGTAGAGAAGAAAAAAAATCAATTTTCGAACTCATTTGTGCCATCTGGTGTATACTTTTGACCAAAATGTTATCGAAAAGCCACCTCTTCATTTCCAATCAATATTTTGGTTTTTATCAATGCACGAAAGAAGTTGAGCATATACTGATATATTTCATGGTTTAAGTGTAGATGGTTTAAAAGCTCGAACAGGGGGAGTCTGAGGGGGTGTGCCCCCCTGAGATGCAGAAGTAGATTTGTTTTTCAATTTTCGAACTCATTTGGTGCCATTTGGTATGTACTTTTGAGCAATATTTTATTGTAAAGCAATCACTTTATTTCCGATCAATATTGGCTTTTTATATAGGCCTATGCCAGAAAGAAGTTAAACTATAGTATATAATACCTCCAAAATATCAGATTTCTCAACTTCCAATAAACTTCAAACATTCTTATGTCCCTCGCGTGCCTCCCCTCCCGCCTTGTTGTACCCCCCTCACTCCTCCCCCACCCTTGTCTTTTTGTTTGTCCCCTCTTGTTCCTCTCTCTTTCCTATTTTTCCTTTTTTTTCTTCTTTTTTTCTTTCCTTTTTTTCCCTTTTTCCCTTTTTTTTTTTGGTGGAGGGGGGGGGCCCGGGCCTGCCGGCCCCCCTGTATCCGTGCCTGTCCTCCATAGGGGGGTGTATGGATTTCAACTGGAATAACCCAATATTGCTTGTTGCACAACCCTATAATGGTAGGCTTTCAGATTATTTAAAGGTATATTGTTTTGTATTAATTAATAAATTAAATATATAATGAAAAACTTTTTGAAGAAATATATATACTTGCAAAAAATGTTTAACAAAAAAACAAAAACTATGATAATAAATGCCTGTAGAACGATGTGTGCTGAAAGCTTGTGATACAATTTTCAGGGGTTTGTCTTCTTTTATATTGAGAAGAGGCGCCTATTTTGATGAACTCATACAATTGCAATAAACTGTAATTACCCCGTATATTCATTATGATCTCAATATCTCCCCTGCTTAATCCATAGTGATCTATATTGAAACTCAGAACAGAGGTTTTGTATTGCCTATATGATAGACCAGGAAATCAGCGAGGGGTCATATAGTCATATCCTACATTAGATCCACAGACAGGAAGCGTGGGACCCTGGGGGAACCACTCCACCGTCATGATGGGTACAGTGAGTGGGGTGATTTATTCCAAATCAGTTTGATATATTCCTTAATATAAACCCTAGATTGTACATTTGAAATAATAATTTGCCTTTTTATAATATTTCTGAACTTGTTATGTTCAACTTTGTATTGTAAGGGGAATGGAGGAATTTATAAAGTTACAATATAGCCCTCCTCTATAATTATATTACTCGCCATTCTTCTCAAGGTAGTTAACCCCCCATAATATGACAGATATTGAGCTCATGCGTCGTATGCAACCGCAAACCAAAAACAAGCGTTGTCTCGGAATGATATTGTACTGAAATTGCTACGACTCAATTTTCACGTGGATGTTAACATGGATATATAATCATCATGGATGTATTGGTAACATGGATTTATAACTGGCAGACATTTTAGAAGTGGTTGTGGGAGGTGGCCGTGTTCATACTGTATCTTTAAATTGTTGTTAAGGTAATTTGACATCAAAGTATAATTGATGGTTATTTGACATCAAAATAATGACTATTTGATTTATTTTTTTAGATCTGACTTTTTACAAGCTGTATGTATCAGAGTAGTTAGCATTCACTCTATAAATGAATGGTTAAAGGCATGGAAATGTTTCACATTTATCTCTGTGCAGTGATATCAGATCATATTCCAGTAATGCAACATTTATGCTGTGTTAGGATTCAGTTTTGATTGTATGGAACCAGCATAGTCAGCGTCATAATGCTATGAACAATGCGTGCGTGCATACATGCGTAAACCAGGAAGTGCGTACCGGACGCTTTGAAAAAATGACCGCATGTCCTGATTGGTCAATCGTGAAATCGTCACGTGCATGCATGCATAGTTGTTCTCGCATTTCGTGCATCTGGACGCAGCTCTGCGAACAACAACAAAACATGCTCGCGTGAAATAGCTTGAATTTCGTCCATATAAGCTTCATGACAGTGACTATAGATGAGGTGACCGTTGTTTACATCAGTAGTGTTTACATATTGATTAGCGCCTGGTCTAAAGACATGCTAGAGGTACTAGTCCATGACTACTGCATACATTACTATATGAAAGCAAAACACACATCACTGAGCGCCAATTTTAAAAGCACATGCCCTTATGGTGCGCACGCAAACCGCCGGGCAACCAGATTTAGTGCCTGGTCTCTCATTGTGCTTAGCCCTTATGGTGCGCACGCAAACCGCCGGGCAACCAGATTTAGTGCCTGGTCTCTCATTGTGCTTAGGGATGCATACCATGACTATGCACTATTACACCATAAGCATGGTAAGTAATGATCAATCAAGTGTGAATTAAAGCACCGTTCCCTGTAGGTGCGCACGCAAACCGCCGGGCACTACGTCACCGGTCACACCATCTATAGAGTCATGCGGTAGTAAGCTACGGTCACTTGAATATGCTCTGACACCACTGCACAGAGGCAGATGAAACAAAGATAGTGTTAATGTGAAGACCTTTTCCCCCAAATGCTTCTGCACCAAAATCTCATCAGGCTGGGCCAGTAATTATGTAATAATATATATATATATATAGTTCCGCCCCAGTTTACAACTAGTTTACTGTATTATTATTAAACATAAATAATGCTTCTGGACCAAAATCAGATACTCATGTTATCATATATACCGTACACACTATGCAAGTTTTTTACAGTTGAATGTCCGTAAATCGTGTGAAACATTTTGGAAATTTTGCTAATGTAGACAACAGTTGACACAGCCTCACGCAGCCACCACTAGGAACGATCTTGTGTATGGTTGAGTAGAGTGTACAAACTGATTTGTTAAAACGTTTTGATTTGCTGTCAACGGCAAAGGGATATTGCCTGGGTCACGTATACCAACACTATTTGATTACTTATTTGTACCCATTGATACAATGAGATGCAATGTTGCTTCACATCTTTTTGGGTGGATTTCTTTTATAATCTACACTTAAAAGTATGTAGATTATACTGTTATGCCCCAATACCAAAATTGGGCACATAGTAATTAAACAGTTGATTTTCCCATCTGAGCTCTTTGTACAGAGCTGCAGGCCTGGAGAGTTACCAGTTTGATTTGCAATCACTCAGTTCATTAACCTTGTTAATGTCTGTTGGGATATTGTTCACATTTGCTCTTTATACAAAAACAGCTGAAACTCATTTTTTCTGACATGATTAGTTTAGTTGTTACCAATACATTCTGTGATGCCTTAAAAAGTCACACAGAACACCAAAATCTGTGCATTTAATATTAAACAACTGGTATACATTTTTCTGACACAATTTTTTGTCACCCAATATTGATAATACTTTCTGTTATATCCCAATACTAAAGTCACGGAAGTTATATGACTTGTAGCGTTAAACAGTTTGTGACACTTGTAGCATTAACCTTATATACACTGAGCCAAAAAAGAAACTTATAACATTTTAACAGATCACCATAGGGTCAGTGCGCATTTCTCATGTGTCATTGAAGCAAACAATTGGTTATTGACTGCCATTTGAGGCAATACATTGCAGTAATATTGTATCCAAATTTGGTACATTTTCATGCACAGAATTTTATTTGGTGATATGTTAAAATTGTATAAGTTTCTTTTTTTTATAAGTTTCTTTTTTGGCTCAGTGTAGATTATACAGTTTGTGTTGACCCAGGCCAGAATCCAGGCCAGATACATGAAACCAGCTGATTTTTTTCTGATCCTACTGATATTTTTACTTTAATAAATAGTTCAATCATTTTCAAATTGAGGAGAAATATTAGTTTTTGATCATATATGCACATGATTATGATTACTACACACACGCATGATACATTTGATCAACGGTGGGCTTGTTGCGTTCATACGGGGACGGCTAATAAGCCGGTAGTTTCTGTTGAAGCTATGTGTGTCTCGGATTAAAATCAATCATAAGGAAGCATCATAAAAGGCCACTTAGCCTCTAGCGCTGTCATGAAATAACTCCTCAACAGTAATAAATAACCTGACAATCTCCGAAAGATACATTCATTGTCCTGAGTGCCTGTGGGTTCGAGTTTAGTTGTAATAAAAAACAGAGTAAAAAAATTGTATAAAATACTTTTTAAAATATTACCCGTATAATATTACCCTAGTACCCATATTAAAAACCGGGCTTTTCAAACCTGCGAGTCATACAAGTGTGAGCGAGACAGACATACGAATAGAGACGATCATCCCTGCTTTTCACCGGTTCATGTGCGCCAACACCAATCTGTATTAATCCGCTGCTGTAATGAGGCTCGCCAATTAGGAGCTGATCTAACTATAGATTATACATTCTGTGGTGCCCCAACTGAAATGGAGTAGATAGCTGAGTGACACCTTCTGACACAATTTGTGGCAACCTAGTAATATAAATATCAATTCTGACAATCCTAGGTCATTTCACTAAATTGCAAGGGCATTTTAAGGAAATTCACGTTTTGACCCCTAGTGACCCTCTGTGACCTTTAACCCTAAACTATAGATCTTACATTCTGTGATGCCCATATGACAAATCAGAGTAGATATGCAACGTCCGACATAAGGTGTATCGCATCGCAAAATGCTCCACAAGACAGCATGTTTGCGACGCAACTGTAAAGAGCCGTCGCATATTTTGCGATGCCATATTTCGACTAGGAAGTACGAAAAATGTCCAATTTCTGCCGTTATAACACTCAATTTTACGCCACAAGAAATTTGTTAACATTCATGCTGGTCACCGCCATTTAATATTGCATGAGCAATCGTGATCTTTTGGTGGTTCTAAAACCAACGCGCGTAATACCGCATGGTAAAACATACCGGGAACCATTCATGATTTTTCATATTCCGTTTTTATCCCGATTTCCGCGAATTTTTATTGCCTATTAAAACTGCTACACAAAACTTAGGAATTAAAACACAAGTCAGAAAATGCATAGCAGTTTTTGCTACGCAAAAGTAACGAAGAACGTCTGACGTTGTAGATATGTGTCACATATAACAGCTGAGGCACATTTATGACACATTTTGTTTTGTTACCAAATATAGACGATACTTCTTGTGATTCCCCAGGGACAAAATCACGGCAGTAATTTGCAATATAAGTATGACTATTATAGCACATACACAGCCAATCCAGAATTCCACCAATTTCACTTATTGTACAGCTTCAGAATGCTGTAAATTTGACATCGTAAATAACCTGATTAATTACAGCACTGTAATTATTACCCAACTTGGTGTGTGTGTGTGTGTTTTGTAAATTATTGTCTAAGTCTGGGTGAGTGAGAGGTGTCCTACTGTGAAAGTGGTGTGTATCTGGTGTGTAGGGTAGAGCTCTGCCATATAAATCATCACTAAAATGGTCACTGTCGATGAGTGCTATTAATTCCTTATAGCAGCGTAAAAGTCATACTAACAGTATTTGATAGCTTTGGACACATTTTCTGTGGCACATTTTTTTATTACCTACATTTGTAAATATACATTGTACACTAATACATAATGTTCACCAAATCAGGACATTTATTATACAGTATTTTAATAGTATTTAAAAATAGCTCAGAAATCTTTTGGGATTATAGAATTATAGTCCAATGACATTAACAGGAAATTAAGCAAGGTTACAAAACAGATGTAGGAAAAAGTTATGATGACACTACGATAGAATCATACTACAAGTAAACAAACAACTTGAATTTCCGTAATAAGTTTCTAGCCTGTACTGGATTGTGTTTTGTGTCGTTGGTTGAGCTATTGCCACGCACAATTGCTGACATTCTAATTACTCAACTAGTACATGTTCGGTCATTTGTAACTAGCCAGGTCTATATTATGAAACATCATGCATGATTCAGTCATATCGCATTTATGTAATTTGAGTAAAACACAGTTTGGATTTCAATCAATTTCTATTTGTACGGGATTGTGTTTTTGTTGTTGGTTGAGCTATTATGGTGCATAAATATTGCTGACATACTTATTACTTGGCAGGGTGTACTTGCAACTTTTAAACTAAAGGTAATTTCCAGAGTAAAACTTGAAACATAAGATGTCAAAACAGTCATGTATAATGCATACAATGAGAGTAACAGACAGTGAGGATTAATTGCTATATAAGGGATGGTAAAATGCAGAAATTCATTGTCATTTCCAATTTGATGGTAAATTAGACAAAGTTAAGGAATACACTTAATATTAGGTTGAGTACAAAAGAAAACACACAACACCGGGTACCATGTCCTGTCTTGAAAAAGCAATGTCTTTGCTCCCATACCCTTGACATTTATTTTTGGTTTTGAAAGGTATTTCTGAACACAGAGTTTAATGTTTATCATATTCTGAATGTAAACATTACAATCATACACAATATTTGATTTCATTGTTTCTAAATTATTTTTGTTTTCTTTTCTCTTAACATGAAATAGAAACAACAGCACCAAAACTCCAGACAAGGCTCCACACCAAAGCTAAAAGAGCAAGGTCGCCAGCTCTCTGTAGCCTCCGCTGAAGCCAAACAGCGCATGGAAGGAGTTGAAATACCTGAAGAATGGCAAGACGATGAACTCAACCAACAGAGACTATATGGTCATGATGGTGTCGACAGTGATGATATCTTCTATAAACGTTCCGTCCCCAAAATGGACAGTATCGTCGAGACGGACAGACCGCAAATAGAGGAGGACGTTTTAGCGAGAATACGCGGCAATAGTGAATTGTCCGTAGAGACCAACTCGTCATTCACAAGTGACGGAAGACAGAAACTGAGGGTGGACAGTGATTTACGG
The DNA here is from genome assembly GCA_035610835.1 of Ophiura sarsii. NCBI lineage: Eukaryota > Metazoa > Echinodermata > Ophiuroidea > Amphilepidida > Ophiuridae > Ophiura > Ophiura sarsii. Next base: position 17,128,403 of record CM069456.1, on the reverse strand, counting down.
AGATTGAGAGGAGACAGCTCGATGTCGGAACGATCGCAGGACAGAGGACGAGAGGACAGTGATGTGTCAGACGCCACTATGGAAAGATTTACCCAGAGTTTGAGGCGTATGAGTGAGGATAGTCTGGAGGATGATTTGGAATATTTACATGAGGAAGGAGAGGAGGTGGACGGAGGTAAGTAATACAGGGTGATTCAAAAAGAGTTAAGGGTTTTTTAATCGCCTTTTTTATTGTGTATTTCATTATGTGTGATGCAGCACATCAAAAGGAGGGACTTTAGGCCAACAAAAAAAAGTTGTTTGTTTGTCCACGTCCGACCGACCGTGTACCTAGGTGCCGACCGTATTACTTTTTATTTCCGATAATTTTTTTAAAACAACTTTTTGAGCAATTTGAATGGCCAAACGGACTGTTTTATTCCTTATTTCATATGATAGCGTCAATCTGTTATTTGCAACACCATCCCCAATGCGCAATCCCGTGTAACATGATGTTTAATGCATGAACTTGGCACCCGCGGGACTATTAAAAGGACTAAATGAAAATCAGTGATCGCACGTGCAATTGATGTCATTTTTATTCTAAAAACGCAGTGTGAGAAAATAGGAAAAATCTAGTTACGGTTAATATTTGTTCCCAAAATGTTGCTCAACGGCATGAATATTAATTTCAACATAGTAACAATCTTTGGGGTAGTAAGTACGGTAAAAATAGGTTTAGCAATACTTTCACGTATATATTTCTAGCAAAACTTCAACACAACGTTATTTCACATTGTGCAACATTCAGTCACAATGGCGGCGTCCTACGGTATCTGCGCAATGCAAACTCAGTACAAAAATAATATTTGATCGAGTTTGTAGTGTTGCAACCAACGCGACAGTATTGGAACTTTAAATTGACAATCTGCCCCAACAGGAGAAAAAGATCAAAATCAGCAGTACATGTAGGAAGAGTAAAGCAACAATGTCGCAAACTTATGAAAAGTGAGGTGTTTTGGTGTGTGTTTGGACAGTATTCATGCCGAATTTATATTCCCAAATACAATATCCGTATTAAAAAATATTTAAAAAAAAAAAAAATCCGACCTACCGACCCTACCTTTTGAGGACCCTCTATGGACAAACAAACACTTTTTTTTTTTTTTTGGCCTTACGGCTGTATGGTTTTCAAGATATAGATACAAACAGAGAGAAACAAATAATGAAAATAATAAGAATTTAGGAGTAATTTTTACTCAAGTATTAGTTTTTCCTGGCGCCTTGGTGGAACGTTTTCGATGAATTTATCGACCTAGGCTTTATACTTAAGTGGCTTGGATGGTCATGGCGTGTCATGGAATTCTTTGCCCCGTGTGCCGGAGATCCCTGGTTCGAATCCCAGGTTGGTCACGGCAATTTTATTGGTTCGTTTTCGCGCCGCATCTCGGTCGCGTGCTAAAAGGGTGTTATAAGCACAACATAGAGATTGCCACTGCTCTATATACATGTAGTATCATTATTATGTTGGATATCTCTATGAGGCTCCCATTTAATGGCGATTGGTCATCTAATGATTGACCATCAGCTCAATATGAAAATGCTCATTGCTGTACAGCAGAGAATAAATATGATTTACCTGAAGAATAATTCATAGATAGATTACCAGTGCAGTCATCTTCGAAGACTTAAGATGAGCACTCCCGTTGTAATTCTCTTGGAAAATCACTGTGTTGCAGAATATAGCTTTTCTTCATTATCTTCATCTATCTTCTATCTTGATCTGTGTATATATATAGTCTATGCTCTGAGGTCTCTGGCCTGCGGACCAGACATTGGCGAGTTAAACCGGTTTTGTGAGCGCTCTACCATCCCACTTCCCTCAGGGCATATCGTTGGAGGTGGTATAAACTCTGACTGTCTGAAAGCCTTGGTGCTTCTGCAAAGCCAGATAATGTAGCTTGCTCGCAGGGCTGTTTTGGATGTTGTGTCTATAAGATGGGTTTTCTTTGCCCCGTTAACTATAAACTTAAATTGAAACCATTTTGTTTTTTTAAATAACAGATCCACTTGGTGCCCGTCCAAAGAAGAGAATACCAGCCGAGCTGAATCTAGATGCAGATGATGACCATATGAATGGCAGAGCAAGAGGTAGCCAGTCAACTAATGGAGCATCACCGGCCATGTTATCACCAACTAGTATGCAGATGTCATGGGATGGTAAGATAGGGTTTTGACCTAAATTAATGGTCCTGGGTCCTATTTTATTTAAGTTAAGAATCTTCTCAAGTGGACTTAAGTGAACTCTTGTTAACCATGTCCACACGGCAGGCGTCTGCAGACGACACTCAAAATTTCACAAAATGTTTCAAAAATGTCAACATTATTTTATTTAATTACCAAATTTGGAATCACCATGAGAAATGCATTGAAATATGTTCAAACATGTCTAATATTGATTCAGTAATCCTTGAGATAGACTTTGAAAATTGGGAAAGATTTCTCAAAAATCTGTTTTGTATAATGGTAAAACTAATAGCCGCGTGAAAAGTAATATTTAAAGAATTTTTGCTAAGTTGAGCCTTACAAAGTAAGACCCTGACATGGATCCTATTTCATGACGATCAAATTATGAATCTTAAACATTCTTCATAAAAAGAGTTAGACTCTTAAGAAGAATAACTCATCTTAATACTAATCTTAACTTTTATGCAATTGGACCCTAGAGCATCAGAAAATCTGTCGACTCATAGCGATGTTATCTATTGATGTCGGGCTTTATTTAGTTTTGTAGTAATATGGAATGATTGAGATTCTATGAGTTTTTGACTGACAATAATGGTCTTAGATCAAAAAGAACATCTATTGAGATTCATATAGCGGTGCTATCCTTTATCGATGACAGGCTTTATTCCGTTGTATTCATTTAGGTATTTGTCATATTCTATAGGTTTTCCTAGAATCATGCTTATAGGCATACACTTACCTATATGTGACTGATCACATCAAAAGGGAGCTTTTGTCAGCAGTGTGCATGTAACACTTTCCACGCGGCAGGCAGCTGTAGACGACATTCCAAAATGTCACAAAATGTTTTAAAAATGTCAAAATTGTTGAATTTCATTACGATATTTGGAATCACCATGAGAAATACATTGACATAAGTACAAACATGCCTAGTATTGATTCAGTAATCCTTGAGATAGACTTTAAAAATTGTGAAAGGTTTCTGAAAAATCTATTTTGGGTATGGTAAAAATATAGCCGCGTGGAAAGTGTTAAGATATTGAGGAAGTAAAGCATGATAAAATAAAAAGGAATTTCCACCTAATATTTCACATCAAATCTAAATGCATTGACCAAATGTATTAAAGGCATATTATGTGATCTTTTCCAGGTGGCGCCCTCTATTCATGATTTTTTTTTAGAAAGTAGATTTTCTAGCAGATTTACATTTTTGATCATAAATCATGAATATATTCTGAATTACAGAGCGATACGATTCCTAATTACTTCAAAATCATGGTTTAAAGAGTGAAAATAAACTGTCACTGTCAGGTCTGCGCGACAACTTATTTTTCACTCTAAATTCACTCTAAAGATACCTTTAATTAAGCAAGGTGTCATTTTAAAGCTTAAAAATACACATTTGCAGGAAAATAGAATCTCGATTTTCATTTTAAAGAACAAAAGCCCACTTTTGATGTAACAGTTCACATATATCTTCTATTCATTTAATTTTACACTTGAATAAAAGTATTTCTTTCTGACAATTCAAGCTATGTGATGTTATGATGCAGATGAGGGACTTATCATTCAAAGGTTATGGGCTCAAGTGTTGGTAAAACTTATTGCTATCATTTTATAAGCAGGGATGGAAATTCTGATGTATATAAAATGTCAAAATAATTGAATTTCATTACCACATTTGGAATCACCATGAGAAATCCATTAAGATAAGTACAAACATGCCTTGTATTTGGTTTAGTGATCCTTGAGATAGACTTTGACAGTTGGGAAAGGTTTTTGAAAAATCTGTCTTGTATGGTAAAACAATAGCCGCGTGGAAAGTGTTAACATGCAAATTCAAAAATAATTATTCTCGATAATTTTGAGAAGATGTTACCATATCATGTAGATATAATAATGACATAATAGGTGTTCTATATGCATTATGAGATAGTATGGGTTCATAATGCTTATAATCCCATTTCAGATGATGGCGTGAGAGGTCATAAACCCGAGAAGATCCCCGAATACACAGCAAAAGAAGAGATGGAAGACAATAAGAACTGGAGACGGGTGGTGATTAGTGGCAAGGAGCATGCGGTGGATATGAGGGCAATAAATCCATACAAGAAAGTATTGTCACATGGGGGTAAGTCGATGACAAAACTTGCTCTCTAATCCAGATAAAAAAACCAGTCTGCTTTAATGAAGTGATAAATTGAAGTAGTCACTGCTGAATTATTTAATTGGAGAAAAAGGCCTTCAAAGTCAGTGAAGCTTATCTTGGCTCTCCAAAATATTCTGTCAAAACTTAATTAATAGATTGTTTATGCCAAAGACCTCTTATTTAATGGCCTGTCATTGGTTCATTTGGGAATTTACAGGGTTCAAACTACTATTAATAGCTCCGGAAAGCCCTGACCTTTAAGACTATACCAGATTTGCCATATGGGATACTATTTTAAACCCGTGGAAATGACGATGTAAACAAGGTAATTTCGAGAAATTTCGAGACATTTTTCCTCTCTTTGCATTCATTTCTTGAGATGTAAGAATAAAATGCCCTCTCTAAAATTACTTAAAAAACATATTTAGACCCAAAATATTTCTTAATACTTCGGAATGTGATACATAAATAGTTTATCTTTCCATAATGAAAAGATCTCATTTTCGACCTCACCTTGTCAAATTGACTATTTCAGGCCATAACTCAAAATCAGCCCCAGCGACTTTACGCTCATTTTGTCGTGCCAGGTCACATATTGGCAATTTAGCACAAACATTATGCTTAGATATAAGAAAGCTTGATTTTCAAGATGGAACCCAAGATGCAGCTTAGGAAATGACCTAATGAGCTTAAGCGTGTGTTTCTACAGAGACTGAGAGGCATTAGCCGGAAAGCCCTGTAGGAACAGGTGCTCTCTGCTTTTAGAGGATAATCCTTCCCAGCAAATTATCCTCAAAAAGGTAGGATAGCGTAGAGAGACTAATCTCCTAAAAGCCTGGGAGAGCTCTGTAGAAACAGTGCTGCGTGAGATTAGACAGCTAACCTGAAATTGCTATGACCATGTGATGCATCAATGATCAGCGATATCAACTGTTGATGATTTAAGATGGAATCGGTTAGGATATTAGCTGTCTGTTCAAACAGTACCGCTCAATTGCATCCGCCTTTCTTGTCGAATAACTTTTCACTAGTAAATAGTCTAAGTCTCTATTGCTTGCCTCCCACTGTGCTTGCCTCCCGAGTTTCTTGTCTTGGGCAACTAGTAAGATTCGTAGGAGCATTTAGTAAACAGGGAACCTGTTACTGTTGAGAGTAGTGTCACAGATATACAGGGGATCAGCAACTTCCTTGGGCTATTTTTAAACCCGTGCCAACCAAGACCACTTGAATCTGACCACAACAGAGGTAGGGGGACAGGAAACACTGAATAAAAATCAATCAAGCTCACAGAAAAAAATAAAATAAATGAAAACAGAGAGAGAGAAAAAAGTATCCCAGGGCCCAGAAGCCTCGAACCGAGGCTAGTGCTAATCTTGGTTAAAGCTTGATGGTTTCAAACCAGCTTGACTGTGAACCTGTTAAAACTAACCTGTATTATTAATACCTTGTTAAATTCTATTAAACACATTTATTGGGTGCTGCATTATATGTGAACAACGCATAAAGAAATCTAAAAAAAGATAATGTATTCTGGTTTTGATCTTTAAGAAAGAGATTGTTAAATCTGAAATCTTAATTTGTTTTCAGGATACTATGGTGACGGACTGAATGCAATAATTGTGTTTGCGTCATGTTATATGCCCGACAAATCACGCAAGGACTACAACTATGTCATGCATAATCTATTCTTGTAAGTATAAAGTTTATTTGTCAGACTTTTTTTTAAATATTGAAATGGTTATTTTGTCAATGATAACTTTGATTTTATTTATTGAGGGATGTAATAAAACCATTCGATGTGTAAAGGATAGAACTTGTAGTAACAGGACAAAAAGCCTTTTCTACGGACCTGACTGACTCAGATTTGTCAACATTAGGGGAAATTCATGTACAAATGTATATGGCCCCAAATTTTGGACACACTAAAAAAAACCACTGTAACAGTGTTTGGTAATATTTAGTGTCATTTGAAGAAAAAGAAAAATAGATAAAAAGCCTGTCTGCCTGTAGAAAAGGTGAGGGTTTTTTGTGGCCAAACCATATTTTTCATCCAAGATATTACTAAAGAGTTATATATACACCAAGTCTTCCCAATGTTAATTATAGACTTATATGTAATTTGTTAACTCTACAGATAAGTTGAGTTGTTGGGAGCACAAGATGACATCATATTTTACTTTCCTGGTGCTGCAATAAAGAATTATCTACCAAGTCTTCCAAATGTTAATTATAGTCTCATATGTAATTTGTTATCCTTACAGATATGTTGTCAGTACTCTTGAGTTGCTTGTAGCACAAGACTACATCATAGTCTATTTCCATGGCGCTGCCCCAAAGAGTAGAATACCAAGCCTTGGCTGGATGAGGAAGTGTTACAAAATGATAGATAGAAAGTAAGAAATATATGAGCTATTATTAACCCACTGAGAACTGCATCATTTGTCAGGGGCGGATCCAGGATTTCTCAATAGGGGGGTCGCCAAAGCAGGGGTCAAGGGGGCGGTAGCCCCTTGCGGGTGTTGAAGAGGGCAGAGCCCCAGTGGCGATTTTTTGTTTTACATGTTTTTACACGTTTTTAACTTTTTTTTCACCCCTGTCTAAAAGGCACCTGTCAAAAATAATGGTGGTGGGGGGGGGGGGGGGGGGGGGGAGGCGCCCTGTCAAAAATAAGGGGGCGCAGACGCCCTGTCAAAAAGGTGCCATGTCCCCCTAAATCCGCCCCTGTTTGTTGCACCAATCAGAGACATTATTAGAACAAATATATCCCTGATAAAGATTGGAGTGAATTATTTTCAAATCAGTATCTTAATAGGATTTTCAAATGAATATAACTTGTAATTAATCAATCATAGGCACTGTTATATAGGCAGGTAGTGCTCAAATTGCATAGGATGTTTATCACGATGCTACATTTTATGGTTAGGACACCATGCACACGGCACGGTATACTTTTTCATGAATTTATGGAATGGTCTTCATGAAATTTATTCTCATTTGCCATAGTTTTCAATTGATAAATGCTCTTAATTTTGGAAAATAATTTAGAAATGTATGATAGAGAACTACCCCCATTCAGCAATGAAAACTCCCGATGCTACATGTGTATATTTTGTGGACACCGTGCGTAGCATCGGAAAGGCAATTTTCATGTTGCTTGGGTGAAAAATCAGTCCAGCGTGACGAGGTGTTTTGGTCAGTAAACTATGAATACATGTATCTTTTATTAATCAAATCTTGTTGCCTTTTCCATGTCACGTTTTTTTAGCAAAAATGGTCTTGGACACCACCCTATTTTTATTTTATTTTTTCTTCAAGGAAGGGTCGATTTTTTATTTTATTTTTATGATACATAACTACAACCTATTACTGTTCTTTGACACATAAAAATATTGATATACACACAGAGTAAAACAGTTTATAACCAGACTTAAATCCCAAAAACTGCTATTTTACCAAATACCCGAACTTCATGGAATGAGCCATATACAATGATACATGCTTTAACCCAGTGAAATGTCAGAAAAATTCATTCTACCTAGATTTATTTTTCCATTTTAAAATCCTGCATTTTTATGATTTTAATATGTATAATATTAACATTTTATATATGCTAATTCTTTTGTATTTCAAAATCAATATTGTACATCAAAATGTCCATGTTTTCTAATGAGTCTTAGCATTGTTTTCAGCCTGTCTCTCTAAACATTTTCTAACAACTTTTGTTCTTTTCACTGTACTGTCAAAACCTTGTATCTACATATGAACTTTCAGCATGTATAAAGTAATACTTCCTATGTATAACCTTTGGGCAGTCTTCTCTAAACATGTACAAGGGCCTGAAAACACATCTATTACAAATGTGCATGTAAGTGCTCTTGCCCCTGAACATGTATAAAGAAACACTTCCTATGCATTACCGTTAGGCAGTTTACTTATACATCTTGAAGGGCCAGAAAAACATTCAAGGTTTTGACAGAAAGCAAGAAGGAACAGGTCAAGCTGCTACTTTTTGAATTAAACATACTGCATATATAGATAATTAGTAGTTACAATGGATTAAGAGTGCATTCTGGTCATGATAAATAAGAGTGGTAATCTATGCCATTACAATAACTTTCACTTACACACAGAATCATTTGCCCCAATAATACACAAATGTGCATCAATATTGGTATAAACACAACAATTGTAAGCTATATGCAACATGGCAAATTGAATGATTAATGTCAGTGCAAGGCAGTTACATGTTAAGATGTTATTGTTTTTATTTAAGTGGGTGGTTTTTTTCTTCAAAATACAGATGTATATTTCAAGGAATTCAAAATTGTCTTGAACATTTCAGTAATACTTCAAATTTATAATAATTTTTTTAAAGATTTCAACAATAAAACCTAAAATACTTACAAATATGGGTCAGTTAGGCCTGCTCAACATTTAGGTTGTTTTCCTTGTCCTAAATTCTACTTAATCTAGATATGACAAAGTGAGTCACTCTCTGTAGAGATAGAGCTGATTTTGCACTGATACAATAATACTGTCATGAGTTTTCATTAACCAACTATTCATTGGTCGCTTCCTTCCTGTGTTTCCAAGGTTACGGAAAAACCTGAAAGGACTGTACCTGGTTCACCCGACCACGTGGCTGAAGACAGTTGTGAGACTCACAAGACCATTTGTAAGGTAAGTGAGAAGGTTGTTAACTGGAAGATATAATTTGACCTTTGACCTGGATACATGGCTAACAATGATTCACAGATTTAGGCGATTCCAAGTAAGCTAAAGAAAATGATCACTTGGGGAGAATTGACCTTTGACCCAAATATATCGCTAGAGACGGTTTTCAGCCTACATTTGTATAGGTAAGATAAGTAAAAGATACTTCAGAAATAATATAAGAATTTTGACCCAGCTACATAGATAACGATTTTTGTGAGACTCGCAACATAAGAGATGAAAAAGAAGAATTTTTTTGGTATAAGATGACGAAATACTGCCTTTGACCCAACAACACGGCTGAAGATGTTTGCAAGACTCAATACAGCTCTATATGGTTAGACAGCAAGAAGGAGATTGTTGATTAGGTTATCAAATGTGACCTTTGACCCAAACAAATGGCAAAAGGTTGTTGTCAGGCGTATGAGACCTGTTGCAAATAGGAATGAAGGATGATTATTTATAAAGAGACAATACCTTTGAATCGTATGATATATATTTTACCAAACCAGAAAAGAGCAGTCTCAGATATCCTTTTCAAAATGATGAAGTATTTGATGTATTGCCAAGATACTAATCAAAATCTACAACCTTAATGAATCACAGTTTTCATATACAATATCCAAGTATAGCAGGTTGTTTAAAATGGTGTTAATCACAGCATTACGTGTGTGCATGAATTTAGCCACTCTATATTCAAGGTGCATTCTTGAAGTTTAATTATATAATCAAAACAAATAAGTGAACATTTAAACACTTTTTCCCTTTTTGATCCATAGTTCCAAATTCAGCAGCAAGTTAAAATTCATCTACGCACTTGAGGAGCTGGAGAAGTACATCCCTATGGACTTTGTGTATATTCCAGATGAGGTCAAAAGGTCAGTGAGCATGCTCAGATAGAGCATTGTAAAAATATAATGTTCAGCCAGACAGGAGACTGATATTTTGGTACAACCACTTTAATTACTTTTGTAATTTGTATGTTATCAAAACGAGTGTTTTATATACTCCATACCCACCATAGCCTGAAATACAGACGTGAAGATCTGATTAACAAGATACAGTGATTTCAGGTAATCTCTAAAACATTTGCAATGAAATCAATGTAAGACGATCACCAATCCTTTTGAAGCTTATACTCCATTTACACCGTAAGTAAGAATGATTGTGTAATCCAGTAATAGATGCATCTATTTATGCATCAAAGTTGACATTAATCTTTGATTGCATAAGCACAAAAGCAAGCACAGCGCATTAGAATCGTTTTGTTTACGACAAAGTTTTCCCGCACCATTATCCAAATTGATTTTGTATCTAATTTAATCTTCATATGTACAAGAAGGATAAAAACTCTCAAAAAGAATGATGATCAATGTGTGTCACTTGTTTAAAGATGGCACGTTTGAACATCACGCTATTTTCTTGGGTAGTTAAAATTAAATGTGTAAACGCATGATATTTGGTGATGTGTTGCTTCAACGCTTCGAAGTCCATTATATTGCAGCAAAACCAATATCATCTAAACGATACCGATATGGCCATGATGGTTCCATTGTGGTTCCTCTAATGTTAAATGGAATAGTTCCAAATCAATAACCGATCAGCTAATATTTATGAATCTTCTCTAATAGAGATTGATGTTTCATCAATAAAACATTAGGATTGCAATATTTCATCTCATACTCTCTCTACCAGTCAAAAAGTATAGTTGGTTTGCAATTAGATAAAAAAATTATTGCCATACTCTATCGTGTGATTTGTGAACATGCTGTAACATGGTTTATCGCAACTCCTAATTCCCTCTTATTTCAATGATGGTCTATTCACTGTGACATACAAAATTAAAACAAAGTTGACCAATCGCACTTAGTATATTAACAAGTCATGCATAGATATAGGCAACAAAACATGTGTTATCATTATAGGTCAATCAGTGGATGGAGCTGGTCAAGCTCTCCCGATAGCATCAATAAACAAATCTGATGTGACTAAATCTAGCATATTTCAAAACATAACTGTCAAATTTTGTTCAGAAAGGTTGTATATTGCAAATATACCAAATCTAGCATATTGCAAAACATTATAACTGTCAAATTTTGTTCAGAAAGGTTGTATATTGAAAATATACCAAATCTAGGCAAAACATTATAACTGTCAAATTTTGTTCAGAAAGGTTGTATATTGCAAATATACCAAATCTAGCATATTGCAAAACATTATAACTGTCAAATTTTGTTCAGAAAGGTTGTATATTGAAAATATACCAAATCTAGGCAAAACATTATAACTGTCAAATTTTGTTCAGAAAGGTTGTATATTGTAAATATACCAAATCTAGCATATTGCAAAACATAACTGTCAACTTTTGTTCAGAAAGGTTGTATATATTGCAAATATACCAAATCTAGGCAAAACATTATAACTGTCAAAATTTGTTCAGAAAGCATGTGACGTTGTGATTAATCTTTGGAGTCTAGACACTGGACATGAAGTGCCCCCAAAGAGCACAATTAAATTGCAATAAATGCTGGCTAGAATCACAAACCTCCTCTCATATTGCAAACTCAGCTCTCAAATTTCCAATATCACATAACAATTTGCACCCAAAATATATATGTCTATTGCAATGTAACTTTCAAATTCTAGATTCACAATTGCAATACAATTATTTGTAGATATAGTATGTTGCTGAATACAATTGGGCCCCATTAAAAACAATGAATAAGCCCCAACTTTTGAAAAGCAAAGTGCAATTTTGTACCTCATGGGAACAATAGAAATAATCCGGGGGATGGGGGGGGGGGCACTCATGAAAGTTGTAATCATCCATGTGAATGCAATGCACTCTGAAAAATACCCTCAACACGGATTCTAAAATAAGGAAAAAGTAACCCTTAACAAGGATTTAGCTCTACGAATCATACTCTTAGTAAAGGATATAGATCCTCAAGACTGGCGTTTAGACTAAAATGAACATATGGGTGAGGGGGGAAGGGGGCACTCATGAAAGTTGTAATCATCTGTGTGAATGCACTCTCAAAAAATTACCCTCAACACGGATTCTCAATAAAGGGAAAAAGTAATCCTTAACAAGGATTTAGCTCGACAAATCATACTTTTAGCAAAGGATATAGATCCTCAAGATGGAGTTTAGACTAAAATGAACGTATGGGGTGGGGGGGGGGGGCGGATGGGCACTCATGAAAGTTGTAATCATCTGTGTGAATGCACTCTCAAAAATTACCCTCAACACGGATTCTCAATAAAGGGAAAAAGTAATCCTTAACAAGGATTTAGCTCGACAAATCATACTTTTAGCAAAGGATATAGATCCTCAAGATGGAGTTTAGACTAAAATGAACGTATGGGGTGGGGGGGGGGGGCGGATGGGCACTCATGAAAGTTGTAATCATCTGTGTGAATGCACTCTCAAAAACTACCCTCAACACGGATTCTCAATAAAGGAAAAAAGTAACCCTTAACAAGGATTTAGCTTGACGAATCATACTCTTATCAAAGAATATCTATAGGTTCTCAAGACGGAGTTTAGACATGTGATTCAATTTTGAGTAAATATGTATTGTAGGCCTAACAATGTGAGCATTGATCTCACATGACTGTTGGCCCAAGCTACCGTTAGCGCGGATTCAGGTTAAAAATACACTCTTATTCTCTGAAATTGGCGATGTTGATACCCTTAGCACAGGTCCGTGTTGTAGTCGGTAAAAGCCCCTTAATCTGTGTTTTCATTCATGCGGATGATTGCAACATTATACCTGACTCCCCTCCACACACCCTTCCGGGAAAGAAATTCAAGGACTGAGCAGACTATTTTTAACTGTTCAACATTTAATCATCTGAATATGTATCACGGTGAAATACTGTATTATATATCAATTCAGACAGGTCGCTTTATTACTTTTTTTGATAAATGAGTTAATGATTAATTACCTATCTAAAATGAATTGGCAATCAATCTTTCAGAGGATGTACATCTGACTGCTCAATTTAACAGATTTTAAGATTCATTTTATTCTAGCGTCAGTTTTGGTTTAATTTACCAAGTATTACTTATGCATTAGTGAATACCAAATGTAATTTGTGTCATAAATAATCAACCGGCTCGGCTGAACTGCTTTGATTATACAGGGTGAATAAAAGAAATTGGCATGGATTGAATCGCTCCTTTGACCTTGATGTGTACATTGAACCATAAAATTTATGTTGTTTGTATGAAGGGCAGGCCTGGAAAAAATGGGCAAATTGGGAAGTTCCTTGCCAGGAAATTTGGGCATTTGAGGGAAATTGTTGCATTTTGAGGGAATCTTTTGGAATTTGGAGGGAAATTTTGGTCTTCCATAATGTCAAGAAATACATAAGAAATAGTGGGAAATTTGGAGGGAAATTTGAGTTAGCTTGCCGGGAAATCAACATTTTTTCCAGGCCTGATGAAGCATATTTAATCTAATTCATCTCCCGGAAAATGAAAATAATTAACTAAAAAATAAGCAAATGGTAAATACAGATTTTGTAAGCTGCCCCCATTTTTCACCATTCCAATAATTCACCCTGTACTTAATTCAAGGTTTAAATTATCAATGATAAAAGAATTGCAACCATTTATTAAATATCTTTCTATTCATTTTTGAATCCATCAATTTTTGAAACCTTTATTATTAAATTGATATCAGAGCTGATAGTTTTAATGTTCGAGTCAACATTTCAAAAGTTGTCATAACTGTAATATCGATTAATCGTAAGTTTAATCTAATTTGACATATACCTTATCTAAATGTTAAGCATACCTTATTATAATTATATACCAAACAGGCGGAAAAGTACCAAGAAACCAAGTGGAAAGACCAAATAAAACCGACCCGTACGATAAATCCCCTCCGTGTTCAACATCTTTTTTGAGTAAACTCCATGTGTTGTGATACCAATACATGATCAACATCCACCATACCTTCCATCATTGTGTTTGCCGATACAACAAAGTAGGCAAAAGTATAATGCGAGGTAAACTGATGAGTGTCAGTGAATTGTGGCGAAACGTTTTGTGTGTGTTTTTGGATAGTTTTGATGTTACATGGTGTGTTTGTTATTTTATTTGTCTTTGTGTTAGAGATGAAATTAGTGAAGCTCTGGCTTAAACAGTGCCCTAGATCAGTGCTTTATAAGTGGGTGTTACTTAGGTTTTTAGTTGTTAATTTGTCTGAAATATAGGTTTGTCGTCTGATTTTAAATTTTGACTAGTTTTTATCAGATTAATACAATTGTGCATTAGTATTTTAAGTTAGTCTTGTATTCCTGTTAAATGTGCCTTTCAGTATTTTCAGAAGTTAATTGAAATGTATTTTTACATTGTGTATCAGTATTGGGTTTTTTCTGTTTTTTGCGAAGGCTATTGAAACTAAAAGTCTCATCAAAAACTTATAACAGAATTATTTTCTGGAATTGCATAATTTTCTATGAGCTATGAACTGCTGTCTCATTTGATTCACTTTGATCTATGGAGATAGAGGAGAAAATATTCTTGATATTAAATTATGCATCTTTAGAATTAAAGTCTAAAAATGTCTTTAAAAAATCGGGGAAAAAAACAAACAAAAATAGTTTTATTGAAAAATTAATAATAAAAATGACTTAAACATAATACATTAGGACATAGTCACCCTAGACAAAAATAATATTGACCAAAAGACTAATGTGAATATTTAATTACTTTATATCATGGTGCATATTTTTTTCAGAAAAATAATAATTTAAAATCCTCAGAATTTACTTTTTCATATTTTTAATTTTATGCTATGTGTTTCCCAAATGAGAAAGTTTCATGTAGTTATAGCTATTGTAAATCAATATCTGTTGTGTCATCGTTGTTGCGTTGTCAGAAACCAGTGAAGAAAATGCCACTGGAATTACCCGTACAATTGTATTTAAGAACTTGTTGTATTTCAGTGCTGGCCTCAATGGGTGACACACCAAGGAAATTTGCTGGTGTGTTAATCATGATATAATAGACATCTTATAGCAATGCTTTGTTTGTATTATAGCAAACTTTTGTCCATCTAAGAACACAGTTTGATCTTGAGAATGTGAATTTGTTATCAAACTGTGTATTATCCCTTATCACATATTCTGTGTGTTAATAAGACAGGCATGACATGTGAAAAGTGATACAAAATATGTGTCCATCCACAACGAACCTAGTGTTAAGTCGCTGGTACATATTTAGAGATATGGGCCAATAAATCAAACACAAGTCAATAAAAAGGATTTTTCAGACTATTTTTTTTAATATTTTTTTGCTGGTACTCAAATGAAAATTTGGTCTGAAAGATCTTGTGTTTTATTGAATTCTGTCTGGTTTATTAGCCCATATATCCAAATATGTACTGGTGACTTTACACTGGTCACATACAGACAAAATTGACTGAGAAAGAAATAATAGAGTCCTTATTAGTTTTGAGCAATGTATATCGATCTACGTACTGTTTGTTGAATTGGACATTTTCTTAATGTTCTAAGTCATTGTCTCTACATCGGTTTTGCTCAAATTATGAAGACTTTATACGTTAAACATTGACAACATCGGTACATGCTCACTGGCTAAGAGCATCACAGAAACACTGGACGACTCAGTACATCCAGGGCATCATCAGTGTGTGCTTACAATATTATCAAAGTATTTTGAGTCAAATGTATAGAAACTTGTATCAACAGACCTGTTATGTCGTCGCTGTTCTGTCAAAACCTTGCATCATTTTCTGGCCCTTCAGCATGTATAAAATAAAACTGCCCAATGGTTATGTATAGGAAGTGTTGCTTTATACGTGTTCAGCGATCATGACAATAGCACTTAAACGGTTTTAATAGACCATATTCACGCGGCAGCCATTTTCTAAAATTTGCCACCCAAGCCTCGTTCTCGTTACGTATACCTGCGCCTGCCTGACTTGTGTGAGGATGCATACGCCGCGCGCTTTGGTACCACGCGTCTGGCGCAGTTCTATTGTGCAGCGCGAGGCGCAGATAGACCATACGGGAACGAGGCTTGGGTGGCATATTTTGGAAAATGGCTGCCGCGTAAATAGGGTCTATAGATGCGTTTCTGGCCCTTGAACATTTTTAGAGCAGACTGCCCAAAAGTTATTCATAAGGGCCAGATGGATATACAAGGTTTTGGCAGAACAGAGAGGAATTATACTACATCCATCCAACTCTGTGCACTGACACGGAGCAATAATAACACCTCATAATAATGTGTTCATTGTAATGCGCTGGTGTAAGTAGAGACTCATTAATCAATGACAAATCTCAACACTCATGCCTAAATGCTGTGTTGATCATCAGAATAAGCTCTGATGTCACTGCACAGAGTTGCATGAAGGAAGTATAGTTACTGTCTTAATCCTTAAACTGTAATTCAATCAAATTCTTGCACTTGTTTCATTTGTTGATCTTAAGTTAGTGCATGCTCAAATTTGTGACATCACCAGAGAAATTGCATCTGGGTTTCAAAGAAATCGTCTGTTTCTTGGGTTTCAGAGAAACTACCCTTGGATTGAAACACCATACTTACGTGTAATTTGATTGTGTCCAAAGGATTATGACAGAGACTAAACTCCTAAAGCCTCAACATGCTTACTTGTCTTTCTTTCTATGTGGTAGACAGAATAAGCCAATACCCGTCTTATCCATTTTGTACAGTAAGCTGCTAATGTGTTGTTGTTTAAAAAGCCAAGCTCTTTGCTGCTGGACTCAGAACTTGGTCATGAATTGTGTCGATGTCATAAAGCCAAACTCTTTGCTGCTTGACTCAGAACTTGGTCATGAATTGTGTCGATGTCATAAAAGCCAAACTCTTTGCTGCTTGACTCAGAACATGACCATGAATCGTGTTAATGTCATAAAAGCCAAGCTCTTTGCTGCTTGACTCAGAATATTACCATGTATTGTGTTGATGTCATAAAAGCCAAGCTCTTTGCTGCTTGACTCAGAATATGACCATGAATCGTGTTAATGTCATAAAAGCCAAGCTCTTTTCTGCTTGACTCAGAACATGACCATGAATTGTGTTGATGTCATAAAAGCCAAGCTCTTTGCTGCTGGACCCAGGACCTGAAAATAGCCCCATCAATTGTTTGTGCTTCCTGTATTTTTTAAGCGGTTCTGAAAAAACCAGAACTATTTGTTCACATCAATCATCAAATTACTGCATATTTTTAGAAAGCATTCCTCCGATTTATCCAAGCATTTTTTGCCGTAATAATTCAGTAAAGAAAGGGTGGGCTGAGCTTTCTGCGCTTCGTCTGGTGTGCGATAAGGCCAAACAAAGAAGATTGTTTGTCTCTGATTTTTTGATTTTTCATAATTTGTTTTTGTTAAAGTCTCTGTAAGCTTGGATTAGCAACAACAACAACAAAATTGCATACTTCATAGCCTTTTTTCTAAAAAATTAAAAATAAAAATAAAATCGCACAGCACTTAGCTTTTTTTGCCAAATGTTTCTGGGACAAACCTTCTTCTTTGTTTGGCCTAAGTGAAGAGGGGCGTAGAATTTTGATACAAAGCCCAAAGATTCCCAATGTTTTTCTTGGTGTTATTTTTTGGGTGTTTTTTTGTTGTTGCTGTGGGTAGAATCAGTATTGATATATGCAAATTTAATCAATGATATTCCACATAATTATAGGTTTGCATAAATCAATGTGAGTGGTTTTCAGGGGTGTATTATTAGCGTCAATACTGATGAATACAATATACAAGCTTAAAATGTTATCAGTTTAGTTTTTTATTATAGTCGCTTCCAAAATTGTTGGCTAGCTGGCAAACAAGCGTGTTTACTTAGGCATAGACAGTGGGCTGTAACGATCACGATTTTCACCAATTACCCACTTAAATAGAGCCATTAAGCACCAGTGTGTTTGGTGCACTAACATGCATCAGCTGCTCAACGCACCCCTCAAACTGGCCATGGATTCTGAAGACTAATAATAGTCTTGTTCTAAAATAAAGTCTATAGTTCGGTTAGTTCCAAATTGGCGAAACTTGTTTACAGCAGCGAATGAATTTAGAAGAGCGTCACACGCAAAACGCTAGCATGGTGCAATATTGCGTGCAATGTAGCAATGTCATTGTATGCGTGATGCTTGCGTATGCCAAAATCGTGCTTATACGCTTGGATTACTTTTGCGCACGGATAGATAAAAAACAAATATTTCTCGCCAATTTGGAACTGATTGAACTATAGCACTTTTCCAATGAATGTATATTGCATACAACAGTTACCCCACAATGCATCTGTCACAGGTTCTGGGTCACAGTGTTGCTATTCTCATAATGCAGTGTTTCTATTCTCATTTCACTCACTCATCTTTCCATTACATGTTTGTTTTCTCTCTTTTCCCGCCAATCCTTCATCTCTACATTCAATGCACCACACAGATATGACGAGAGGATCAAAAGAAAGGTACATATTATATGATCACAGTAATATTACTTTAAAAAAGTATCAATTTAAGAAAGTTAATTGAAGAGTTTCATTCTCAAATGCAGTAATTTATTTTTTGCCATTTGAGATTTTGACAGAGGCCAAACGTGAAAATGTGTAAATTGCTATTTCTTTTGCAAGAGTTTATTGAAACTATGAAATTAAGGTGTTCATTAAAATTGGGGTTTGTTGTGAAACTCTTCATTTTTTCATCAACATATTTACATTTGTATATTTGTATATCAAAAATAAAAGATTGAAACTCATACCCAAGTATCTGTCCATATGGACCAATCTGATATACAAGCAATCAAACATACAAACAAACATAATCAGCACTCAGATACGCTAGAATATATGTGATGTGATCAAGCAAAATGAGTTGGAACTCCCAAAATGTGGATTTCAAGATGTAGCCAAACAATGGAGATAATGTCTTTTGTTTCCTATTTTTTTTGCAGCCGTTCAATTGCTCATATTTTTGGAACCAATCGACCAATTTTAATGGGGTTTTCTGCAAAATGTAGCTTTTGCAAATGATGTATGCAATCAAGTAGAAAAATCAAAATTGAATCTGACCGACTTCCGACTCATTCTGCTTGATCACACCACATATTAAGATTTAGGCTCCGAACAGCACAGACCACATTACACCAACTTATAGCCTCATATAGAAATATAGTCTCTCTTACAACTACTTGTCAAACTTGACTGGAATAGCTATAGTCTATTTATCTACCACGAGACAGTGACATAATTACAGCACATAAACGCATGCCTAGTCAAGGCGCTGGTGTATCCTCACACGCGTAGAAAGACGTAAGATGCATAAGCACATGAAGTTACATCACTGTTCAGAGGAAGATAAATATAGTTAGGTGTAGGTAGTATACATTGATACAAGTAGCCCGCTATCTATCTTGATCAGACAGACAACCAGAATTTCGGTTTAGTGCACAACATGAAAACATGATCATCACACACATTATATAGAGGTGTATCTCTAGTAATTGTAAGTGCATGAATGTATCATTATGTTAGTGATATTGCAATGAGGCCCTTCACACAAAAGTTGCCCTTTTATTTTTGGAATTATGTGCCATTAGATATGGATGATTCTAAGTTCTAGCCCAAAAGTAAGAGGAAAAAATCAACTATAGTCGGCTGCAAAAAGTTCGGCACGTTGTTTCTGTTTTTACAACCGTATTTTAAGCGTAAACACGGAGGTGCGGTTGCCATTGGTGGATTAAAAATAGCACAACTTTGAGCTGATCACGCGCACATCTGATTGGCCCGATTGTATCTATGGCATCAAGAATGTTACCGCCGACAAGCTCATTATTTAGGGCGCACAGGTAGGCCCCGGGCTGAACTTCTCTGCCAACGACTATAGGGGATGGCTATAAAACAGTGTTGCATATACTGCTATTTGACCAAATAATACTCAATGACTACAGTGTTGCATTTGGCACTATTTTAAAAAGTGTCTTAACACTTTCCACGCGTCTATAAGTTTTACCATACAAAACAAAGTTTCAGAAACCTATCCCAACTTTCAGGGTCTATCTCCAAGGATTACTGGACTAATACTAGGCATGTTGGTACTTATTTCAATGCATGTCACATGGTGATTCCAAATATGGTAATGAAATTCAACAATTTTGAAATTTTTGAAACATTTTGTGCAATTTTGGAATGTCGTCTGCAGCTGCCTGCCGCGTGGAAAGTGTTAAAGATGAAGAAGATGCAACCCTTGCCTATCTATCCTGGATGCATATTATTTATCTTCTCCTGCCATTATTTATTATCAATGCAATCGACTGTGTATACGCCATTCATCTACCTCTATGCAGTGATTTCAGAGTGTCTTTCATCGTGTTAGTGCGCATATGTCAACCTATACAAATAAAAATGTGCATTTACTGGAATACACTCTTACATCACTGGGCAGAGATAGATGAACAGAGTGTAGGAATTATTGCATTGTCTTATCATTTTATACTCTTCATTGGACCCATCGCAAGTATTTTCTTATGTCCTACAGATACCCTAAGCGAATATATCAACAAATTTCGCCCCCATTTTTTTACCACAAACCAGAGTTTTTCTAGGTTTTCATGAACAAAATTCTTATTCTCCTGGCTCTTTTGGTTTTATGACACCTTAAAGAAATATTATGCGATTTTTTTTTCCTTCAAATATTCATTATAAAGCATTGCGTAGGGGTGTATTCACTTGTGTACAGTTGCGGTCGTAATCGGAAACACTGTAAATGGCGTTGACCATGGAATTCTATTTTCGAACGAAAAATCACTCAGAACATAACTGTCCTGTAACCAGGACAACTTATTTCAAAATCTGATTTTGAAGTAAATATGAATATGTATTGCTCTGTAACATATAAGATATTTTAGTTTCATGGTTATAAAATGTAATTTGACAACAAAATGCATTTCTAGGAAAAAATTACAGGTAGGGCGTTCCATGAAAAAGATCGCATAATATGCCTTTAAGCAATCTATGTGTATGCAACATTCTTTTGTAAACACTACCCTTTTTACATATCCCCCCCCCCCTTCCCAATGAAGTGGTACCCTTTCCTTCTCAAGCATCCAGTTGTGTATTTGTACCCTATATGCATCTTTACGGGCAAAATAAAAGAAGTTTCATTTCTATAGCCTATTTCACTTTCTCTGGACAGTGACCTAAATTTTCAAGTGCAGCATCTGTGCATGTGTTACCGTACATGTGTGTATATAGATGCCAGTGCGTTGAGAAGGGACACACAATGTAATACTGTATATGATGTGTCGTCACTGTCAAGTGCAAGTTTAAAGGTATATCATGTGATCTTTCCAGGGAACGCCCTCAACATCGAAAAAAAAATGAAAGCAGATTTTCTTGCAGATTTCCATTTCTGATCATAAATCGTACATACATTCCAAGTTACAGGGCAATACGATTGTTAATGACTTCAAAATCATGATTTTAGACTGAAAATAAACTGTCGGGATAACACGACAGTTTATATTTTCACTCTAAATTCACTCTAAAACCATGATTTTGAGGTAATTAGGAATCATATTGCTCTGTAACTTGAAATGTATGTACGATTTATGATCAGAAATGTAAATCTGCAAGAAAATCTACTTTCTAAAAAAAAATCATGAATAGAGGGCGCTCTCTGGAAAAGATCACATAATATGCCTTTAAATGGACTATAAGGCTGAATAAATTAATTATTTGTCACAAAGCTCAAAGAGAGTTTGTAAAAAAAAGAGATGTTATATATTGGTTATTCATTGAAATATTTTCTTGTATTCTAATTTTGAAATGTTTAATAAAGAAAAAGAGCCGTTTGCCCTCCGAAATAGAGGCAAAAACGAATGATGATGAAGGTGGGTACAAAGAATAATACTACATTTATCGGACAATTATTAACACACGCCTATATTATGAACTCACTGACAGCTTTGAGATTAATCATTAATTTTCTTTGGCTAAACACTGAAAATGTAACCAGATAATTCCTCTCCTAAAATAGGTCTACAACATTATGCCAAAGGCAGATGTGGCACAGACAAAATTATGTGTTTATGTGACAAAGAACAATCCTTTTCTATTAGCAAAAGGGCCTCTCAGGTAGGGGTCGGTCGATGGGGTGTGTTTTTGTTTGTTTTTTCTCCAAAAATGTCATGAACAATCGATGGGGCGTGTTTTTGTGTTTTTTGAAATTCTTTCAAAAAATGTGCAATATAAAAAGAATTGGAAATCAAAACCAATGGGGTTGTTTCATTGCCTTACCTGCCAATCTGGGCCCTTTTTGTAGACTTATTTGTGGATGTAGTAATAATTGCATATTATTTAAAAGTCTCTTTGCCTTCTTCTATACAGTGACATCAAGCTTAGACATCTTTGATATAGACGCTCTCGCTTTGAGTCAGGCGGGCACAGTTATATATTTGCTTGTCTATCTGAAGTATGCACTGATATCACTGATTAGAGGAAGGCAACTTGACACATGGTGGAATATACAATCAAATGGCTGTGCCAGAAAATGAAAACTATAGGAATTTATGAGAGGGAGAACAATTGATCACATTTCTGTGAATTGCAACCAAATGTTGGCATTTATTGCCACAAGTTTTGATATATTGGAGAGGGGAGTCAAAATGGGGGAGTGGCGGTTAAGCAAAAGCATAAACTGCCCATGAATTCAAGCATATTTTGACATGTTTTGGGCCATCTACATACATGTATGTGAGGTGTGAGAACAGTGAGATGTGATTAATTCAAAGCAATTTTGCTTCCTGGCACTGCCACTGATTCGATACTATTCCACCAGCCATACTTTATATAACCCTTATCCAACACTTCATCAACAACAGCGTTATAGCTACAGCATAAATCCTTATTCATTATCCATTATTCAACACACAGGAGAACGCCGGTACTGGTAACTGGTGGGGTCAGTACTACTATCATCACATAGCCTCTTGTACCTACTTCACTACTAGTGCAACACGTCCTATAACCTGGCTATTCCGATGCACGTTGTATGTTTGGTGCCTGCAATGCACCCTGGGTACTACCACACCCTGGTTGCATTTGTGCGAGAATGCGTCATGTAAGATAGATATATGTACCAGGGCATATGCTTTCTTCTCTACTTTCCCTGTGCTATTTTCACAATTTATTTCAAATTCTTTCAATTTTTTTCTTTATTCTTTTCCACCCCTTCTGTTTTTCTGTCGGCCTTTACAACCAAACTGAAGTCCATTTAGTTTAATTAGAGAAACAAGGAATAGAAAAAAATAACAATAAAAATAATATTTTTTTATAATATGTTGCTGATAACAAAAAGTTGTTGCAGTTTTGGTTACTTTTAAAACAATTATTTGAAATGGTTTGAATTTGTATCAAATAATTTCCTTCATCAAACTTATTTTTTCATCCTTATAGTAAAAGTTAGCTTTACCAATTCAAGAAAAGTGGCTGAGCCAGCCAATCTTTTTCCAATGTTTCAATTTGTAGCACCATTTCAAATCATTTATTTTCAAACCAATATTTTCTGCTTGAAAATGAAGCTCCATTTTGATATAATTTTTAAAAAACTTTGGAAATAAGATTCATTATCATGGATTGTATCGTCTAATTAAAGTAAATGGACTCTGAGTCTTCCTATAAAATCAAAGTCCAACAATTCCTTTCAAGTACACTAGTTGCTCCAGCATTTTATGAGCATCCTTTTGTGTAGATTCACCCCCGGAAATTCACCCCAAACTATGGTGTCTAATTATCAAGTGAACTTATGAAGTCATGTTTGGACTTTGTTTTTAACTTTACCAACACATAGATCGTGATGTTTAAAGCAGTCCATGCACCCTGCTACTAGAATGCATTTCGAGCCAAATCATGAAAAATCTAGCAAATTTGAAATAAAAAATAAGTTGCGATATTTTACTCATAGGAAAATGCCAAGATCACACACTGTCATTTTAAGAGTAAAGAAATTACCACTAAAACTTACACATTTGAATTTCTGTAAGATATCCCAAACTTTTGAACACACATCATCTTTGTGTTATTTTCTTGCCTGCTTTCCTGCTAACTCTGCCTGTGGCATGTTCACAATGCATGCTTACCATATATGAACTTACTACCGTACTAATAATGCATATTTTAATTATCATATAGCATCCCCCATAATGCAACAGTACCTCACAGCCTGAAGAAGATGCATCATTAATTAATATGTAACCGTGGCAACAAGATGAGTAACCATGGTGATGTTATCATAGTTAACATAATGTGTAGTCATGGTATCATAAAGATATGATATAAATAATTTGGAAACTTGAGAATGTTGCACAATACATATCAATGGAATTCTGGTATCCATGGAAGCATTGCATGTTACCATGGATACGTAAACTGCAACCATAATAACCTGATTGGTAACCATGACTACATCTATTATTGCCATGACAATACAACCATGATAACTTTCAACTAATTGCAACATTTTTTTTCTTTCTTTAAATTTGTTGATTGATTTTCAGGAAACTAGCTAGGTTGTATGTATTTTGTCTTGCCGTTTGATTCTTGAAATAAATTTGATTTTATGTAGTATATTTGTGTTTCATGTTTTGCACAGATTGACATTTTTTGCATAGATTCACATGTGTCATTGATGTCAAACTCATCACAAATACTTGTTTAAGGACTTTTGATGTAGAAGGAAAAAAGCTTATTTTGAGAAACAAATAACATAACATTTAAAAATAGTTGCACTGTATGAAATTTATAATCCATCATAATACACTGACAGTGTAAACACTATTACTTACAATGACATCAACATGGAAATATTTCACGCTTACTTTAGAGCTGACAAAAATTGATTTCTTTTGAGACTAGATTGACAGTTATGTTCTGCTGCCATAGCAGTTATAGGTATGATACCTCCCTATTCTCCGAATGAAGGGAATAGAAAGGGACAAAAAGATTTTTTTTTAAGGACGAGAACCCCGGCCCTGGTCGTGCCACAACTTTAAAATCTTGATCTGGTATTTTAGAGTTGGCTAATCCATAGTCGCCACCCTATTTTGCAAACAACGAGGGGATTTAGAGTGAGCCAAAATGTGTTATATTTTAAGAGCAACCCGTATGTGATGGCTAATTATTATGAACTGTTAGAACAGGTAGCCATTTTAGAGTCAGAATATGACATGTATGGTAAATGGTAAAGCTCTTTTCACGATCAGAACATTTTGAATAAATAGTCAATAGCATACACCACATATGTTATTCTGAATTGACATTTTGTATCGGCATCATTACTAATCCTGATATGTTATTGCATTTCATAACTAAACCACAGCATGCACCATACACATATATGACCCATAGCAAACATAAACTGCATATTGTACTATAGTAAATTATATTTCAAAAGAATTTACAGCAATTAAAGGGCTGCAATATGTCATGAAGGCTGACTTTGTCACCCAGGGTGAACACAGATTATTGTCTATTTGGCCATCACGAGACAGTGACATAACCGCGTATTCTCCTAATTGCAGCAAATAACGCGGGCAACTATTCGCGGCGCTGGCGTATACACACAAGCGTTGAAAGGTGGAAGATACTGCGCGTGCGTAAAAGCTGCGCCTGTTAAGTTACGTCACTGTCCAGAGGAAGCCAAATAGAGTATAGTGGTGATTTTATCCTCAAATAGGTCTTCCATTCGGAATAAAATACAAAAGGCAGCAGTTGTTTACATCTTGATATATGTTGTATAATTGGTAGCTGCCTCATGCTTTATTCTCTATGGGAGACCTAAATCAAGGATAATGCCATGATAAGTTTAAGTATAGACTTTTTGGACCATCGTACCCACAAACCATTAAACTTTAAAACTGCCCCAATTGTAGTTGACAGTGATCTGATCTCAATCCGTGAATGGAGCAGTGTGCAATATATCCGGTATCGCATAGCGAAATGCTACACAATTTTGAAGAATTGCTAATCAATTTCCCCATTGTATCGCATACAGATGTGATGAAATGCTACGCAATATTTGGAATTGCTACACAAATAAAATAGTATATATTGCACACTGGAATGAAGACTTGTAAGGTGTATGCCCCTACCTATCTCTCTAGCAATGATGCCCTGTTTACTATCGTACGAGTACATAATGAAAGACAAAATAATTTCAGATACTACGGTAATTACTCCGGTATTAACCAAATTTGTCACAAATTGGGGATTGGCAGATAGCTAGAAAATCTTTTGGTTGGGCGTGTAAATAATAATACAAAATTTGAAAATGGGTTCATACTCAAGCAGTAGACTAGGCCAGAATCTGGGTCGGACGATTGGATTATTTTATTTTATTTTTCAATTTTTTTTCCCCTTCAAATCCACGGCCGCTACTCGACTAAATACAATTTCTGGCCCGCATTTACCTGTCAAAGTGACAGCGTACTTTTTGGAAGCGGCCATTTCGTATAAACTGTATAGTGAGATATTTTTGTGGGGTTAATTTTGTCGGAAAGGGCAAGTCAACTATTTTCTTTTTTAACCCTATTTCCTGGGTTACGGAACAAAATAAACATAGCAGAGAAAGAAACTACCCAAAGTCTGTAGGGTCATAGCTATGAATCTGATCACCCTTGAAAGGTGTAGTATCTTTTAGCTACATTTTGATACCTCATTTGCTCACAAAGACTGTAAATCATCTATGAATGACAAAAGGTTTTGAGAAAACTATACAATATCAACAATTGTAAATTGCAAATTTATCAGATGGGGGCGTGACATGAGATTCAATTCAATTCAATTCCTATTATACATGCATATAGGCTTGTGTGTTTGGTTTATGCTTTGACATTTCTCTAATTTAGATTGGTGTTTGTTAATGATTATCTAATTCACAGCTATGACACCTACCAAAAGTGGGTAGTTCCGTTTAGTGATATGTTTACTAACACATAGCATGAATCAAGCATGATACACGTTCAAAATGAAACTAAACAAATCTGATAATAACAGTGACGGAATCATTTGGGCAAGTTCTTAGATATTCTTCCTTTTGTTAGCTGTATGGAAGCTTTCCGATTACAATAATTGGCAATGGATGTTTCTTAGGGTAGAATTTGTCAACATTATTTTGTTTGGGGGGTCTTTTCATCTGCATGAAAGATTGATGGAAACTATAATGGATAACTTGATGTGATAATTAGCATCCCATTTTGAATTTGGATATTTTTCATCATTTAACTAAACAAAGTTTTGGAGTGGAGTGGAGTTTGTTGAGTGCCCACACTTGTCTGTATTCAAAACATCAAGATACTAATTATAAACCACTGAACTTGAGGGTTGACATATCTATAGATGCGTTGTTGTGACCAAGTCACTACAGGGTGGTCCAAAAAAAACCTATACCCAACTTTGGAGGCCATTTTCTCCTAGATGATAACATATTTTAGTAATTTGGTTTGCATATTATTAAAGCATATATCGTTGAGCATTATTGGTGAAAATAGGGATGATATTACATTAATATTTTTGGAGATATTCCTATTTCTAGCGAGTATGTGTAATGGCTTTTCCACGGGAGCTGTCAATGCATCAACATGATACACACTTTTATGACAATATGATATGACACAATAATGTAATGACCCAAGACCCATTATAAGCAGTTAAGGATTAAGTTTAATAAGGTGTGCTTGTCATTTGTCAAAGGACTATCGCGTCATTACATTATTGTGTCATATCATATTCAAACATGATGATGCATTGACAGCTCCCGTGGAAAAGCCATTTTTACACATACTCGCTAAAAATAGCAATATCTCAAAAAATATTAATGTAATATCTTCCCTATTTTCACCAATAATGCTCAACGATATATGCTTTAATAATATGCAAACCAAATTACTAAAATATTTTATCATCTAGGAGAAAATGGCCTCCAAAGTTGGGTATAGGTTTTTTTGGACCACCCTGTAGAACTAGTCTCAAGTCAAGTCATGTCACAGACAGATGTGTCTTAGACAGATGTGTCTTATTGAATGTACATGAAACCATTAGCTCCATGTAATGAAATGACTTATCAAGTCATGTCCAGGACTATTTTATAAGTAGTTAAGCATAATAATATTCATTTTGACAGTCTATATTTGTTTTAGATTCAACTTACTCAAGTAAGTTTTGCACCAGATTTGAGTCAAGTCTAAATCAAGTCAAGTCTTTAGAATATGTGAAGTCAAGGAAAGGAAAGTCTTTTGAAAATGTTTGAAACAAAGTTACAAGTCAACTCATGGCTCTCATGACATTCCAAAATTTCCCAAAATGTTTCAAAAATGCCAAAATTATTGAATTTCATTACCATATTTGGAATCAATATGAGAAATGCATTACAATAAGTATAAACATGTTTAGCAGTGGTTCAGTAGTTCTTGAGATAAGACTTTGAAAGTTGGGAAAGGTATCTGGAAAATCTGTTTTTAATGGTAAAACTATAATAGCTGTGTGGAAAGTAATTCAAATTTAAGGTAAGTAAGTGAACACCTAGTCAAACCTGAGCTCCTTCCAACATCAATTATTTGACCTTTTGTCTAATAGGAATGTGAAAAAAACTATCATTTGGTATTGGAAAAGAAAATTTGATATGGGTAAAAAAAAGTTGATATTGTGGAGCCATTTTGGATTATGAAATCTGAAAGAGGTGAGAACAATTCTTAATAAAAATGGTGTCCTTTTAAAGGTTATAAGATGCTTAACAAGTGGAATTGTTCAATTAAAAATTGACTTCATCTGCAAAGCCCCCATCCCCCGAAAATGAAGCATAACATTTGGTCGATTCCTCTTTATGTTGCTTCCTAATTTGAAGATGGTGTAGGAAATACAATAACCGGACCATGTGGTTAACTTGTATACAGGACAATATTGCAAGGATTCCCAATTTGGATTAACAGTGGAGTGGTGTGTAGTACTTGGGGTGTATTAATGAGCAGGTTTCCATTGCACATGCACTACTTAACTAATGAGCTATTTAGCTATTACATTTAAAATCTGCCCTCTCTGTGAAAGACGATATAATTCTAAATACATACATACTTAAGAAAAATGTACAACTATTTTATACAGGATCTATTATGTCTTTCATAAAGGTGTGGCATGAATCTTAAATGCAACATCCTTGCATTGGAGTGGTCCTCTCCTGGAGTTAATAATAATCAAGCGATGTTAATAATGCATAGGCAAATATATAACCACACAATTTATACTCACACACCTCACGCATCGCAATTTCAAATCTTTTCCACTTATTATAATTATTTAAACAATTAATGGGAGATTAACATAACAACATTAAACAGAACTTTTGGCATTCTTGCAACATAAGTTTCTATTTAAGATAAACCAATTCCAAAAATCGTTTTTAATATTGTACCACAACAAAGAAGATAAAAAGCATGCAATTCGTTGCGCAAATAAAGTCTGACAGGGAAGGGGAATAGCTCTAACCCTATTTTGTATATTAGAAATTTAACAAATGCAAATACCAAAAATACTCCATTTTCATGTAAAGAGCAATTAAAAACTGAGGATTAAAGTTTGACCAGTCAATCCTACTTGAAAGGTTCGCGCTTTGCCCATTTTGGAACCATTTTGCTTCTTGTTTTAAAATTTGTGATTTGAAACTTCATTACAAAGCACGAAAATGAATGTAGCACAAAAGTGTTCATGTTTACTGTACTGAAAATGCTGTTATCAAATTCATAACAATTTGAAAATAGAAAAGGATACCTCTTTATATCAATATATGAACCTGAAAAGTTATGCAACAAACGAAATTGTTAATTGTCATAATTTTTTTGTCTTTTACAGGGTGGCTAAGGTACTCTAACGCCATTAGTGACGATGAATACGAGGACAACGACTTTGAAGGCTCCGACCTTTCCTCCATAGATGACCTTGATGACCTCTTATTCCCCCAATTTCCATCCGAGAGGAACAGTAAATACAAAGCGGGTAAAGACTTTGATTTTCACTCGCCGCACTCGACGACGACGGATGAAGATGGCCTGGCCGGGATGGAGTCGGACGACTCCGGATGCAGCGACCACGAAGATGATATCCATATCGAGTGCGTCGAGGGCGGAGGATTCATGGAAGATGATATATTTGCATATTCAAACGGGTGTGAAACCAATGTTAGTAGAATGCCCAAGCCGGTGTTTATGATCTCTCAGAAGCGGAGACAAAGTAGAACGAGTAATGAATATTCATATCCGCAAAATGGAGATGTTAAGGGTAATGAATATTCATATCCGCCAAATGGAGAGGTTAAGGAACTCCGCCCCCACAACACCAATATATGACAACACTAGTAATTGTAGATAGATTATTTGGTGGATGAATTAAGATCTCGTTCTGTAGCGATCTGCATCAAACTGATTTACTTCTGCTCGTGTTCTACCGAATTTTTCATGATGTCCAAAATAGTGTATCCTAGGAAACCATACATCTGCTGAAAATGGAATGGTAACTAGTGTCCTCAAGTAAATGGACCTTATAAATATAGCAGAAATTGCATTTTCAGCGCAAACAATTATGATATGTGGGAGTTTCAGTAGAGATATCCCATGTTTTGGATTTGTGGCCATTTTGGAGGGAATATTAAACTATTCTCCCTTTCATAATCCCTTGGACATAATTCCATCAAATCATGCGTACGTGCGAGTTGCGTACGTATGTGCGTAGGTTCGCGTAAAACCGGAAGTGCGTACCAGTCCCTTTAAAAGAATAATCGCGCATTCTAATTGGTCAATCGTGAAATCATCGCACGCCGTGATCGCCGGCGCGTGACCTTGTTCATGTTTATCGCGCCTGTCAAGCATTTTGACGCCGCGCCTCGAAAACAACAACAAAATACGCTCGCGTGAAATAACGCGAATTATGTCCAAGAAATTATGAAAGGGAGTATATGTTCAAATATTTCTTATAATCATAACAAAATAATTGTCAATCATATATAGCGTCATGAACTAGCGCTCACTTTCATCCAAAGGTTGAACGGAGTCTTGCGATGCACTGCATTCCAAAACAACAGTCGCACCAGATATTGCAAGACGCATCCGGTGCATGGGACCCTGATAGAATTGTGATGCTATGATCGACAATTATTTGTTTTGATTATAGGTAAGAAATTATGTAAATATTTTCAAGTTATCTAAAATGTTAAAACATTTCAAGTAAAGGTTATACTAATGAGAAGGCCATTCACAATCACCAAGCTTTATTGAATGAAGAAGGGTGTGGGTCCAAAACGTGTTGCAAACATTTTTGTGTATCTCAAATCTAAAATGACAGCAAATCCAAAACATGGGATCTCTCTTTAGCATGCGCTGTGTGAGTAAATCATGCCAAACCACCCATTCTGTTCAAAATGCAATTTTAGCAATAACCAAAAGAATTTAAGAAATCTATAAACAAATATGCATACACTTTGTTTATTTACGATACAGTGACACCATATCCTATACCTGTGATGGACAGAGCGTTAATTATACGAGAGTATCACTTTTTAGGATAAATTTCATATTTTAGGGGGTTACCACCAGTGCCACAGGCTGAAAAAGTAGGCAATACGGAAAGCTCCTTGCTGGGAAATTTGAGCATTTGGAGGGAAAATTTGGCATTTGGAGGGAAATGTTACTCTTTCATTAAGAAATGCATTCCATTTTGGAGGGAAATTTTGAATCGCTTGCCGGGAAAAAAACATTTTTTCAGGCCATGACCACCACCCTATGCTCTGACATCACTATACAGAGTGAGATGAACAGAGTATAGCCTGTATTTGATTACCCTTTATTTGTGCAGTACCAAAAGTGTGTATTTCAGCAGACTTTGCAGCTACAATGTTTGTATAAAGAAGATAATTGTAACAATGAAAAATACCCTTGCTCGGTTGATAATGCTTTCTGTAACAATTTCATTCACACTGATGTCACAGAATCGTGGACTGTATTGACTTTTTTGGGGGAAAAGATCCCTCCAAAATGTCTTCATTTTAACATTTTTGCGGGTAAATAACATCATAGATTCATATTAATCCATGAAATACACAAAAATAAAACCACCTCAAAAAGTTCAGCTTACACAGTATTATGAACTTGACATGAGTGTTTATTGCAGTGTAAGATGCTTCATGTCATGCTCCGATGTCGTAGTTCTATCAGTTCTTCAGACTCCCACTTTATATGCATGGGATGAAGTATATTGGCATAGCTCACGATGTAAGATCTGACCAGGGATTCTATTCATTTAGGGATAAGAAAGTCCTATACTGCGCATACGTAAATAACAGGTCGCGTTTTCTAGGCTATTTACATTTGTGTGATCACAATTTTGATGGTGCTGTTTGTCGTCTGCTTATAGGTATAGACTTAATTGCAGTTTATACGGAATTTTTGGGAAAAATTGTGCAGTTTCGAAATTTATCATAAAAACCTTAGATGCTGCAGGGTTTTTACCACCCTGAATATGATAAAATTACATTTGATTGTTTGTTTATACAATTATAGCTCAGTTTGTCACTTCCCTTTAAAATATGCACCATACCGTTGTTGTTTGTGTCTGACAGACTTGATGCAAGTCTAGACATTAGCAGATGACAGACAGCGCTACAGCGCCACCAAGACTAGGCTCACACAAAAGTTAAAGCTCCCAGACGTAGCATCACGGCTGTTTGATCCCACATAATTTGTCCGTTTTATTCTGAGAACACCGTAACTTGCTGGCCCGGTTCTGGTTTTAACTGATTCAAGTACCTGAATATACTGGCTATCTTTTGTAGAAATTTCAGAACATTTGTTGGTGCCATTTCTGAGAAATAGAGCTTTGAATATTATAATTTACTATAAAAGCGCCCTCATCGGCCACATTTCCCATAGAGTTACATGTAAAATGTGTGTAAAGTAGAAAATGCCGATAATTTAAAAAGGGCTCGAACAATTTTCTTGAAATTTTCACTGTATACTCGTATTCATTCGCGCTACCTAAATCAAGTCAAACCATAACGGGGCCACTATGTAATCGTTTTTTATTCCATAATTTTAATTTTAAATCGGACAGTCAAACAGCCGTGGCTTCCGATCAGCAATTTGAGTCGCACACTCATGAGCTAACCTCTTACTAGTTAACCTATTTGTCTCAGTGTATCGATATTTATTTCCATCTTACCTCAAATCATATGTTCAACAGATTATCAAATGTTGTGTACTGCTGAAAATAAAATTGGACTGCTATATATTTAAAGACTGAAGGCCTAATTAATTGGTCAATTCTATCCATGTGAAAAATTTGATCCGGAATATGTGAATCTTTTTGATGCACATTTGCAATACCTTAATCATATGATATGTGTGTTCAAATCATTAGTGATTGACATGGTGTACACAAGAATTGTCAGATAAAGTTGACCAAACAATACTTTTGGGTTCCTGTGTTATTTTGAGCAGTATATCTGATGAAAAAGAGAGATTTTATCCTAAATATCTATTATTAAGATTGTACGGAGTATTTCATTTTAAATATGTTTAAAAGTATCAATATTTTTATCTTATATTTGTTTTTTAAATATTGTAATGATTGTTTCATTTTAAATATGTTTAAAAGTATCAATATTTTTATCTTAAATATTTTTTTAAAGATTGTAATGAGTATTTCATTTTAAATATGTTTAAAAGTATCAATACCATGTAGTGTCTCTTATGAAAGCCCCACGTTCATTTGAAAGGGGAGCAATTTTATTAGAGTTGAATTGTAGGTGAAAATAGTAGTTTTCGTGGGGGGGGAGTACTTTTTTGTTGAAATTTTGGTTTTTGTGTGATTTTATTTTGAGAAAAATAGTTAATTCTTAGTGAAAAGTGTATTTGTTTTGTTTGGTGAGAACACTGAATATATTTAGGGTTTTAATGAGCTGAAACCGGTAGTATTTACACCCCTTGCTACCGTTGTTCTAAGGGTCTTAAAATTAGAGATACTATGGTATATAATATGTAAGTAAGTTTTACAGCTTTGTATGATCATGAAATGGTCAGCTATGTCAAATACTTGAAACCACATCCTTTAGAATAATAGGAAATAAGATTGCATTTGAAATTCAATATTTGTAGGGGTTTGCCTTCAATATATTATGAATATCTAAAGCATTTGAAATTGCTTGCCAAATATACCATTTTCAAACTGACATTTAACACTTTCACCAATAAATCTGTATGTCTTCAGTATCACATTTCGTGAACATCTACTTAAAAGTCTACTATAAAAATCAAAATACACCAAGTCCTAATCATTAATCTGGGCCTTTCAAGTTCTTCAACCATTTTAGCTCATCGTCTTATCACATTGGGCTATTACATTTGAAATCTATACACCCCTACGGAAGACATTACCATAACATAACCCACAGGGTGTGTGAATTTCAAATGAGTTTCCCAGCATGGGTGACTCCATTTGGAAACTACACTCCCTGTGTGGAAGATTTAGGTCATATCTTCCATAGAGGGTTGGGTGTATGATTATCATCTGGAATAGCCACTTCACTACCCCTAGATAAATATGCAGTTTCATCTTCAATTGCTCTACATTTAGGAGCATTCTATCGAGACTATATTCATGATGTATATTGGAAGATAAACGATAACTTTAAGTTAGCTTATCGTACATAGTCTCGAAGTATAAGATATTAAGGCCTTGTATTACCAATACTTGTCTCCATTATAATGTATACAACCATGTACCCAGATTGCAAAGAGTAGTAGCCACAATGGATAGCATGTGTCTGAAAATTGACATGTATTTTTGTTGTCTAGGCTATCCTGAAGTAGGGGTATATCCTACATTTGATCATTCACTGTGTGTGTATATGCATAATTCTTCAGCA
Organism: Ophiura sarsii; assembly: GCA_035610835.1. Classification (NCBI taxonomy): domain Eukaryota; kingdom Metazoa; phylum Echinodermata; class Ophiuroidea; order Amphilepidida; family Ophiuridae; genus Ophiura; species Ophiura sarsii. The sequence goes on along the minus strand of CM069456.1, from coordinate 17,093,354 downwards.
GAAGTGCAGCATCGGTGCAGTAAGAATGACATTCTTCTTTGATCATGCCGGCACAAACACTATCACATTTGAATTACACACAATGATGCAATCATTTAGAATATACACTGATGTCACTTTCCAACTAAAGATGACACAATGTACAGCATATACAATATCTTAAAGGGGCATTGAGAGATGTATCGATATACTAAATGAGCAAATAACGTAAAGATAATCATCAACATAGCCTAAATCCAAAATGTCATACAATTCCGACATCGCCTTCATGCCAAATAAGCAAATAACGGTACTTCGGGTTGAGGTTTGCCGCAAAATTCTGTGAGTAAAACGATACCATAACTTCCGAATTCAGCACCTAGTTTCGATATAGTTTCGATATAATCATATCGAAACTAAGAAAATCATGAAATTTTATATGATAAAGGTGAATATTGGTAAACTGTTTCAGATGATTTCCAGGATAATTGAAGGCGCACTCCCTTACTCCCTCTCAATGCCCCTTGAAGACAAACAAACTTATATTTGTTATGTTCAAAATGTCACCTTTTGTTTATTCTTTTGTTACATTTTGTTTATTCATTTTTACATTTTGTTTATTCATTTGTTACATAATAAGGAATTCTCCCCTTAAGAGGCACTCAGTAGTTTCAGTTTTATTAAGTTTTTTTCATCTCCTGACATCATTTCAAAGATTATTCACTTGGGTCAACTACAGTGGATATTACTCTAAGCAGATGATAGTTGATAAGGGAGCACATCAAAACTCGACCGTCCGGCAACCGCCGGTTCTGTGGGGTTCCGTGCGGTTGCAGCCGGTTTCTATTGTTCTAAACAATGATATGCGGTCCAACCGGGCGGAACCGGGGGTTACCGCGTGGTCAAGTTTTGATGTGCTCCCTAAGTAAATTTGCAATATGTCTTGCTCTAACACTTAATACTTTCCACGCGGCTGGTGTTTGCAGACGACATTCCAAAATTTCACAAAATGTTTTAAAAATGTCAAACTTATTGAAATTCATTACCATATTTGGAGTCACCAGCACCATAAGGAATGCATTAAAATAAGTACAAACATGCCTAATATTGGTTTAGTAATCCTTGAAATAGACCTTGAAAAGTTTCTGGTAAAACCAATAGCCATGTGGAAAGTGTTAATCGCGGATTCTTCATAGGACTACTTTAGTTATAAAAAACGAGTAACTCTACCCAGTTTGTCTTCTACCCAGTGATTCTCCATGTTACAAGTGAACCAGTAAAATGTTATAGAATCTATGTGGCTCATGAAACTTTATCCTCTACAAAACTTATCAATTGTAAAACATTGACCTTTAATACCTGTGAGATTCATGGAACTTTGACCTCTACACCTTGTGTTAAGCCTATATATTGGTTACGGAACTTGGACCTTGTACATGATGTTATTTTGGCAGAGTGCATTGGTAAATGTGATCATTTCTTTCAACATGCTGTTAATATCTATATATTTCTATTTGTTTAACAGTGTGATATACTGTCAATATTTGCAGTGTTATTTGTTTTGTAAATTAGCAATGATTTAAATTTTTAAATTTTAAAGAAAGAGTTCAAATATTCTATTATATATTATTATTATTAAAAAGGACAGAATATAATGTGTATATACCAACAGAAGCTTGTCTATTGATTGTAATAATAGCAATTCCTTTTTCATTATCTTGAAATTGTTATGCAAAATTACTGTAAAATACCCAGTGAGTGCATATCATAAGCAAACAGTAATATAAAAATGGATTGTTTTACTATTTTATTAAAATTGGCTAATAGCTATTTTGATACTGAACATAACTTGTTTCAAGTTGTATTGATTTAATTGTGTCTATCTTGTGTTAGGGAAATAAATTTGTGGATTGAAATTTGTGTAAGGATGTAATAACTGAAGACAGCAATGTCCTTTAAAGGTATATTATGTGATCTTTTCCAGGGAACGCCCTCAATCCTCAAAAAAAAAATGGAAGCAGATTTTATTGCAGATTTACTTTTCAGATCATGAATCATGGATATATTCCAAGTTGCAGAGCGATACGATTCCTAATATTATAACCTCAAAATCATGGTTTTAGAGGGGTGGGGCACTTCTGCGGAACATACTCGTTCAGAATTTAAAAGTAATAAGAAATACCACATTTTGAAATATTCTCCTCTAAATATTAGTGTTACTGCTAATTTAGAACACTCATATTTATACACATCGGATCGGCTAGGCAATGTTTTTGAACACCTCGGACGCGTCAGAACAATGTTCGGAATGGCATCAAATGTGTTCAAAATACGAGGGCCATTCAATAAATACCTGCAACCATTGAAAATCTCTGAACCGTGACACGTGTCAGTAAAATAAACTTATGATACTCTTTTCTCACAGAGTAAAAATAAGTTGTCGGGGCAGACAGACACCAACAGTTTATTTTCACTCTAAAACCATGATTTTGAAGTAATTAGAATCATATCACCCTGTAACTTGGAATATATGTACGATTTATGATCAGAAATGTAAATCTGCAAGAAAATCTGCTTTCAATTTTTTTTTCGAGGATTGAGGGCGTTCCCTGGAAAAGATCACATAATATATTATTAAGAGGGAAAGGATACCCATGGCTTAGAGGAGCAATGTGTACATCAATGATGTTGATGCAGCCCAATCTCCAAGATATTGCTATGTTTAATTCAAAACCATATTACGCATTACAAAAAAAAGTTATTTCTACCGTAAATGGGTATTTTTAATGGGGAAACAGAACTTAGTATGACCAATTTTTAAAATGTCCTGAAAATATCTGAAATGTTCACAATTGAATTGCTCAAAATTTACTTTACCTATCCTTTTATAAGCCAATATGAAGTATATTTGTGACCTGATCAAGCGGAATGAGTCGTATGTCGGGAATATTGATTTTGAGTTGCACATAAAAATTATTCTTCTGAATAATATTAACACCAAAAGAAGCTCTACTTAAAGTGACACGGAATTCCCATTTTCATCAAGTGGCCTCTCTACTATATGTTTTACTTTGTTCTCAGTTTAAAACTGTTTGTAACTTAAAAACTAGAAGTTTGTTGAATTTCATATAGAGGTATATGCTTGTCAAAACCAACAAATTACAATACTTTCAGACTTGTTCAACAGCAATCCCGTTAAACTCTAAACCTATGAACACCCTTTCGTAAAAGCCTACTTGCAATTTGAGATTAATACTCGTATATTGATATTTCATCCTCAATCATCGGAGGATTTCATCAGGGTGGCCAGTTTTTGGCCATTCTGATGAAAATCCTCCGATGTATAAGGATGAAATATCATTAATATGTGAGTATGCATTTAATTGGTTTCGTCAAACATTATATTGTTCACTTCTATATTTGGATAGAGAAGCACAGATGAGATGAAAGTAAAACTGTGGGAGCGAGAGAGGGAAAAGGTGTCGTCATGATGATTCTTTTGAATTTCAGACTAAACTACATGTAATAAGGGAATGAATGGTGCATGGTGAGGATATTTGAAAACCCAACGACATTTGAACAGCGCCATATATTTGATCTGTTACACAAATTATCCTATGATAGGGAAATGATATTGATGAATTCTTCTAACTTCGTTGCAGAGTTTGATGAAAACGAACTTTATCCAATGAAAACAGTCGACCAAATTAGCAGGAATATTGTATTTCATCCCATAAAGATCCTGAGGTCATTTGAGGTGATTTAAAATCCTGTAATGATTGGTTGATTGTAAGTTATCGCTTCATGTAGGGAAAACAGAGTGTATTTTATTTGGGACCAAAACTAAACTTGGTAATGTCAGTGAGTTTCAGATTTCTTAATGATCAAATCATCAAAGCCCAAAATTCCATCAAAGGAGTGACACTTGACCAAAGCCTCTCTGGAGACATAATGGTTAACTAATTTAGATCATAAACAAAGTTACTGGCAAACTCAAATTTCTTTACAGATACGTACTAAATACCTCAACCAGAAATTACGGAAAATCTTTGTTCTGCCCTTCTTCATTGTTACATTGACTACTGCACTTCCCGGTATTCAGGCCTCAACAAATCTTACAAGCGCACATTTCAGATTATCCAAAACAAAATAGCTCGTTTCATTCTCAACTTGTCTCCAAGAGATCATATTGGTCTGGTGCACCTTGATAATTGATTCAATCAAACAGTTCAAAATCCATGACATAGTCAAACATCTCCGTCTTAATCACTTGTTCAATGTTTTTACTCAAGGGGTCCCTCTTTATATTTGGATCAATTTTTCACTAAAACCACTGCTGCTCACGCTCACCGACAAGATCAAGTTCACACAATTTTCATGTCCCAAGAGTAACCAATCTTGCCTCCAACTCATTTTTTTTTATATGGTATCCTACACTCTAAGAAAAAAGGGTTCCAAGTAGAACCTAAAAAGGTTCTGTAACTTGTCCTGTGTGCAGAACCCTTTAAGGTTCTTAATGAGAACCTTTGCAATGGGCGGTTCTAAGAACGTATAACCTAAAAGGTTCTTCAGTTTTGTCCTGTATGCAGAACCTTTGAGGTTCTATCAAGAATCTTTCCGATAATGTTCGTTTAAGAACCGTCAGAAAGGGTTCTAAATAGAACCTAAAAAGGTTCTTCAGTTTTGTCCTGTATGCAGAACCTTTGAGGTTCTATCAAGAACCTTTCCCATAAGGTTTATATCATGAACCCTCTGAAAGGGTTTTTTAAAGAACTTAAAAGGTTCTTCAGTTTTGGCATGTATGCCGAACCCTTATAAAGTTCTATAAAATGGTGAACAAACTGACTGTGAATCTGACTAGATATTATTTACAAAATACAGATCAATGGTGTTTAATAAAAGTCAACAAGTCAAAGTCTTAAAAAAGTCATTGATTATACTTTGTTATAATCATATCAATAAAGAAATAAAGTAGAAAGTAAATATTTGTATTTTTTTACACAGTACCGTTTATTAAAATATTAACAGGGTTACAAAACAATTATTACATTGCGAACTATTTTATTAAGATGTAGGCCTACGTAATCATGCAAAAGTCTAAGAACCCCATTTTCCCAAATAAGAGCTCTTTCTGGAACCATCTCACTACATGGAACCTTTTTGCGGTGTTAAAGAACCCCTAACAAACCTTTTAAGAACCTTTAAATGTTCTTTAGAGAAACATGGTTCTGCCAAGAACCATTTGCCAATTCAGAACCCCCGCTAGAACCCTTTTTTCTCAGAGTGTAGACTGGAATGATTTACACTATAAGATCTATAACGGACAAGAATTCCTTCAAATCCCATGTCAAAAACCTATCTGTCCTACGTCGATGACCAGGAAGTGGCTGAATATGTGTAACTTTGATATTTCCTTTGATTGCCCCTTGCTATAATTGTTTTGTCTTTCGATCTTTTCATCACCTTTTGCAGGCACCTTTTCTTGTTGGGACCCCATTGGACATAAGTTGGCGTATTTAGCCAATTGTATGGGCTATCCTGGCTTATCGATTTGGTTGTCTGTTGTGATGTTATAGGGGAGGATTGGGCAACTGGTCCGTTTAAGCATATTTCATGATATAAAAGATTAAAGCTCGTGTAAATATTTATGGAATTGCTATGAAAATATCACCCATGTTACTGTAAAATATCTAAAGAAAGGCCAATTACCACTAACTTTACTTGGCACGGACCAGTACCCCATCATTGGGGCAACTGGTCCTATATGTTCCAACGGTTAGAAAATACACAGAAATCAGTGAATGACAACACGGAAGCTAGGCAGTATTTTCTTTACAAACACGTTTCAATATTATTTAACATGTAAAAAGGATACATGTCTCACGAAACCCATGTTTTATACAGTTTTCGTGGTTAACGTGTAAATAGCAGTATACTAATCTGTTCAGGTATATATTCGTCTCAGATACTAATGGTGTACAAAGCAAGCGAAATTTTCGACTGCACATTTATTAGATAAAACGGTATGAACCTATAGTTAAATGGTTACATAGTTGTGATATTCAGATGCCCCATACATTTGTCTATATATACCCCTTTCTTTAATGATTTTATTTACTTCATATAATCATCATTTAGTACTTATAATAAACCATCTTGATATTTTGCCAGCTTTTCATGTTACAGGGGAAGTTAGTCAATATGACAACGATGGCCCAACGGTTAATATAAATAAAAGCAGTGGATAAAATACATAAATCATGATATTTTGTCATTGCAAATACCTTTACAGACACCATTCAAAATATGATAAATATGTAATTCATATTATACCGCGGTTTTAAACCATTCTAAAGCAATTTCATGTCATATTGTAATCCTTCAATAGCAGAAATAGTGGTATTAGACCCGAAATGCCCCAAAATGTCTAAGAACTAGAAAGAATGTGAATTATTTCATATTCTATTCACATTTCAATACCGAGTCAAGTTTTATTGACACTAACAACTAATTTTCAAAATGAAATTTACAATTTGCCCCATAACCCCTTCGGACCACTTGCCCCAACAAGTGACTTATTACTTTGTCGAGATGAAACATCATTCAAACACGCCTGTGACGTTATAAATTGTACGCCAAAATGTTTTAAAACATACCACCATTTGTCATCAATAACTCCAATACATTTCAGAAAAAAAGGCAAAACTGCATTTTTGTTATTAGCCATTACACAGATTTCTGTAGCCAGCGGATATCTTTGAATTCGCAAATATTACGGCGTTCGGGTCATACAAGTAGACCAGTGTCTTTAGATAAAATAAGAAATGGTGTACTTAGTTATTTGCAAATTCATTAACTTATAACTCTACCAAATGAATAACCGTGATAATTATTTAAGTTGAAGCATTCTTTAAATGATAATATTGATCGCAAATCCAAACCACCAATGTCCCAAGTTAGCAATGTGCGCCATTTTACGGTCATTTCAACCACAACCTATGGTTTTATTCATTTTCGGAAAGTCCCTAATCACACTACAATATAGCACCCATCAAATGCAATATGCACAGCATCTTAAGACGACTGTACTGCATGTATATATTTACTGTTGCATATCTGTCAATCATATAAAGTACATTAAACATGATCTAAACCCATCTTCATATATCGTCCATACTATCTGTGAATTTTCAATCAGTCACTCAAGGAGGTGGCTTCAAAGATCTGGAGAATATCACATGTAAATACCCTAAAGTTCCAAATGTTTTGGATTGTAGAAGGTAAGGATGGATATATGTCAAGTTTCAACAAAAGTCGTACTGTTCAAAAGAAAGCAGCAGTACACTGCAAAAACTGTGGTGTTAAATTTAACACCACGGGTGTTAAATTTAACACCAGTACGGATTCACTATAGGACCACACCACCTGGTGTTAAAATGACACCATCACTAGTGTTACAACGTTGGTGTTAAATATAACACCAATGGGTGTTACAATATGACAACACCAGTAACAATTTTACACCTTCTGGTGTTAAAACATTAAAAACTTTACACCTTCTGGTGTTAATTTTTTTTTTTTTACACCTTCTGGTGTTAAAATTTTAATGTTAGATAAGTTTAAGTACTTTAACAATAAAATACTTGCAAATAACATATTTCACTGTTCAACAGTTCAAATTTATTAAAACTTGAACGTATTTGTGAATTAATGTTCTTACTTGCCATTTAATTAAGGAATGGTGCATGTTGCAGATCGAATCCCTAGATCAAATGTATAAATATACAATCCAAAGTGTTAAAAAACCAATATAACCCACCCCCGTGCGCATGTGTGGAATAGTGACACCCATGGGAGTTATTCTTACACCAAGTTTAACACAAGAAATTTAACACCATGAGAAGTGTTACATCAGTTATTCCTATGGTGTTGACCTAACACCAACATTAACACCAGGAGCGTAACACCGGCTCAGTGTTGCAGTTGAACACCGGAGTTTTTGCAGTGTATGCCCATACAATTACAAAATCCTTCATTTCGAACCAGTTGCCCCACGGACCAGTTGCCCCACATTCCCCTAAGCTATTATTATGTACTTGATTATTTTTGTATTGTTGATGTCGATTTTGCCGAATAAAAAATAAATGAATAAAATATTCAAAAACCATCACCGACCATTTAGACCTGTCAGTTATATTCAGATCTGTCAATCATCTCGACGACAACATTGATCGGATTCATTCATGAATTTCAACTAAATTACATTGCATGGCGATTGTGGGAAATTCCCGAAAATTCAGTAATTTTGTGCACATAAGTGAAAACCCTTTTGAAAAATTGCACATGAATGAAATGTGAGGAATATGCAGGGTGTGGTTTTCTCAGCGATATACACATGAGCCCTGCAATTAAGTTGAACAATTGTATGGTATTTTGATGCCCCAAACCTTTCAGCGAATGTTTGTTTGATATTAAGTGGCCTCAGCAGAGCCTAGGATCAAGTTGGGTATCAAAATAATTCTACAAGTCGTCTCTATCCAAATATGTTTTCATTTTGGTACTGCAAATTTCTTAAAAAGGTATCGAAAATTTTGGGACACCATTTTAGTTCTATTATTTTGAAGGGCATTTAGAGGTCCTTGTTTTGTTTGTTTGGTGTTTTTCTTCAACAATTTGGGGGTTTTGCTACGCATATGATATAATCGACTAACTGAAATCAATTAAAGCTAAAATTATTTTTTGAAATTTCATGAATTTTGGACTTAGCTGAACATGATTACCGTAATTGTAGGCAATGGGCGTGAAAACCAAAGCCGTCTTTTAAAGGAATGGTCCCGCAAGCACAACATTGAGCATTATTTGTTAGAAACATAATTATCGAGCCGAAGTTACGTAATTATATAGAACAAAACACCGTACTAGTCACAAAAATGAATAAAAACTGCCATCACTCAACATGCACTTTTTAAAATTCGCGGCGATTGAAAGTCCCGGTGTCGATGACGTCATGGGTATCGGTGCTCAAATTTGCGCATGTGTATTGTACAACTATGACATCATCGACACTGGGACTTTTGATCGCCGCGAATTTTAAAAAGGGCATGTTGAGAGATTGCGGTTTTTATTTTTTTTTGGTCATAAGTGTGGTGTTTTCTTCTATATCATTACAAAAGTTGGGCTCGATAGTTATATTTCTAACATATAATGCACACTTTTATGCTTGCGGGACACCTCCTTTAAAGATGGACATTTTAAGCTCAGAGAGTAACGTGCGACTTTTCATAAGATAATAGGGCCTAATGTATTGTTTTGTTTTTTGAAAATCTCTCTGTGAGCCCTTACAAAAACGAGAGTGTCATCCAGGCGCGTAGCCAGCATTGTCATTCCGGGGGGGGGGGGGGGGGGGGGCAAACATCAATATCGTCCCTATTTTCTTTTTAGCAAGATTTCTAAAATTTTCGTAAAAGGTTGCCCTCAACAAAATTCTAGTCACTTACCTCGTGAATTTCACATAAGTGGTGGTGGTGGTGGGGGTGGGGGGGGGGGGGGGGGGGGGCGTCAACAAATTTAGCACAGTCCCACAAAACCCGCACAGTCCAAAAAAATCGCACAGTAAATGTACTAAACTGCTCACACAAAGTTAGGAAACTTTTTTTAATCAAGTATATTTTTATTATTTATCAACCTCTAGTATTATGTTGCATATCAATGGAAAGCTGAAGTGTTCTTCTTTAAAATGATATCAAATGTGCAATGATGAAATGTTGCTGGACTTGGACACATTAATGAGAATGAGGCAAAGTCACAAATCAAATGTGCCAAAATTACCGTTATCTGCTAAACAGTCAATAGGTAATGGCACGGGCTTTCTCCAAATCTGTTAAACGCGGCATATTGAAACTGCAAAACGTTTACCGTGTCTCAGAAAAATGTACAATGTAGGCCTAAACCTTTCATCAATTACCTTCATGACCTTCCACCTGGAGTCATTGTTAACCCAGTCTTGCAAATACTCAAATAATGTGTTTTTTTAAAGAGATGAGGTTAACTTGTGTGTGTTGTGCTCACTGGTGCAAATCTTTGTGCAAACCATTCATGGTTCTCAAGCATGACCGGTTTGATTATTGATCATTACCTTGACTGTTTAGCACAGATAACGGTAATTTTGGCACATTTGATTTGTGACTTTGCCTCATTCTCATTCATGTGGCCAAGTTCAGCAACATGTAATCATTGCAAATGTGGTATCATCTTAAAGAGGAACACTTCAGCTTTCCATTGATATATAACAGATACAAAGAGGGTAATAAATAATAAAAATATACTTGATTAAAAAAAGTTTCCTAACTTTTTGTGAGCAGTTTACATGAACAATTTCTCGTTCCGTTTTCCCGCTTCTCCGTCATTTGGGCACCGATCATACACATTGTTGCATATCTAAATAATATCAAATCGCTATATAATAATACCCTCTGTCCCTACTCTGTCCCTGCTGGAATTTATTGTTTTAAATAGCGCCGTCTTGTTTCCAAAATGAAATCCGGGGTTGTGACCAGTGACATTGTGTGGTGCAATTGATGGCGCTAAACTTATAAAGGTTGGTTGCAGACGTAGACGACGATGGATACGATTTAAATTCTGCAAATTAAAATATATATGAAAGCAACACTTTGGCATCCCCCTAAAATGTTTTTGTTTGTTTATTTGTTTGGTTGTTTGTTTGTTTAACCGGTCGGGTGTGTGGACTCACGATTGGGTCCTGGATCAGACTACTGTAGCGGGAATCGCTTTTATTATAGGTTTTGGCTGTATTTTGATTATTTAATTATAATAACAGTTGGAATACCCTTAAGACCTATTTTTGTAATGTGCGTAGTAGTGGTTAGCGCCGATTTACTCATTGTTGACCGTGTCACCGCTGCGACCGCTGCGCGGCCGTCACCTGACCTTTATGAGCCAATCAGGAGCGCTAAAATTAGCGTCGGTTTATGCCCCTCGCCATATTGGATTGGTGATGCTGTATACGCTGTGTTGGGAAAGCGGAAGAGCTGAAAAGAAAACATCCAAATCTTGCGAAAATCAGACGAATTGGTAGGCATCCTTGTAGAGCAGAACATTGGTAGCAGAGTGCAGCAGACGATTATCATCTTGTAGTGAATACCCAAAGTCATAGGGGTTTACCTTGTGTTGCAAGGTCAGGTCGGTCGGTCGGTCAGGTCAGGTTAGGCCAGGCCAGTAGTAGGACAGACAGTTGAGACTTTGACCATTACCCAATCTAATTAAAGTTTTTCTAGTTGTAATTGTGTTTGGATGTTATAAAATAAAACCGACGTTGTGATAAAAAATATATTGTGTAAGAAGGAGAGCGAAAATAAACTGTGAACTTAAATAATTGTCCGTGTCATTGGTTCGCGTTATAGAGCCGAAAACGCATGGTTCTGCCCTGCAAACGAACCCGCGTGGCTGATTAACTATATAAAAGGTTTCCAAATTAAACCCTTCCCACGCCCAAAATTTGGTGGTGTCAGATCTGATCAATTCTGCACACTTGGACATCGCACGCGTGTGTAAATCCTAGTCAGCTCGCTCGCGCTCCCGCGACAAGTGGTGTCAGATGTGGGATTTTCATTTTCTTTAACGACGAATTTTTGGCTGTGAGTAATTAAATTTTGACGGACTTTGACGGTAGACTGTTGACGGTGACGGACTCGGCTTCGAGATGATGATGACTCGGTCAAGGAGGAGGCATCGAGTCTCCGGCAGTATCATGCCGAAGATGAGGTATCGTGTAGCCGGTGGTAGTACGCCGAGGATGACGGGCGAAAATAGGCACCCAGTAGCTGGTAGTGATGTGCCGAGAAGGATGGATGATGTGGTGGGGCAAGTGGCCGGCGAGGGTATGCCGAGGAGGATGGATGATGTGGTGGGGCAAGTGCCCGGTGGAGGTATGCCGAGGAGGATGGATGATGTGGTGGGGCAAGTGCCCGGTGGAGGTATGCCGAGGAGGATGGATGATGTGGTGGGGCAAGTGCCCGGTGGAGGTATGCCGAGGAGGATGGATGATGTGGTGGGGCAAGTGCCCGGTGGAGGTATGCAGAGGAGGATGGATGGTGTGATGGGGCAAGTGCCCGGTGGAGGTATGCAGAGGAGGATGGATGATGATACGGTAGAGCAGAGGCATCTAGTGCCCGGTGGTGGTATGCAGAGGAGGATGGATGATGATACGGTAGAGCAGAGGCACCTAGTGCCCGGTGGTGGTATGCCGAGGAGGATGGATGATGGGATGGGACAGATACGCAGTAATGGCATGCCGCCGAGGATGGATGATGTGACGAGACAAGTAGTTGGTGATGGAGTGCCGTTGATGACGGGTGAGCAGAGGCGGCGAGTGGTTGGTGGTAGTTTGCCGCAGAGGATGGGGGAGCATACGGGACAGGTGATTGGTGATGGTGTGCCGTTGATGACGGGTGAGCAGAGGCGGCGAGTGGTTGGTAGTGGTACTGCAATGAGACCGGGTGAGGTGATTGGTGATGGTGTACCGTTGATGACGGGTGAACAGAGGCAGCGAGTGGTTGGTAGTGGTACTGCCATGAGGCCGGGTGAGGTGATTGGTGATAGTAGGCCGAGTATGACGGGTGAGTACGTCGTTGGGACATGTGACTGGTAGTTCGCCGGGTATGACGGGTGAGTCGATGGGACAAGTGACTGTTGGCAGACCGGGTATGACGGGTGAAGAACAGAGTCGCGTGGTTGGTGGTAGTAGGCCGAGTATGACGGGTGAACAAGGGAGTCAGGTGATTGGTGGTGGTAGGCCGGGGGAGCGTATTAGACTGGTTGTTGATGATGATAGGCTGTTGTTGTCTGTTGGGCATGCGGGGTTGATGAATGGTGATAGACAGCCTATGCAGGTTGGGCAGACGGAGTGGGAGGATGACGATAGTGCACTGCTGATACCTGTGGAGCAGACGGGGTGGAAGGGTGGTAGTGGTGCACCGTTGATGCTGGTCGATCAGACGGGGTTGATGGGTGGTAGTGGTTCGCCACCGAGGTCGGTAGGGCAGACGGGGGAAGTACATGGGGAGGGTAAGCCGGTGATGGAGGAGGCAGGGACACGGGGTAGTAGTGGTAGTGGATGCGGTGGTGGTGGTGGTGACATTTGTAATGGCGGAGATGATGTTGGTGGAGGTGGACATGAAGGTGATGTTGGTGGAGGTCAACACCGAGGTGATGATGTGGTGATCGCTAATGGTAGTGGTAGTGGTGATAGGGGTAGCTCTGAGGAGGCTGGTAGTGCTGGTAGATATTCAAGCGGTGAAACCGAGTATTGGAAAACTGTGGAGAATAGTAGTGAGGTTGGTGACGGGTTGCTGTGGGGCCCAGAAACGAACGTTGGGTCAACTGGCGGTTCAGGTAGAGTTGGCTATGCTGGTAGCGAGGGAAGTCACTGTAGCGAGGACTCTGGGGTTGGAGCACGTGTCGCAGGGTCGGAGTTGGATGCTGTGGGTGATTATGAGGAGTGGAGAGGGACAGTTCTGACTGAGTTGGAAGATTGGAGACGGAGAGGGATAGATTTGATGCGGAGGGAAGGTTTAGTAGAGGAACAGCTGAGTGAATTGGAAAGGAGGAGGCAACTAGATTTGAAGGAATATGACAGGCGGGAAAGTGATTTGGTACGGTTGGAGACGGAGTTGTTTTGCAGGACAATGGTTGATGAATTGCTCCAAAGAATATTGGAGGCTGAAAGGTTGCGATCAGTGGCGGAGCTGCAACGGAGGAAGGAGGAACTTGTAGCGGAGGAGGAAGCGGTCAAAATGCTTCAGGGTCGAATGGCTGCCGAGGATCGGAAGTGGTGTGGAGAGTTGGGTCGAAGGGAGTCGAGGGTGAAAGAGCGTGAGCTCGAGTTGGAGCGACGGACCCAGTTGTTGGATAGTCGGGAGAATGAGGCACAGGTGGTGAGAAGATTAGAGTATAAGAAGCAGCAGAGTAAACAAAAGGAGTTGTCTGATCGGGAGAAAGTAGTGGCAGAAAGGGAGAAGAGGAATGATGAGGTGTATGAAGAAGCACAGGTGGTGAAAAGATTAGAGGATAAAAAGCAGCAGAGTAAACAAAAAGAGTTGTCTGATCGGGAGAAAGTAGTGGCAGAAGGGGAGAAGAGGAATGAAGAGGTGTATGAGGAAGTAATGTCGAAGAAACGTAAATATGAGAGGAAACAGGCAGATCTCGATGATAGGGCTCGACTGTTAGGAGACGTGGAGAGTGAGCAGAGGCAAAAGTACGAGAAGTTGTGTGATGAAGTGGGTACGAGATTGACTTTGACTTCGGCGCGGGAGGTGAAAGCCATGGAGCTTTTTGGTCAGGTGACGGAAGCGATGCGTGTTACCAGTGGTGAGATGCAAACGAGGACCGAAGAGTTGCGGGAGAAAAAGGCTTGTGAGGTAGTTGGAAGAAATGAGGTAGCCACGGTTAGAGAGTCAGAGGTTATGGAGGGTTGTGGAAATGAGGTTGAAGGACGAGAGTCGACCGTGGTGGAACGTCCGCGAGTGGAGAGGCGAGTGGAGAGGCGAGTGGAAAGGCGGGAGATGGAGCCGCTCAAATTTGACGGAAATGTCGTATGGGGTGCATTTTATAAACACTTTGAAGCGTGTCGGTTGTACAACCAGTGGACAGATGAGGATGCCGCTCTACAGTTGTTTGCATGCTGTCAGGGTTGTGCATTGACTGTTATGGCTGTTGAGGTGGATCCACTAGAGATTGACTACCGTGAGTTAGTCCGTGTGATGACGCGAATGTTTGGACCGCGGGAGGAACCTGATGAGTGTTTTCTAGAGTTGAAGGCGCGGAAGCAGCAGATAGGGGAGAGTTATAATGACTTGGCCCAAGACATTAGGAGATTGACTCTTCGAGCAATGCCGCATATCGATGAGGGAAGTAGGGAGATGGTGGCACGGACGCAATTTGTGGATGCTGTTGCTGATCCAGTGCTTCGGAAGGAGCTATATGACAGGGCATCCGGTACGCTGTGGGAGATGCTACGTTATGCGGAGCGCAGTGATGCGTATAAGCAAATAGAGCAGTTGAGGGGCTTGAAGGCCGGGAGTACACAACCATGTTCCTCAGAGAGGCCAAGTAGTGTGGTTGTTGCGGGGACGAGACAAGAGGGGAAAGAGGTTAAGGGTCCGGCTGTAATCGCTGGCGAGAATGGTAGTAGTATGAGGAAAGGAGTTACGTGGTCGCAGGTGGTGAAGGAAGGGTCGACGGCACGGGTGAGCAGAGTCCAGGTGGGGGGCGAAACTGGTCAGACTGGGAGAGGTCAGAATGGGTTGGAGAGGTGTCAGCCGGTGAGTGAATGGCAATCTGATAGTAATTGTTGCCGTTATTGTAAGGAGTTGGGGCATTGGAAACGAGCATACCCGGCCTTACAAGCTAAACATGAGACGTGGATGGCTAAGAGAGCGGCGTGGGTTAGGAGGTCAGAAATAAGACACGATCAGAATGGCGCGATAGAGGAAAGAGTGGGAGTAAGGTCGAGATGGGAAGACGTGCGTCAGAAGAGAGGGCAGGAGGAGCGTCAGAGGAGAGAGGATAGGATAGAGGAGGGGCGTCGGAGGAGAGGTCAGAAGCTTCAGGCGGATGAGGAGCGTCGGAATAGGGAGAAGGTTAGGATGGAAGAGGGGCGTAAGAAGGAAGAGGAAAGAGTTAGAGTTGAAAAAGAGCGGCTGGAAAGAGAGAGGGTTATGGTGGAAGAGGGGCGTAAGAAGGAAGAGGAAAGAGTTAGGGTAGAGAAGGAACGATTGGAACGAGAGAAGATTAAAGTGGAACAAGAGCGCCTTGGAAAGGAGAAGGTTAGAGTAGAGAAGGAACGACTGGGACGGGAGAAGGTGGAGGTAGAGAAGGAGCGTCTGGAAAAGGAGAAAGTTAGAGTGGAGAAGGAGCGTCTGGAAAGAGAGAAGGTTGAGGCGGAAAAAAAGCATGAGTTTTGGAAGAATGTGAGATCGGTGAGAGAGGAACAATCTCGTCAGAGTATAGCAAAGGCGCAAGAGGACTTGGAGAGTATGGAGAGGAAAGAAGAGATTAGAGTGAAGAAGGCGCGAGAGGATGAGGAGCGTAGGAAACGAAAGGAAGAGATAAAAAGGGAGAAGGAGCGTGTTGCAAAGGAGAGGGTTCGGGTGGAGGAAGAACGTAAGAAGGAGGAGGAAAGAATTATGATGCAGGAGGAGCGTCGCAAGGAAGAGTCGGCTAGGGTGGCGGAGGAGCATCGGATGCAATCCCGGATGCGAGGAGAGGAGGAGTGTCGTAAGAGAGACGAGATGATTCGAGTGGATGATGAGTTTTGGGAGGGAGTGAGGCAGGTGAGAGAGGAGCAAGAACGTGAGCGGGAGGAGGAGTTGAGGCAAAAGGAAGAGCGTAAGAGAAGAAAGGAGGAGATAAGTGAGGAAAAGTGGCGCCGAAAGAGAGAGGAGGAGGCACGTTGTAGGGAAGAGCTAAAGTTGCAGCGGGGACAGGAAAAGCGGAGGGATGACGAGAAGCTGGCCAAACAGGAGCGGGAGAAGAGAGAGCATGATGTTCGTCGCTCCGAAAATAAGGTGGAGCAGGAGATGAAACCACCGGGGAAGAAGGTGGATGGAAGCAAGTTGAGGCCGGATGCAAAGTCTTGGCCTGTAGGGGGAGCTAGGGCGAAAACGACGAATGTGTCTATTCAGACTAATTCGCAGGATGTGCGGCCGGCGAAGGTTTTAACGGTGGGCAGTGTCAGAGCTGTACCTGCCAAGTCGGTTGGACCGAGGGAGGAGGATCGGCGTCTTCAAGATGGGGAGATGGTTGCGAAGGAGGTGGTGGAGAAATTGATGGAGGAGAGATTGGTTGAGCAAAAGAAGGAGTTTTACGAATTTGCAGCAGATGAGTCGAGGCACACTTGCCGGGGTGTTGACCATCTGATGAGGAATTGGATAGGAGAATTTGGGAGGCTTTCGGAGCAGTATAGGAGGCAAAAAGAGGGTGATGACGCGGTCGTAGGTCTCGTTACACTGGGGTACTAGACAGGTGATAGGAGCTCCTACCTTGCTGTCGGAGTGTAATTTGGTTTAGGGATCAGTAGGAGGCGTGTTAATCGAAGTTCTCTTTTGCTTTGTTTCTTTATAGAGAACATGGAGGAGCACATGCAAGTTGGCTGGTTGATTTACGGATATGTGTGTTGCATGACTTTAATTCTGGTTGGGTTGCTGTTGCTTCTTCTGTGGCGTTTTGAAGGGTGGATTCGGATAGAGCGAGAGGAATGGGGGAGACGGAGTGAGTGGGCTGACCGGGTGGAAGTGAATTTCAATTGGATTGTAGCCCGATGGACCATACAGGAGACTAGAGTAAACATCGATAGACGACGACAAAGGCAAAGAGGGCTGCGCGGGGTGAGAAGACGACGGGACGCAGAAGTGATGGATCACGTAGAGGTGATAATGGAGGAGCATATGGTGTAGTCGTGGCCGAGGAGATAGCAGGGAAGGACCGTATTTAGTGGTGACGGCCTTGTCAGATGTAACGCTTAGTATCCAGAGTTGCTGCCGGAGTTGTGTATATAAGTTGTTGTTATGGTTTTCAAATGTTCGAGTTATAAATTTCGTAGTGCACGGAGCCAGTTGGAAGTGTAATCAAATTTAGAGTTGCCGGTGCGACGTGATGCGATGCGGATGGTGCTATGCTCAACTCGTTGTTACTGAGTGTCATATGGCTTACGCGGCCATCGCACCAGTTCCTATGAGCCGTAGCGGGAGACTCGTTCCAGAGCTCCGAACAGAGGGGTTACTACTGACCTAACCAAGGGTTGCTACTGACCCAACCACGGGTTGCTACTGACCTAACCAAGGGTTGCTGAGGACAAGAAGAAGATTTGGGAATGGCGACAAAGAAGAAGATTTGGGAATGGCGACAAAGAAGAAGATTCGGGAACGACGGCAAAGAAGAAGACTCGGGAATGAAGACGAAGAAGATTATCGCGTCACGTGTACTTTTAAGGCATTGTAGTAGAGTAAGATGTAGTTAGGAGGTGGTATGTATACATTGTTGTGTTAATGTATTGATGGATGTATTGGCGTAGCTCGGTGCGCGAGGGGTAGAGTGTGTAAGCGATTCCGCTTAATTATTATTATCGCTTATTGTTGACGGGGACGTCAAGTGCTAGGTGGGGGGCTGTGTAGCGGGAATCGCTTTTATTATAGGTTTTGGCTGTATTTTGATTATTTAATTATAATAACAGTTGGAATACCCTTAAGACCTATTTTTGTAATGTGCGTAGTAGTGGTTAGCGCCGATTTACTCATTGTTGACCGTGTCACCGCTGCGACCGCTGCGCGGCCGTCACCTGACCTTTATGAGCCAATCAGGAGCGCTAAAATTAGCGTCGGTTTATGCCCCTCGCCATATTGGATTGGTGATGCTGTATACGCTGTGTTGGGAAAGCGGAAGAGCTGAAAAGAAAACATCCAAATCTTGCGAAAATCAGACGAATTGGTAGGCATCCTTGTAGAGCAGAACATTGGTAGCAGAGTGCAGCAGACGATTATCATCTTGTAGTGAATACCCAAAGTCATAGGGGTTTACCTTGTGTTGCAAGGTCAGGTCGGTCGGTCGGTCAGGTCAGGTTAGGCCAGGCCAGTAGTAGGACAGACAGTTGAGACTTTGACCATTGACCCAATCTAATTAAAGTTTTTCTAGTTGTAATTGTGTTTGGATGTTATAAAATAAAACCGACGTTGTGATAAAAAAATATATTGTGTAAGAAGGAGAGCGAAAATAAACTGTGAACTTAAATAATTGTCCGTGTCATTGGTTCGCGTTATAGAGCCGAAAACGCATGGTTCTGCCCTGCAAACGAACCCGCGTGGCTGATTAACTATATAAAAGGTTTCCAAATTAAACCCTTCCCACGCCCAAAATTTGGTGGTGTCAGATCTGATCAATTCTGCACACTTGGACATCGCACGCGTGTGTAAATCCTAGTCAGCTCGCTCGCGCTCCCGCGACACTACAGCAAAATGCTCTCAAGCCAGGCATAGTATCCTATGCACATTGTTTTACGTGGCAATGATGAAACCTGGATGATAGATTCGTCCCCATCCCCGCGCGCCTCAGTTGCTGGTAGACAGAAGAAAAGGGATGATAGGGATTTAAGAAAATATTACCTGGTAAAATATCCCTGAGACTAGTAATTATGCAGGGTTTCAACCCTGGAGCCTCGATCTCATCATGGCGGATACTCACCCCCCCCCCCCCCCCCCCCACACACGCACACACACCCACACAAATACGTACATTTTAGTAGGGAGACTGGGGTAAGATGGGACACCTAATTGTACTCAGCTGTAATACGAATATCCGACAAGTGACCCCACCAAAGCAAAAGGTATCACCAAGAGCCTTAACCATGTTAACAAGACTTAAGTGCAATGGACTGTAAAAATGGAGGATTTTTTTAAAATGTTGGCCACGGCCCCGGAATGGAATTTCTTTATACTTTCATATTTGATGACCCTTTAGTTAAAACTAACAAATGTGGAATTAATTTTGAAAAATAATTCTCGTTTCCATGGCAACGGCCAAAATACTATTTTAGGGCTATTTTCCCCATTTTTGCCTTTTTAACCTCACAAATTATCAAATTTGTAAGCATCTATTTCTAATAGACAAAAGTATATGAAATATTTTCTTTATATAAGCTAAATAGGTGAATATGTAGATGCTTCAGTGAGTGCATAGACATAAATATGGGATATCATGATGGGTCATACCATTTATTTGAAATTAGGGTGTTTTTCAACTTTTTCAAAGTATACAAATATACCAAATCTGCATAGCTTACAACCCACATGGTAACGCTCCGATTTCAACGTGGACCATGTCATGTTGAGATGAGACATTAGTCTTATGAAAAATGTTAATTTGAGTTTGGGGAAAATACTTCCTGAATATGCAGTGTTGCCAGATATTTTCACAAAATTTCACAATTCCTTCAAAAGCTAACGCATGTTTCGCTGTGTTTTATGATATGAAACCGGAACCTTAAATTCACAGCGAGATGTTAATTAGAAGAAAATTTGATATTATAATAAATGTGATCATTTTAAATGGTCAGTGTTGCCAGTCATTAACTTAACGGGTGTTGCCATAGCAAGTAATATGATTACAGATTACGTTTTCAACGTGAAAAGCCCTTATAACCCCAAATATGTTGTCATGTGTACTCATTGTAATCACATATTAATTGTAAATCAATTGGTGTTCACCCCAAAATGTTTATTTGTGTTTGTGGAAAGCAAAACAGTGTTGCCAGTCTTTTACCTATTTACTAAAAAAATCAATATAAATCTTACCGTAAGTTAAATACTACGGAAATGAAAAATCAACTTTACATGCAACATTAGGAAAAGGTAAACAACAGTAGTATTAAAAAAAACATGTAAAGACTACAAATACAACTAAATACAAATAATTACATTATTATGACACGTTTGACTTGCCATACACCTTGGCTACGAGATGTCTTTACCAATTTGAATATGATCTGAGGGATTAGTCTTAGATATTAGTCGGGTATCTACAAAGGGTTAGTGTGCACCCCCAGGCCTCCCCCAAACCAACTTTTTAAACTTCCTATCATGATCCTAAGACATAATCAGGATGTTACCAACAATATTTTCATAATGCTAAGGGGTTATGCAAGATGGCGTCCAAAATGGCCGCCACAACTGGTCAAATCTCATAAAATGACATAAGCAATCAAATTGTATGGTGAAAGTGTAGTTTTAATAGTGGGATGTATGTTTTAGACCACTAGATACTCATATCCAGAACTTTTGCTTTGTTAACACACCTATTTCCTAGATGGCCGCCAACATGGCCGCCAAAATTCTATATATTGGCATATTTAAACCAACATGTATGATCAGAGTATAGTTTTAACAATGGGATGTATGAGTTAGACCACTAGAGACTCATATCTAGTATTTTTGCTTTGTTAACATATTAAAACCAAAATGGCCACCAAATTAAATCAAATTAATGACCAAAACTGGTCAAAAGTGGTCAAAATTCCATAAAATAGCATAATATCAACCGAAATGTATGATGAAAATATAGTTTTAATGATGGGATGTATGTAATAGACCACTAATAACTCATATCTAGTATTTGTGTTTTGTTAACATACTTAGAAATCCAAAATGGCCCCCAAAATGGGTCCCAAAATGACTGAACAAGTTGTTCAAATTCCATAAAATGGGATAATATCAACCAAAATGTATGATGAAAGTATAGTTTTAACATTGGGATGTATAATGTATTAGACCACTAGTAACTCATATCCAGTATATTTGCATTGTAATAACATAATTTAAAACTAAGATGGCCACTAAAATGGCCGCTGTAAATGTAAAAAATAGTCTACATGAGTGTATGATAATCCAAAATAGATATTGTAAGAGTGTATATTACATCATATTCGCCAAATAGTATTATTCTAAACTGCTAAGCTATTGCTTTTAGAAATAAGGCCCACCTCTGACAATTTTGATTCAGTATCACTTTCCAAAATGGCTGCCAGAATGGATAAGTTGATGTTAAATGACCTAAAACAATGGTTTTGTACCACACTATGTAATACCAATACCCCCAAATGTAATGGGGCAGTATTCACTATATCTATGATAAAGCCTAGGGGCTGTAGATCTATACAGCTTTGAGTAGTTTAAAATAGCCATCCAAGATGGCTGCAAAAGGTTAAAATAACTGAAAAATAGTATTAGTTTATTGTTAGTGTTACATTAGATATGACCAAATGATTATATCTACAGCTTTTAATCCATCCAGTAAACGTATTTGTATATGTGACAAGGTATACTTAAATGGTATAGACTCTATTTTGACAATGTGGTGTTATTAAGATGGGCATTATAATGACCATTTTATTAAACTTACCCCTAATGGTCAATAAAATTACCTACAAATGGTCAAATAATTACCACAGGTGGCCACCAATTGATCAAGATATGGATACAATCATACCTTGTTACATACAGATACGTTTACTGGGTGGATTAAAATCCATAGATATAATCTTTTGTTCATATCTAATGTAACACTAACAAAAAGACTAATACTGTTTTTCAGTTATTTTAACCTTTTGCAGCCATCTTATATTTTAAAATACTCAAACTAGATCTACAGCCCCTAGGCTTTATCATAGACATATATTGAATGCTGTCTTATTAGATTTGGGGGTATTGGTATTATTACATATATAGTATGGTCATTTACAATACAAAACAATTGTTTTAGGTCATTTAACATCAACTTAACCACTTATGAAGCCATTTTGGAAAGTGATTCAGAGAGTCAAAATTGTCATAGAGGTGGGCCTTATTATCTAAAAGCAAAAGCTTAGCAGTTTCGAACATACTATTTGGTGAATGTGATGTAATATACACTCTTGCAATTTTGTGTGTGGATTATTGTACACTATTTGTACATTTACAGCGACCATATTGGTGGCCATCTTGGATTTAAAGTATGTTATTACAATACAAATATACTGAATATGAGTTACTAGTGGTCTAATACATACCATCCTTATATTTTAAAACTATACTTTCATACTTTCATCATACATTTTGGTTGATATATTATACCATTTTATGGAATTTTGACAATTTGTTCAGCCATTTTGGGACCCATATTGGGGGCCATTTTGGATTTCTAAGTGTGTTAACAAAGCAAAACTACTAGATATGAGTTACTAGTGGTCTAATACATACATCCCATCATTAAAACTATATTTTCATCATACATTTAGGTTGATATTATCCCATTTTATGGAATTTGACAATTTTGCAGCCACTTCAGGAACTATTTTGGGGGCCATTTTGGCAGCCATTTTGGATTTTGAACTTTATTAACAGAGTACAAATAATAGATATGAGTTACTAGTGGTCTAACACATACATCCCATCATTAAAATTATATTTTTATCATACATTTCGGTTGATATTATGCTATTGTATGGAATTTCGACCACTTTTGATCATTCATTTGGCGGCCATTTTGGTTTTAAAGTATGTTAACAAAGCAAAAAATACTAGATTTGAGTTTCTAGTGGTCTAACACATACATCCCATTGTTAAAACTTAGCTGTGAATGATAAGTTCCAGTCTCATATCATTAAATAGAATAAAAAGTGGATTTGATTTTGAACAAAATGTGATTTTTGGTGAAAATGTCTGGCAACACTGCATATACAGGAAGTATTTTCCCCAAACTCAAATAAACATTTTTGATAAGACTAATGTCTCATCTCATCATGACATGGTCCACGTTGAAATAGGAGCGTTACCTTATGGGTTGTAAGCTATGCAGAATTGGTATATTTGCATACTTTGAAAAAGTTGAAAAACACCCCTATTTCAAATAAATGGTATAACCCTCCGTGACACCTGGCAATTTTTTGGATACATTCAATGAAGCATTTAAGTATCTCTCTACCCATAGCTTGTAATGAAAAAAAAAGTGCAATAGTTACGCAGGCTTCAAAATATGAAAATTTGAAAGATTAAAAATGCCAAAATGGCAATAATCGTCCGAAAATGCCAGTTTGGCTATTGCCATGGTAACAAGGATTATTTTTCAAAAATATTTCCAGATATGTTAGTTTCGGGTTAAGGTCTATCAAATATGAAAGTATAAAGAAAATCTATCTCGGGCCCGTGGCCACCCTATCTTCCATCGGTAGAGTCCATTGCACTTAAAGGGGCACTAAGAGATGTGTTGGAGACTGCGCCCTCAATTATGATAAAAACTGGGATTGGTATATTTTTATAATTGTATTACATGTATGAACTTACACCTATAAGCAGACGACGCTGGCCACGCGTCTCGGACGATCCAATATGGCAACGGGAGTGCACCATTTTGAAATATTTTTAACAGTCCGGTTAACGATGAAAATAATTGAAAAAAATAGCATTTACAATTGGGGTGATTAGCCACCCAGAACGGTTTTGGATTGGAAAAAATTTCTTCCAACCTATGATGAATTTTTCAAAATGATTAGATCAACATTCGCGATTACGTGTTAGGGAGCGTTCATAAATACTCTAGTAGGGGGGTTGGGCAATTCAGGGGGGGGGATCAAAAAAATTATCAGCCTCAAAAAGAGGGGATCAAACAAAATAAGTTGCCGATAAGGGGGGATCAAACAAAATTCTAATGTAAAAAAGCCGCAAAAAATGTGCGCGCTGCGCGCGCGTCTTCCCCAAACTTAAATTAGCTTTCGGAATTAGTTTAAAGCCAAAATGTATCCCAATCATGACAGAATTAGTGTAAAGAAACAATTTGGCACCATTAAATTTATAAAAATATAGTCACATGTAAATTATCAAACATAAAACATGTGCCTTCAAAAATTAACTTTAGCTCTATGAAAAAATAAGTCTAAATTAGCAAATTTTGCATGGGCCTCCAAGCCCTCCATACATCTACTTTAGCTTTATAAAGATTTTATGAAGGCAAGCCTCAATCATAACAAAGTAAGTCTAAAAGTAGCAAATTTTTCTTGCTCTGCGCGCGTCTGTTAAGATATCGGGTCAGAAAACCTACAGCTCTATATAATGGGCCGCTGCTCCCTTAACCCCGCCGGGCCTTGGCCCCTGGATGCCAACAGGGCCCTTAAGCAGGCCCCTGGATCCTACGCCGATTTGGTCAATGCACCCCCCCCCCCCCCCCCCCCCCCCCCCCCCCCCCACCACCACCGGGCAACAAGCCTTCTGGCTACGCCTATGTTTAAAGGCTGATGGAAGTTAAGATATTCAAAACAACTCAGTCATATTATCCGTTATTAATATTACCCCACCAAACCTACAATGTAACAGAAGTGTGGTTTGGCATATATGGGGGGGGGGGGGGGGGGATCAAAATAAATTTCAGACCCTGAAAGGGGGGATCAATAAAAATAAGACTTTCTCGAAGGGGGGATTTTTTTTTTTAATGCCCGGGATGCCAATTTGCCCACCCACCCCCACCAAAGTATTTATGAACGCTCCCTTATTTCAATACGAATTCAAAATTTAGGTTTCCGCATGTTCATCGTCGTCTGCCTATAAGGATTAAGAAAAAATCAGCCCTCTTTGTACATGAAAACGACGTAGATTCAAAAATGCTCGTACAGACGCGACGAGCATTTTACGTCCGACGGTATTCCCTTGCAGTACGCGTGGTACACAACACGAACCAAATTTGCATAGAGGGCGTTTGTCAATAAATAGCGATGATATTCAGACGACGGTGGCTACGAACGGCCGTTAATTTTGAATTTCCGTTGGTTTCAATGTAACAATGGATTTTGATTATATGACCCCATAAAATTCATCATAGGTTAGAAGAAAATTTTTCCAATCCAAAACCGTTCGGGATGGCTTTTCATCCCAATTGTAAATGCTATTTTTTGAATTTAAACCGTTTTAAGCGGTCGTCCCATTCACTTGATCACGTAACCTCGTTCGCATATTTTAACCTGAATACTCGTGAATACGCCTATGTCCAGCGTCGTCTGATGATATTGTTTTAATCAAGTTTTCCTGTGTTTTTGTTAGTAGAAACAACAATAATGGCAATTTTGAATTCATCTTGAATTCTGAAGTAAATGTTTAAACATTTAAAATTTTCAACACCACTTAATGTCCCTTTAAGTTTCACCAAAATGGTGCCCGTCGGCCTCCGGCTTCATTATTTTATCAAAGTGTCCCTTCTTACCCCATGCAGGCGATTTTAAAATGTCTCTTAATTTGTTTTGTCCCATCTTACCCTGCAGGGGCAAGATGGGACACCATTGATTTACTATGTGTTGACAGTGCTGGGGCAAGATGGGACGCGGGTGAAGATGGGACACAGAAAGACTTTTAACATGAATGTAACCTTGTCCCATCTTACCCCAATGAGGCACATTTCTGAAAAAGACTTTTTAATAATCTTGGAAGGAAACAGTAGCAAATGTTTGACTTATTTGATAAAAAGTTGTTTAGAAGTTATTTTCCTCTTTGAGAAACTAAAATCCGGGGCATTGATTCATAGATATTTTGTGTCAAGACGTGACCTATGCTTAGTGGTGAAATGCCGCATCAATTTCGACGCCTCTAAGGCTTACGACCCTCTGAAGTGTCCCGTTTCATGAAGGATGATAATTAAATTTGGTTGCAAATATAAATAGACATGATATCAAAGCTTTTTTGTTACAGAAATGGGCAAAATTGGACTATTTTAAGGTAAAAAAGTATCCGAAAACCACTGTCCCATCTTGTCCTATCTTCCCCCAGTGTACCCTATGGGTAACGGGGAGAGATGTGGAAAGGTCCCCGCGAACATTCCGGATTTTAAACATGTTTATTGTCAAAATTGTCTAAAATGTGCTTAATTTGGTCTGAAATTATGGGGAGAGTGGGAGTGTTCGCCCCATTTTCATTTGTAGAGGTCTAGAGACGCCAATTTCAAAGATTGAATGGACCTATAATGATATCATAAGATTGATCTTGGTCGTATATAGTAGCCAAGAATCTTGGCTACTACGACCATGAATCTCAGTACTCTATAGGCCTTACTGTATAAATGCAAGAGTAAATTATAAAGACAAGTGTCTCATAAGGGCGAACGTGCCTGACGCCGAGGTAGGTTCGCCCATTGGAAGTTCGCCCTATAGGCTCAGAATTTATACGCTATACACTAGGCTATGTTCTAAGGCAGTGTTTTTGAAAACCTCAGGACGGGACGCGTCAGAACAATGTTCGGAATGGCATCCAATGTGTTCAAAAGTATGAGTGCCATGCTGAACCCTAATGTTCATAATTGCTAATATGGAACACCTGATAGACAGCACATGTGTTAAAAAATAAAAATTGCCATTAATATCATGTTATTTAAACTACACAAACTTAATGACTTTTTATTGCTGTTTAGGGGTGGAGTCAAATGTCGGTTTAAAAACCGAAATGACCTATAAATATTGGAAAATAAACCTTTTGGATTTTATGAACACGTGTCCGGTGTTAAAAAGGGGATACATTGATAAACACGTCCGAGGTGTTCTCTGCAATTTGCAGTGAACGTATATTACATTTAATTTTCCCGCCAAAAAAACCCGGTGCAATTTGAAGAGTGAAGTGACCCCCATGCATTTGAAGACACCGGTCACTTCGAATTTAATAGTGATCGCATACTCCTTGGCACAAAATTGGCGATACCGAGCTCAAAGTCTGTTTCGCGGTGCCCATATGATTAGTAATAGTCCAATGACCGAGTGGCAGACTTTCTGTATGTATAACCTTCAATATATTAAAAATATGCTTTCAATGCATCATGCATGCATGGCATCTGAATTTACCGTACAGCGCATGAGAATACGGCCGCTAGCACAGTATGTACATTGTACATGTACTTAGGTAGCATAGCGCGTTCGATTTTAATACTCGTAGTCTGATGCATCACGCACAGGAAACGTGCAATCAATTATGCAACGGTTTCAAAGCGCCCTTCTACATACATGCGGACGCGATGGAAGCATGAACAACAAAGGACAGTATCACGGCTGCCGGCCATGTTTTATAAAAGGTCAAAGCGACTGATAAAAATCCCGATGTTTGCTGCACAATTTGAATACGATATTGGTAAAAGCTAGTTATTTCAATATCTTAACAAGCAAGCTCAAACACACTAGAGAGTTTATTTGGCGTATATTTTTCCAATATTTTCCCGGAATAAAGTAACCTGCTGAAAAGCATAGCCCATATAAAATGGCTGTGCCAAAACGTTTTAGTTTAAAACGTGCCTCCATTTTGATTTATGAAAGGTCGAATAGAGCCAATTTAAATTGACAAATAAATACCGTTGTGAAATTTCCCTTTTCGAGACATTTCTATGAGAACATGCTATCATTACATACGTTGTTCTTGCAGGGCTTGGCACAGTGAAGGATGTGTTTTTGTTTATTGCCCATATAATTAATATACATGAAGAACCGAAAACGTCAGAAGATAGCCGCGCTGTCGCTAAATACACTTCCATCGCGGACTCGTCGCCATGGGAACGCTCGTCCTCGATCATCACGGCACGGGCACATCGCGTCGCGCGAGAGGGGGACCCAAATTCAACCTAACTTTTAATTAAACATTATATTAAAAGGCCTTGTGTTCCCCTTCAAAATCAAATGATCCATCGCATCATCCTGAGACGATTATAACTAAATATAATCGTCTCAGGCATCATCAGTAATTTTGTTTGAGGGTGGTGGTTTTTTTTTTTTTGGGGGGGGGGGGGGACTGGAGGGAGGCGGATGCGGCCGAAGTTGTTGTTTTGTTAACGATTTTGTCGGGGATTTTGTTCAATCTGAGACATAATAAATTAACAGAACACACAAAACGCAACAGGATCCCAGCGGGATACAATGGGAACTTAAAATGTAATGTAATGTAAGTAGTACGTACGATAGCCTAAGTCTCGGGTTCAAAGACCAGCTATACAATCACTACTAGGACTTTTACAGTAGGGCCTATCCATACTCTACTATATAAAATTGTGGGATTTTCAAATATTAACCTTGATCCGAAGTGTGACGAGTATGCGAGTTACGGGCGGGACTCGAGGCTTTCGGAAAATATCCAACAACAAAATGAGAACCGAATACTAGAACACCCACACATTTGGGGAGCTTGGCAACACGTCTGCAAGTCGACCTGGCGGCCATTTTTTATTATTGAATTTTTCAACGGAAACACACGCATACATACAGCGCCCAGGTTCGCCTCAGCAATATGCATGCATGCACTCAGTTATCACACAGATAGTCAATCTGTGGTTATCACTGCGCCTGAACGTATTGCATTCGTAATGCACAGCAGTGTACGAGTCAACTACTGCAGCCTGTGTAGCCCCGCACTAAATGACGTCACGTGCAAACTGGATTTATCCGGTTCTCGTGGACGGGCGGACAACAAAGACACACTCTGGATGATATCAATGCGCGTAATTTGCATTTTACGCTTTTCAACAAATACAATACATAGGAGGATAATCCGTATAATAGCGAAATGGGTTATTGATTTGGAGTTGAACTGTGGGTGGCTTGGCCGGTTCCAAGGACACGGCAAAACGTAACAATAAATAGTGCACGTTGATAGATAATCTCCTAAAAGGATTTAGCGTTTTTAATCATTTTTTAATCGACCGCGCGGGCTAGGCATGGGCGCAGGTGACGCCGAATTTATATTTTTCAAACCCAAACTTATACCGATCTCAGTGCAATGATATTCTAAAAATTGTTGGCACTTTTCATTTATTTTATCCATCCTATTCATGGTTTGGAATGTTTTTCAACAACTTCTCGTGATATTTATGCCGCAATCCCCGGGGCGGCGGCCGCATAGTCCGCCGGACGTTGTAGGCCATGATTTAAACCAAATCTACGAGATTAAAAGCTGGATTAAACAGGGGATTAAACGTTGCCCTTTGAGGCAGGCCTGAACCCCCTTTTAACTCGCACATCTTTGTAAAATGATCTTGGAAAACGTAAATATATCTTTATGACAATTTAAAACAATAAATAAATAGGAAGATGTTCCGATTGCGGGCCCAATTTTCAACTTGGTGTTTTCTATTTTACATGATCCTTTAAACTGTTCTGTTTAAACTGGTCTATTTTCAGAAGCACAAGGTCACATCAAAATTGCCCATTGAATAGTACACAAACTGGTTGGTGGTTAACCACCGTTGGCAGTAATTCACCACATATTAGCCTATAATTTCTAAATGGAACATTTCTGGCCCCTAAGTTTACAGACATAATGAGAAAAATATGGGAATCTTCTGATATCAAAATATCTTGATGTAAACAAAAAATTCATAGCCCCCAAAAAGTGTTTGGAACATACACCTTTAAAAAAATGTAGGCCTGACAAGCTTTACGCATCGTCATATTTTGAAATGTCCCCATAAATTATTGATATATCCTTTTATATACATTGTGAGATTATGATGACAAGACCACGGCAGGAGACAAACTCGTGGAAATCACGAAGTTCATCCCACTGGAGCTCTTTGGAAATGTATTTGAGGGAAGTTTGCGGATTTATTACTTTTCCATATTACAAATATGCATAAATAACTAGTAATTTGTCTATATTTCTAGGGAAATTTTGCTTAATTTCCCGGGAATATTTTCTTCTTCCTGGCCTGGACAACAGAAGGGCCCGGCATGAAGGGTATCTTTCGGAGTCATACTTTCACAAACATACACAATCATAATCAATCAACTTAAAATCCGGAGTTATGGGATTTGCTCTTCACATTGAACCGATCTCAAATATCCGATAAAATAAACCTTTCATATAGCGACAAGTTTTTAAAACGAGCTGTGAGTATAATTCCCCAAACCACAACGACCCGGTACAACGACCCCGGCCGCGTGTAGCAACAACAAAAAAGAAACCATAATAAATTCCCCTTCGTCCCTGTTCATCTGTCCTCGTGCTGAAAATAAAAGTAGTGCCATTTTATGCAAATGAGAAGAGTAATGCGGTCCGCAGGCAAACGGCGAGCTCTCGACTGTCTGTAGTCCACATCTAGGTACCTTCATCATTTTTGCCCGATGCTCAATTTTTCGTCGATCACCCGGTTTCGACAATTTTAAGGTAAGTTGATCACTTTTTGATGTAAATCTGTAACGGGGGGAACACTTTTCCACAATTCTTCAACGCAAATGTGTATTTATGAACTAATGACCTTTTGTAAATGCGGCAAATATCGAAAATGGCAAAGCGGTGTATGTGTATCATAGTGGTACTCGTTGTTTATGATTGATTCATGCATGCATAGTGTGCGTAAGGCGCGCCGTAGAAAAAATGGGCAACACCGAGTGAATCAATTTTAAGGAAGATAATGAGCTTATGGCACCGCTATTCGCGAAATATGGCACACACAAAGTGAACAGGACAAATGAAGTTGGTTGATTATGAAACGAAACGTTCTTGTTTTGAATTATTTTCCCAAATTGTTTTTCCCCGGTATCAATGATCGTAGCCGTATCCCCGAGAGCAGCAGACTCTGGCCTGGCCGGATCGGACGGGCTGGGCGGATTGAGGACTGCGCGTTTGCTCGGGCGGTGCTGCTGGCTCGTAAAAAGCCACTAATAATATTGGACACCCTGTTTATTTTATATCCCCCCTGATTTTATGGTCGTCTTTTGTGAAGGTCTAATGTTACTGAAATGGTACAGTACTTTCATGCTTATTCATGATAAAAATCCTTTTACTAAATTTAGGTTGAAGCGTGGGAATCATGAACAAAAAATGAGTATCAACTAAAAACAACATTAAATTTAAAACTGAGACTAACTTATGAACTACACTGTCACTACATACATTCTACGGAGTCGGATTAAGGTGCGTTTATACTCACGTCGTTGCGCATCGGCCGACGTCGACGGATACCATTCCTAAAAGGTGGCCGAATGGTCCAGCCCTGCCAAATTTGCAAGTGGACTGGAAAATATCCCCGCTAAAAGTGGGCATATTTGCCAGTATTTACACTACAGTTAAAGGGACACTAAGAGATGTGTTGGAGGCAGCGCCCTCAATTATGATAACAACTGAGATTAGTTTATTTTTATAATTGTATTACATGTATGAACTAACACCTATGGATTAAGAAAAATCAGCTCTCTTTGTACAAGAAAACGTCGAGTCCAAAAATGCTGGTCCCGCGGGACTAGCATTTTACGTCCGACAGTATCCCCCTGCAGTACGCGTGATACATAACGCGAACCATATTTGCATAGAGGGCGTTTTTCAATAAATAGCGATGATATTGTTTTAATCTAGTTTTGCTGTGTTTTTTGTTAAAAGAAACAACAATAATGGCGATTTTTAATGTTCATCTTGAATTCTGAAGTAAATTTTTAAACATTTAAACTTTTCAACACCACTTAATGTCCCTTTAATCCAAAAGTAGCGCTTCCACCCAAAAAATGGCATATTCTACCCTTCATATAATACACTGAGCCAAAAAAGAAACTTATAAAAAAAGAAACTTATACAATTTTAACAGATCACCAAATAATATTCTGTGCATGAAAATGTACCAAATTTGGAAACAATATTACTGCAATGTATCGCTTCAAATGGCAGTCAATAACCAATTGTTTGCTTCAATGACACAAGAGAAATGTGCACTGTCCCTATGGTGATCTGTTAAAATTTTATAAGTTTCTTTTTTGGCTCAGTGTATATCAATTGTTTATATAAACTCAATACATAAATATTTTGTGTCGCTTCAAAAAAATTCTTGGTTGCCTTTTGCCAGAAAAATGATGACATTTCAGTCATTTTGTAGCAAGTGACCAAATGAATGTGCAAAATTGGCATCAATTTTACGTAAATGATATCAAATTTGTGTTTTATGGATTTGACGAATTATATATTTAATGTTTGGAACAGAAAATTCAATGATTTTAGCTGAAATATAAGTAACGGGCCGATTTATACACATGGTCGGTGAACGGATAATAACCGAAAATCGCGTAATCAATCATACCATTTAATTTTGCCGACTTCTAGCAACAAATCTTGACATCTTCTCAGTTCAATCATATGTCAAAGGACAGGGATAGTCCTATATAACAGACCAAGCATGTGCAACCTTTTCAACTACACGGGCCGCATTGTGATTTTGAGATCTATTCACGGGCCGCAGTGATTGTCAAACATTACAAAACACATCCGGAGGAGGAGTAATAGGGAGAGGGGAAGTCCATTGCTCATGGAATACCCGCTTCTCTTCGTGTAATTTCCTCTTTGTACTCGCTTTTGCTGCTGCAGCGCCATTTTAACCAGGAATTTTATCACCAATCATGCCTTAAGTTATATTTCCTTAATGCAGCGCGTCACCCTACTAATTATAAGGGAGCACACCACTAAATCAATCCACCATTTGTGTAAAACTAGGGAGTTCCGGTTAAAACTAGCCGCATCAGTGGGAAATTTAGGATTGCTTCGCGGGCCGCAGATTAGAGGTCGGCAGGCCGCATGTGGCCCGCGGGCCGCACGTTGCACACGCTTGTACTAGACGAATGGATTTACAGCGATTTGAATTCGTAGTACATGTAGTCGGAATTGTTTCTTCTTTTTTTTTGAAAATATTTTTCAATTATAATATTTTATTTATTTTTTTGGCTGAAAAATATATAAATGCTTTATGTCAAGACAAAATTGGTATAGCCCCATAATATGTCAATTTAACTAATGTTTCTAGTGTGACAATAGTTTAAAAAACATTTACTTTCAAGCAAGAAATAGTAACACTTTAAATCAAATTTAAATCTAAAAAAAAAATGTGACCCTACCCTACAATTTAAGGGTCGGTCGCTGAGGGCAACACAACCTATTTTTGTTAGCCTTATTGTGTACTTATTGGTGTACACACACCAGCCCCTCCCCCACCAGAAACCCCTCTCACCCCATGCACAAACCCACTCAACCCCAACCACAAACCTACTCCACTTTCCCACAATGTCCCCTCCACATCTAAACCACCCCTACAACCTCCCTCCCCACCCCCATGCCACCACAAACTCCCTTCCCTTCCCATCCCACCACAATTTCCACAAACCCCCTCCACTTCCCATCCCCACCAAAAACTCCCTCTCCATTCCCATCCCCATCTTAAACTCCTTCCCCTTCCCATCCCCATCACAAACCCCCTCCCATCCCAACCACAAACCCCTCCCTTTCCCATCCCCACCACAAACCCCTCCCCTTTCATTCACAAAACCCCTCTCCCACCATAAACACCCCTCTCCCAACACAAACACCCTCCCCACCCCACAGCCTACACCCCACGGCCTACCCTCCCCACACCACGGCCTACCCTCCCCACCCCATGCATCCACACCACCACAACCACCTCCCCATCACAACCCCCACCCTTAACCCCTTCCCAACTGCACCCAAACCCCTCCCCCAACACAATAACCCCTCCCCCACCACAAACACCCTACTCACCCAACCCCTAGGCCAACCCTTCCCACCCCATGCACCACCCCACCATCCCCTTCCCCACCATAAACCCTCTCCAGGGCCATCCCATTCCCATTTGCCATCACAAACCCCTGGCTGCCCTTCACCACAACCCCTCCTCCACACTAACCTCCTCCCCAACCACAAACACCCTCCCCATCACTAACCCCCTCCCAACCACAATCCCCCCTAAAACCACTGGAGTACGTAACCAACTCCAGTGTAAGTATCATTTGTTGAATTTAATCCGTCGATAACTGTTTGTAGTCCAGTCAATCTAACAAAAGGGTAACCCATACCCACCACTATAAATTGCAATAGAGTTGTTTCCACCGCAGTGCATTTCAGTAAGGTAAAAGTCCTAAACAAATCCCAGCATGGGAAAGTGGTCTAATTTACATAATATGCAAATTAGATTCTGCCATTAGGGTCAAATTGCAAATTCTACTGTTATGCGTATCAAACTGTTCCTGAGATCATGAGTAGCAAAAATGTGAATGGTTGTATTTCTACTGGATGTTTAGTTTTAGAGATACATGTATAGGGCCAAATAGGGGTGAGTGTATAAAACTAAGACCTTTAAACCTAAAACCTTAAACCTAAAACCCACTATAAAACTTGACCCCTCAACTATAAAACTAAGACCCCCACTATAATTATAAAACTAAGACCCCCAACTATAAAACTAAGACCCCCACTATAAAACTAAGACCCCACTATAAAACTAAGACCCCACTATAAAACTAAGACCCCCAAATATAAAACTAAGACCCCCAACTATAAAACTAAGACCCCCAAGGCCCCACTATAAAACTAAGACGCCTCCCCACTATTTAGATGTTGTTTTAAAAAGGCAAGAGGTGTAAAAAGACAATTTGTGTAGCAAACAAATAAATCCCACTACACAAGAATATTTTTGAACTTTTATTTTAGAAACATTAACAATTTACATAGTGAAGAGGACATTTTCATTTTCATTTTCATTTTGGGGTGTAAAATGAAACTTGGATCATGATAGGGTAGGCATTAGGCAACTTTCTGAGTCCGGACCAACCACTGCAAATTGTGCGACCTGCGGAACCTCTATTCAAAATGAAACGTTCTACAATTTCAACAAAGTACCCTTGAAAAAGGTGGTCATTAACAAGATAAACACAATTTTTTGCATGCTCTGCACGTTTTCGAATGCATTTTGTACAGCATTTTTTGCGCGTTATGCGCGAATCTTTGTGCAAATGAAACTGTCCACAATTTCAACAAAGTACCATTGAAAAAGGTGGTCATTCACGAGATAAACACAAATTTCTGTGTGCGAACCTTTATTTTCCAAGCAAAGAGAGGCATTTATGTTGAGTGAATCTGAAATGTTGTAAATTGTAGGATGGTCCGGACCGCCAGCGTCATAAAAAGAAGCCAACAGGTCTTTGTCTACATGAAATAGTAGGGGGGGGGGGGGGGGGGTCAATAAAGTTTTTAAAATTGTTAAGGGGGGGGGGGGGGTAAAAAACATTTACAATTTGTAAAAGGGGGGGAAAAAAGTTTTGACACTGAAAGATTTCAGTTGCCCACTTTTTTAATATTCAATTAAAGGTAGATGACCCGATCACATTTTCGTAACACAGAATTAGAATTATTTCAAACATACAGAGATTTTCATATCATATGAAAGCTTGTATTTTATCATCATCATACTGAAATTTGACGGTCTAAATCGGTATAATTACGGAGAAATCGATGAAATAACGTCGGGGGAGTGGGGGTCTTAGTTTTATAGTTGGGGGGGGGGTCTTAGTTTTATAGTGTGGGGGTCTTAGTTTTATAGTTTGGGGGTCTTAGTTTTATAGTTTGGGGGGTCTTAGTTTTATAGTTGGGGGTCTTAGTTTTATAGTTAGTTTCAGTAATTGGTCATGAAGCTATACGGCTATGTAAGTTGACCTTTGACCTTTAGAATGAAACTAAAGCCCCTCAAAAAGAAGTAATGTTGTCCTCCACAGCTTTCGGACGCTCAAAGTTCAGCCAACAAGAAGTTGAAATCACTCTAAGAGTTGCACATATGTTATAAACACTTTAATATTCAATTAATCAATGCCATTGAAACTGTTTAAAAAAATAATCTGAAGAAAAAAAAATATCTGAAAAAAAAAATGTATTGACTGCCTTCAAATTAGATCACTTTCATATAACATTCATCAAAAAAGTAACTATACAGGTAATACATGGACTTTTAACTCTAAAAATCCTATATATCCTACCTAGAAATATTAAATCATAAAGTTGTTGAGAAATTTATCTTAATCTTTAATATAAGATATTGCACGCTAGGATCGGTTGAATATTGAAGTTTTAAGTGACAATCCAAAATGTAAGGTAAAGTCACAATTTTCTTTTTCACATTTTACATTTCAACACGGGGGAGAGTATGACAGGTAGCATGTGTGTGGCGTATTTATCCATCGGAACAATGTGGCCAACTGTCCAACCTGCGCATGCATCCCCCAGTTGCACTACCGGTACCTGTAGATGGGTCCGCGTGTGGAAAATAAAAATGTGAAAATGAAAATTGGACTTCACCTTACGAGTTAGAAGCCCATTTATTACCTTTATAGTTACTTTTTTTGATGACTGTACTGGGATTTTTTAGGACTTTAGTATGGGGAGCTTACTGAAATGCACTGCAGTGAAAACAATTCTTTTGCAATTAGTGGTGGATGTAGGTACCATTTTGACTGGACTATGGCCCCATTTGCTTGATCACATAACCTGAATGCATAAACCTTGAATATTCGTGAACGAGCCCATGTCCGGCATTGTCCGGGCACATCTATACATTTTGGAGTGCTCTGTCCCTCCATTGTCCTGGAAATCAGGATTTTTGCATCAAGTAATACTTAGGCAAACACTGTACTATAGTTTAATCAGTTCCAAACTGGCGTGAATTGTGAGGCTTAAATTTGTCCATGCGCAAAAGGAATCCCATGTCGTTGCACATATTTATTGGTGAAAGTGTGTGTTTGCCCATCATAAGCAAGTATCAACGAGCGGTGGGCAAATACAAGTAGGTGTTATGTTTGGGGCCGCTGATAAATATTAGCCTTGCAATTTTAGCCAATTTTGAACTGATTTAATTATAACTACCATCTGAGACCGTTACCTTAATTTAGGGACAGGGAAATTGCTCAAAAGCACCAAAAAAAAGCCCCTTTTGCTCAAAAAAGCACTTTTTCATCACACAGCAATTGTTTTCAAAAATTGTCTAAAAGTTTAACAAATAATGCCCATTTACCTAAAAATCAACAAGTTACATAACTGTGGCTGCACTTAGTATAGTTTGAATGTAGTTTTGAATGAAAAATGATCGCTTCGACAACGAAAAAAGAAATATGTCAACACGGATATGCAATATAATCGCGTTTTGGATTTATTTTTAACGCATGGCATAATTTTGGTGAAAAAAGCACCTTTTAACTAAAAAACCCCCTAAAAAAGCACCTTTTGCTCCAAAAAGCACTTTTTCCCAAATCAAGCAGCACTTTTAAGTGCTTTTAAAAAGCGCAAAATCCCTGTCCTTAACTTACCTTAATTTGACGTCTATTGTGTAAAATTTCACGCTTTGGTCGACATCAACAGGGCTCAAATTAAACTAGGGCAATTGCCTCCAATGCCCCACCTAGGTGCCTTGATGCCCTCAATTTCTGGCTGTTTTCACTATGTTCAAAAGTACATAATTACCTTGGAGAAAGTTGGTGCCCCTTTCAAATTGCCTTGCCCTCTTCATTTCTTATTTTGAGGCCTGATCAGCGCCACTTGCCACTTCAACCAAATTGCTATCTAGCGCCATCAATCAACCCTTTCCCTATAAAATATTGATTACACTTCATCAGGGTTCCTACGTTTCTATGTACCTTATCTATTGAAACAAATTTTTCATATATTGCCATATTTGCGGAACTGGTTTCCACCTTCACTTATTTGCGCCAAGTTCGTGGCAGAATTAAAACTGAAAACTCACCTTTTGAATGTGTAATGTGACATTTTTCTCGCTTAAATTGACTCTTGCCAGTGAACCTCTATTTTTGTTTTTTCTTAAATTGTGTGTATGACGAGCAAATATTGGAAGTTAACCAAACTGACAACGGATTGCCATTGAGGCAAAAAAAGTAGATTTTTGATATTATTGTCAACTTGACAATGTCAAGTGTCCACAATTCCATCCTATGGCAACTCTATAAGCTGTCATGGTCCAAACTTTGTAATCGCTGTATGAACGACTGTTAGGCCAAACAAAAAAATAGGTTTGTCTCAAAGCTTGCGCGCGCATTGGTTTTGAAATGCCAAAAATACCGCATCTAAAATGCAGGAAATTGTCAAATCAATTATTTTTTTCCCTACAAATTTTTATTTCGAGTTTTTATTAAAAAATATCGGCAGATCTTCCTTATTCTCAAACTTACATGACTGAGTTCTTCAAAAAACGCTGCGCAATTGTTCTTTACACAACTACATCACAATATTCATTTCAAATAGAAAACAACAATATCAGAAAGTGTTAACGGTTGCAAAAAGTAAGAGTAAAAATTGACACACAAATAATAAAATGTTAAAAAAAAGAAAAATGGAAGACAAAAAACCGCGTGCGTCGCCCGATTTTGAAGCCTTCGCAAGCTTTGAGACAAACCTTCTTTTTTTTTGTTGCCTTATTGTGTTCTCCCAATTTGGTACTGGAATCTTTTATTATTATTTATTTTTATGAGATATTTTGTTATTTACTTTCTGTTTCTTTTACTTTACAGAACCACCAAACTCCAACTATGAGTCGCAACAAGCTTCGCACAACAAATCGCTCCGCTTCATCTGGTGCCCTCATGATTTGCGAGGATGAATCGCTATCGCCTGCGCAGCTTCAGTTATTCAAAAATTACGAGTCAATCAAGCATCAACACAAAAAGGAAACGGATACTTATTACAAAACCTACTATGATCCAAATAAGACCTATCCCCAAAATGTAACGCTGTCATCAACTGGTGGGCCGGCACCACCACTGATCAGGCCAGTCGTCAATGGAACACAGCGTGTTACTGCTCCAGTTCAATCTAAGCCTGGGCCTGCCCAGAGTATGCCTGGGCCTGCCCAGAGTATGCCTAGGATCATCAGTGTTTCATCAGGCGTTCAACCTACTAGACCAGCGGTAGTCAACGGTATCCCTGGTAACCGTCTTGTTATTTCCCAAGCTAATTCATTGGGGAGCACACCTATGATACAGTC
This sequence comes from Ophiura sarsii, assembly GCA_035610835.1. Classification (NCBI taxonomy): domain Eukaryota; kingdom Metazoa; phylum Echinodermata; class Ophiuroidea; order Amphilepidida; family Ophiuridae; genus Ophiura; species Ophiura sarsii. The sequence goes on along the minus strand of CM069456.1, from coordinate 17,054,021 downwards.
TGTAACATCTTTGAATCCGCAAATGCAGCAGAGAACCTTCATGCCCGGTAATGCCGCAGCTGTTCCCGGCACCAGCGCAATGTCGCAAATAGTCAACGTTAACGGTCAGAACATACGGTTGCTGGTTACGCCACAAATGCAGTCCCAGATTCAGTCTGGTGCCAGGCTTGTGTTTAGTAACAGTGCCACTCAACCTTCCGCTGCAAGTCCTGTGACCGTTGGAGCTAATGCTACAGGTCCGCGGATTATGTACACGACTACTGGACAAAGAGTGATTCAACCGCCTACTGCTACACCGCCCACAATCAGCCAACCAAATGTTCAAAAGCAATTGCTGGCACAGCAACAGCAAAAGACATTTCAAAGTTACCAGCCCAGGGGGGCACCTTTGCCGTCCCAGGTCACTTCACAAGCAACAAAACGTCCAGCAGTCACCACAGTAGCAACATCGTCTGCAGCGAAACGCCAGAAGGCATCTGATCCCCAGAAAGATGCACAGAAAGAAAATGATCACTATGGTTTCAAGAAAGGCAAGAAGAAATATGATGATGACACAGCATCTAATCCAAAGTTTTCTTGTCACCATTGCAACCGTCGCATCGCCACCAATCTTCGGTTCATGCAGCACATCAAAAACCACTTGGATAAGGAACGCCAACACACCTTTTCGCTAAACGATATGATCAACTGTGAACATTGCTACAAAAGATTCCGTACCCCTTTTGAACGACAGTGTCACATCGAGAAATTTCACATGAAAACGGACTTTAAGTGTGGCGTGTGCGAACTTTCCTTTGAGAACAGCAAAACCCTGGTGCAGCATCTAGAAGAGAAGCACCCATCTCTGCAGATGCCATATGTCTGCAAAGTCTGCGACTACAGGACATCTGTGTATGACGACATCACTGTCCACTTCTCCAAAACGCATTTAGGAAGTAAATCACTTCTTTGTCACTTCTGCCTTCGCATTATCAAAACGGCCAAAGATTTCTCTCGTCACTGTCTCAAACATCTCACTATTTCAATTCGCAACGGCAGTCATCGTTGCAAGTACTGCAAGTTGATGTTCTTGTCTTACAGTGAATTGAAAGAGCACACTGACAAGGACCATGTGAGATTTGCCAAAAGTAAGAGGGACGGTATCCCACCCAAAAATGCCTCCAAGACAATGGCTCTTCCCTCTACAAATCAAGCAGCAGCTGCTCCTGCCGCTACAACCACTCCCGCTATTACCGCTCCCACTACAGCTGCTAATGCAAGCCCACGATTGACAGTAAGGATGCCTGCGTTCAACAAAAAAACTCAGCCAACTCCGTTTACAGAGTACAAGAACTTGTTCCGTCCCTACGACCTTGTTCAGCCAAGCGGGCCAGTGTGGTGCTGTGAGTGCGGTGCCAGAGTCTTTGATCCGAAAGTGCATTTCAAGAGCAGTATGCAGTGCAACAAATGCCCATTCAATACATTCTGCGGTGAGACATACGCTAATCACATGATCGTGTTTCATTCCACGCGAAAGCCGCCAACCGCCCATCCTATCACCAAGGCAACCCGCAAAAATGGCCGTGTTGTTCTGACATGCAAACGTTGTCAGTTCACAACAAAGGTTCCCAGCATGATGGCATGGCATGTGGCATCAGCCTGTACAGGGGGCATCTCATTCATGTCATTCCAGAGAATGATATACCCAGCCAAAGAAAAAGAAGAAGAGAAAGCCGCTGTGGCCGAAGAAATAGTCCTCTTGAGTGATGACGAAGCAGAGCCTCTCCAAATGAAGGTTCCCAAAAAGGCAACGGCTCCGATTGTGGTACGTGAGGCTGCAGCCACCCAAAGCCAGGGCACCAGCGAAGCCTCTGCAAGTAACGAGAATAGTCAAGACAGTTTCGTATCCTCTAATGGGAACTCACAATCTAGCTTTGCCGCATCGCTGTCAAACTCCAGCAATGAAGCTGATGGTGCGTGTGCAAAAATAGGGTCCGCTCTGGCTGAGCTCCAAGGAGAACCAATGGATACCAGCAAAACTCCGGTACAGGTGAATGGTCAAGGTTGATAAGTGTGGTCTGGTTGGATATCAAAGATTGTCAAACTATGGCAATGAAAAAAACCAAACATGTTCTACGAGCAGACAGACCTCAGGTTTGGTGGGTCTGTTGTGCTTTTTGCCCCCTTCAAAATGACTAAGAAATCCCCAAAATTGGTAAACATTTTGCTGTATTTTTACTTTACATAGCAACAAGAAAATTAGGGGTCAGTATTTACTTGCGTGTAAACATTTGTTCACCAATTCTAAAAATAATGGGTTGATCAGGCCCATAGAACAGGGTTTCTTTTAATGATTTCTCTAGCGGACATTCAGGCTATGGCAACATTGATCTAGTAAATACATGATACCAGAACCCCTTGAGAACTAGCTGTCAATTGGTCTGAAAGATGGATACATCATTTGTTGCATCAATCAGAAACATTGTGTGAAAAATTGTACTCCTGATAAAGATGAGAGTGAAATATTCTTCAAGCAGTGTTTTAAATGGTTATTCAATCAAATGAGTATCATACACTGAGCCAAAAAAGAAACTTATAAAAAAAGAAACTTATAATTATTTTAAAAAGATCACCAAATAAAATTCTGTGCATGAAAATGTGCCAAATTTGGATACAATATTACTGCAATGTATTGCTTCAAATGGCAGTCAATAACCAATTGTTTGCTTCAATGACACAAGAGAAATGCGCACTGACCCTATGGTGATCTGTTAAAATTGTATAAGTTTCTTTTTTGGCTCAGTGTATAATTAACCAATCATAACACTAATAGATAGCCTAGGCAGGTAGTGCGCAGGGAGTCAAGTTCATGCACTTGATAATAAACTTTACTTACTGGAAGATGCTTTGACAGTATAACTACGAAATGTATACTGAATATGAGATGAACTTGATGAAGTTGTAAATTTACGACATATACTTTGTATGTAAACTTTCAAAATTGAATAAATGTCATGAATATTCATTGCCAATATTGTATCAACCAGCATACTATTAGAAAGCATAAAAATCAGCTGTTAAAATGTTGGCTTCTGTTGATCACTGCCACCCATATGTCGTCCCTGTTTTGTCAAGACCTCTTTCTCATCTGGCCCTTCAGCATATAAAATTAATACTGCCTATACCATTGGGCAATCTACTCTCTCTAAACATGTTCAAGGACCAAAAGGACACCTGTCAACAAGAACCATTTTGGCAGTTTTACTTCATACATATAATATGCTGATGGGCCGGAAAAACATACAAGGTTTTGACAGAACAGCAACGATGTTCACCCTATAGACACAGGCAGACAATAGTTGGATGGTCCTATTGACAGGTTTTCCGTTTGTAGTTTAGTCATTGTAAATAGTCAACTACCTGATTGGTAACATGTAAATATTGTAAATATTAATTGACAGAGGTAAAGCTATAATATGATTAGGCTTGTGCTGCCTATAATACAGAAATTGTTGTAGATTTGAATGTAGGAAACATTAATTTTATAGAGTATTGTAGCTCAACACTTTCCATGCGGATATTGGTTTTACCATCTTATGCAAAACAGACTTTTCATAACCTTTCCAAACTTTCAAGGTCTATCTCAATTCTCAAGGATTGCTGAACCAATACTAGGCATGTTTGTACTTATTTCAATGAATTTCTCATGGTGATTCCAAATATGGTAATAACATTCTATCATTTTGACATTTTGAAATGTCGTCTGAAGATGCCTGCCGCGTGGAAAGTGTTAACCCGGCTCTGAGAAAGCAAGTTGGTGAGATCAGTTCAATACATAATTTGACGCCATGCCAATCGGTTCAAAAAGGTTGAAACTGTACCTATTGCCTTTCATAATAGCTGGGAAATGACCCATGAGATAATTTACATGATTATTTAACCAACTCTTATAATATCAGTCTGGTGACAACTGTGGTAATAAATACAGAGTAGAGAAGTTGTGGCAATCGTTTCATGTGGCATTATATTACTCTGAAAGTCATAATTAATCAGTTACAGTTTACATATACCATGATTATTTAACCCACACTTTCAGTCTGGTGACAACCATGGTAATAAATACAGAGTAGAGAAGTTGTGGCAATCGTTTCATGTGGCATTATATTACTCTGAAAGTCATAATAAATCAGTTACATGTGGTCGTGTATGTATTTCAATCATTGTATTTATTTGTAAATCTTGTATCATTTGTAAATGTATATATAGTGGCTAGTTCGATGATCAGAAGTAATGATGAAATTAATTACAGCAGAAATATGCCACCTGTTGCTGGTTTTGATTTGTTATTGTTAGTGCTTTGTATTTGTACACAACCATTTTCTTATGCCAGGCATCATGGTTTACTTAGCTGCCTGTACTTGTACAGATATTGTATGCTTTAGTACAGTACCTGTTCGGGAACTGTGCGGTAGCCGCACAGGCAGAGTAACTAGTAGCGTGCAAATGCTTTGGTTGAACTTCTTACAACTACATGTATTTCAGCAGAGTAACCATGATAAGGCCAACAAAAAAAGTTGTTTGTTTGTCCATAGAGGGTCCTTTAAAAGGTAGGTAAGGTCTGTAGGCAAGTTTTTTTCTTTTTTTTCTCTTTTGTTGTTCTGGCCCAGTCCTAGCCAGTAGCCCAGTACACCGAATTCTGAATCATGTCAGATCTTCTGGATGACCCATGCTTGACCCAAAATAACTTACATAATACTATACATGGTATGGGGTCACGTGGGGTCAATTATTAAAGGCCATATGTGATTTTAAAAAATAAAAATAAAGGGGGTTTTGGTGGGGTTTTTTTAATTAAGTTATACTGTCGGGGCTATCGGACGTGGACAAATAAACAACTCTTTTTTTTTGCCTTTGGATAGAAAATTTATCTTTATCGATAGTGATATGATACCCAGGAATGATACCATGAAGCCTCTTAATTCAGCTTATTCTCTGTGTCGCCCAATTACGGGGATCATTACCCCCACTGCAACTCATGTATCATACAGCAAATTTAAATGTGATGGAAGTTGCCCATTTAAGCAGATTGTTAGCCATGAAACACAGCACCTGTACAGTGTGATGATGCCAGGGTTCAAAATAGACGGGGAGAAGGGCAATTCCCCCCCAGTTTTCACAAAATAGCCCCTGAAAAAGTTCTGGCCTATGGTAAACTGTACTAAGGGGCTATTTTTGGCATTTTGCTCAAAATAGCCCTCGTAGCCAGAAAATTATTTTAACCCCTGTATGATGCCACACTAACTACAGGGTGACACGAGCAAGGTTGTAGCCCGGTATCATTGTGTGGTTTTTCATAGTTTTGTGCCTTGTACTTACGTCTGTGTCCAAGTTAGACCAGTCTGACTTTAAACCTGGTTTGAATGTATGATATCAGACCTATTTCATGTTCACACTAATTGTTCAGTATCGTACCTTAATAGATTGTGGTTTTAGCAAACTCTATGTAACTTGAAAGTTTATATTAGATGGTAGCAGAACTTATAATTTTTTGGCCATGTTTTGAGTGTAGGAACAGGGATTCTATAAGGGTTCCTTTTGTGTAGGACTAAATTACCATTTAGACCATGCATAATTTAGACCTGGTTTAACTTGCTTTGTGCTTATGACCTATACAATTTATTGTATCGGAATGATTTTGAGGAATCTTTCAAAAAGGCGCTGAGCAAGTTCTTGTTGTTAAAGAAAACTTGGGCTGTTGCAAACCCCTAAATCTTTCAAATTCCAACATTGGGTTGTCGCAGTCCATAAATTCTTCGCTGTTCTGACATAACGACACATCACTTTACTTAATTCTGTTGTGTTGTGTTGTTATGTCAGAACAGCGACGAATTGTAGTCTGCTGGGCTCAAATTTCACCAAGGCCATTGCCGTGCCCTTCAGAGGTTTTGAGGTATTCTTGACCATTTATTGGCCTTGGTGCCCAAACATAAATTTGTTCAATGGCCTTGAAATTGGGTATCCTCAAAAATTAAAATTTGAGCCTTGACAGCGATCTTCCTGTTCTGGGTGTTCTGGTCCTGATTCACTGTCCATTAGAAGAATGAACAAACAAGCCCCACTGAAACTTAACCTACATGTATACACATTTATAACATACATAGCAATGCTAGTAGAACGCATTTAAATTTGCAATGTTTCGTTAGTATTGGTTGGATCATTTATTTAGTTCTGAATTGTTTCATGTAATTGTAACCGATCATAAATATCCATGATATTATATATATATCTATACTGTTTGTTTTATGTGTACAAATCAGTCTATCATCGAATAAGAGATGCCAAGAAAGGGAGGGGGGTCAAAAAGGAAAACGGATTTTAAATATCTTAGAAAAGCGGATCAATATTTAGGTCGATATGATTATTTTCACATGTTTGTGCGCATGTCAATGCAATACAGTAGCAGATTATTAAATATTGAAATACGGTTATGTTGACTTGTAGAACGATTCAAGGTGTAGGTTGATTCTAGCCTTTATAATAAATAGGTAGCATTACTTTTTTATGTACAATAACTTTCGAACAGGTAATTTTGTTTATTGACTTGTTTCTGTTAGTATTAGGTTTAAGACTGTTTTGTTTTGTTCCAGGGATCTCAGTATGTTTGAGCCAGACAGGAAAGGGGTTTGAAATGGTCCAGGGGTGGGTGGGGGGGGGGGGGGGGGCAGTCAAATATCATGCAGTAAGCATGGGTGGTGACCAAACATTTTCCAGACACCCCCAAAAAACCAACATTCACCATAAACATGGTTTTTTGTGTGTTTTTCTCCCCAATTTAGTGCCCCGAAACAAGTATTTGTAATATATTGGTACACGTACCCTTGGCCTTTGTCTTTAAAATGGTCAATTTTAGATGCCTCATTGCGTAACGGTGCATAACGCACACCATCTCAAACACAACTCTTATTATGATGTTTTTGTGGTCGCGCATGCTTACAGTATAATATGCGACTCCCCCATTTACCATATTTATCTGCAGTAGTGGAAATACCCACATGACTTTCCACCCGCGGTTGATGATCATATGTGTTGCAGCTCTATTAATTATATTGTATGTACAGATCATTACAGTAGTATAGCTTTATTCCGTAATAATAAGAGCGATTAAAATCATTTCTTGGCCAGTTCACCCCTCGCTAGTCCAGTGGTTGACTTACATGCTTTACAATGCAGAGGTCCATGGTTCGATTCCCACTAGGACCACTTTTTCAACTGATTTATTTCTTTGTAAAAGTTGGGTTAGAACATAGACAGTAACTGTCTATGGTTAGAAAATATTCCAAGTCCACAGAGTGTGTAGTTCCTAGTCAACCCGGGTGGAAAGTCATGTGAGTATTTCCATCGCTACATATTTATCCATAGATGAGATTGATGTTTGAAAACTAAAAAAATGTATTACATTCAAAAGAGCAGTATTTAGTGTTGTAGAAGAATTGTTACAAATCTCAAGGGCACTGAGAGATGCTTAAATGGGAGTGCGTTTTTTTCACCCACATTATTCTTGGGCATATAATTATTAACTACCATCTGAAACCGTTACCCTTAATTCGCTGTCTATCATGTACAATTTTACAATTTGATCATTTTGGTGTCGGCACCACTCGCCAAATAAATTGCTTTAACTGAATTACTATCTAGCGCCATCATTTAACCCATTACCATAAATGATTACACTTCATGGTTCCTACATAATGTAAAAGTGGAAATGTTTGTATTTTTGCGCTCGAACCAGCTACCGTGAAAATAAAAACACACAAATACATTTCTTTTGCGTATTGGTCTACGTGATGAAATGAAAATACAAATCGCAAATTCAATTTAAAAACCGGCAAAACAGTTGAAAATCTGCAAAGCGTGAAAAAGTAATTGCATGAAAATTACCACTTTTACAGTACTTATCTATTGAAACAATTCATTTTTTCCCAATTTCATTTTTCTCTGCAATCTCTCAGTGCCCCATTAAAGGTAGATGACCCGATCACATTTTCGTAACACAGAATTATTTCAAACATACGGAGATTTTCATATCATATGAAAGCTCGTATTTTTCTCATCATCACACTGAAATTTGACCGCCTAAATCGGTATAATTACGGAGAAATCGATGAAATAACGTCGAATTACCGCGAAAGGTGGTATACCACCAATATCGTTTGTGTACAACTCAATGGGTACATTTCACGGCATCTTTTGCGTCTAAAATAAGAACCATTAGAGTTATGCAACTCAAACTTTGGAATACGACTTTTTTAAGGATGACCTTTCATGTAGAATAGTAAACTTCAAGTTTAAAATCGGAATGTGATCGGGTCATCTACCTTTAAGTATTTGTTAGCTTTCATTGTGTTTCTAGAAGTAGATCTAGTCTCATATTTGCAATTTTTCACAGTGGAAAGCAAAAAGGTTTTTCAAATATTTTAAGTTTTCAGAAAGTTTTGTGAACTATAAAGTTTTTGAAACCAAATTAAATGTGAAAAATGACATCTGTTAAATCAGTAAAATTTGATTTTTTTTTCTGTATTCTCTTGTTTCATTTGGACCAAACAAAGCTCATTGTCATTCTATAAGATATAATTACTGCAGCTGTGTATTATATGGTGATTCAAATCAAGCGAAATTGCCTATTTTACAGTACATTATTATGGTACAGCCACTCCCCCTAATTTCATTTTTTAAAGAGATACAGTATTGATTTTTAAGCGATCAGTGTGTTCAAGTGCTTTTAAAAACATCTCCCTCATCGTTTCTTTACTTAGGGCAACGGATTCCGTGTGGGTCCAGATTTCTGGCACTAAGCGTCAGCCTTGCGTCAACCATTTGTCAAATGGTAATGCAGGTGTCCTCCTAAGGGCAGCTCAGCAAGGACGGAAACCTCACGTAGAGCCGAAGAGCAAATGCTGGCTTGATTTTGATTTTCAGTATGAATACAGACCGTGAAATCTAGAATGTAGTTTAGGCTAAATTAAAAAAATCTTTTGTCTCAAAGCTCTTCAGTTTTTCAAAACCTAATGTGGAATGCGTTTTTTTTGAAGTTTTTTTTTAAAAATTTAAATATAAAATATTGGAATCCTTGTAAAAGAGACCTTATGTATTTAAAATGATGTGATCAATGAAAATCTGAAATTTTGGGATTTTTATTTTTATTTTTTTTGGAAAAAAAAAAAGAATAAAAAAAAGAAGATTTTTTAAGATTTTTGTTTTTCTAACGCGCATCAATAAAATAACGCGCACGGGAGCTTTGAGACAAATGATTTTTTTAAATTTAGCCTTACTCAGGTATACATCAATAATCAATTACACTGAAGGTAGTCCATCATACAGTTGGAACAAAAGCACAATATTCTGCCCGTGGAATTGATGCGTGCCTGAGACTTGTATGCCCATACACATCCAAACTGTGATTAATTATAAAAGATATCAATTAATCAAGTTCTGAATCGGTGATTTTTGGACTTCGCAATAAATTAATGATTCTTATGGTCTGGGACGCAAAGTAAAACTTATCAGATTAGTCTGAACAACCAAAGATTGATGAAATGTCTAATTGACTCAAGTTATTACTATTGTGTTAGGCTGTGAAATATTTACCCATAGAGTTACCAAGGTGTACCTGTAAGAAAAGTCCTGTATTGTATATATAGATAAATAATACAAACTAACTTCGCCTACCAGATGTCTGTTGACTGTTTATTATATGTGTTGGGTTGTGAAATATGTACGCATTGAGTTACCAAGGAGTACCCATATTGTATAGATAAGACAAAACTAAGTTAGCCTATCAGATGTCTAGCTAGTCATGTTATTTTAATGAATATTTATATATTAAATCGTTTTTACAAATACTATAAAAGACAAGATGTGTCAATGTGTTTTTAATACTTGTGCATTTGAATTGGGGAAATAAAATATGCCTGCCCCCTTACCATTTGTTTTTAAATTTTATTACTGAAACTCAAATAACTTTTAAACCATGCATATCTGAAATAAATATACTGACCCAAAATGTCCTGATATGTAACAAAAATCTAAAATGTGCATGATAAAGTGGGCATATTCCTCTTAATTTGATACCTTATTACCGGTAAGGAATTTGCTCACCTAATTCATATCTTAGATTAACAAAATCTTAGAAAAAAAATTATTGCTTCTTCAAATAAAATCTTGTGCTTTGTTTACAAAGTTTGATAACCTTCAAAATGTTATCATTTCAGAGCTTAGGATAGGCTCTTTCTAGTCATACCAATAACTCAAAGTTGACTTGGGCCTTCAACATGTCCATTTTGACATTATATAGCCTATCTCAATACTATGTTGCCCACAACATGTCCATTTTAATGTGACTGGCCACATATGTGACCTGTCACATCAAAATGGACATGTTGTAGGCATGACTCCAATTTGAGTTACACATATCAGCTGAAAGAGCACATTCTAAGCTTTAAAATGATACCTTGTTGAAGGAAATTGGACTTTGACATCACAAGATATAGTTTCAAGAACCATATATTTTACTATTATTTTCTTTTTATTTCACCAACTTTATTGGCTTCTATTTCAAAACAGTGTTTGCCGACAACATGTCCTTTTTGATGCGACTGGTCACATATGAATAACCCCAATATAGTGAAGTGCCCACCTCCGGCAGGCTCAAACTATTCAGGAAGAAACAAAGTACTGTATTATCCCTATTAAGCGCCTGGGGTGGTTAGCAAAGTCATTTTGGGTGGGCGCTTATTATGCTACCTTTTTTCAACTCATTTATCGTACTAAACAAAATGTACAAGTGCTCATTTGAAGATGCTGACCATTTGATGGTCATTTTAAGATACTGACCATATGATGGTCATTTGAGGAGGCTGACAATTTCATGTACTAAATGAAACAATGTACAAGTGCAGTGGTCATTTGAGGATGCTGACCATTTGAAAAGGTGGGTGCTTATAAGGGATTGTTTGTTGGTAGTCATTGAGAAAAACAGGGGTGGGTGCTTTACAGTCCTCAAAATGAGTAACTGACCAGGTAATAAATATGCTCTCGACTCCAAAACTATAACTCCTACGTAAAAATATTAGACAATAAAGTTGTAAGGACATTTCTTGTCTTTAATTTGAGATATTACACGTGAAGATTGAATGAATATTAACTCAGTTATGTGCCCTAAACCAAAACAAAGTACGTTTTTCATTTTAACATTTTGTTCGTCTACACGCAGCCTAGGACTAGTAACAGGCAGATTATTGATTAACTTGTAGCAACAACTCGCTGGTCGATAGTAACACGGGATTGGGGATGCATCAATTGATCAATGCAACCCATACACATACCTGTCACACTGTCCTGCGTGTTCAAATCCCAAGTGTTAAAATGTAAACTGCACTTTGTTTGATCCTTTTCAATGTCGCATTCTTAATTATTAACCGATCTCAATGAATAATGTATGAACTTAAAAAAGAGAAATTTCTTTACAACTTTATTATTTAATAATTTTATGTAGGAGCTATAGTTTTGGAGTTAAGAGTATATTTATTACCTGGTCAGTTACTTGTTTTGAGGACTGTATATAGGTCCTGGGTGCTTAATAGGGATAATACGGTATGCAGGGATTATTTGAAAATGTAGCTCTTCTTGCAGAGGGTGATTGATACGATCAAGGACTTGGGTTACTATTAGATAACTCACATTTTTTTAAACCAAACAAGTTGGCAAATGAGATTGGATCAAGACTATTCTTTTCTCATGTCCGAAGGCTGACAGCAAAATTGTTAACTTTATTTGTTGGGAGTGGCTCTTTTAACTTCATTCTTTTCTTCCATCTTTTCTTACTTTCATTTCATTCAGGCATCATGCTTATATTGGCTTTAAGCCTGGTCCCTTCAGGACCTAAGTGTATCTGTACTGACCGACTGTGTAAACAAACAACATTTTTAAACCAAAAAAGTTGCACACCATGGTAGATTATCAAAAGTTAGGGCCGGTCATTTTCTTTGGAAGGGCGTCGTCCCATAAATTTATGGTCATTTATTGTCTTCCCCACTAAACGAAAGTGATTATTTTATGACCTCCCCCTACTCGGATGTTGATTATTTTTATGGCCCCCTCCCCCCTACACCCAACACTCATATCAATACTTATACAGGCTGGTTTAGTTAGGGTTATTTGGGAAACAGTTGATGCTAAAGCCATAAACAGGGTGGATGAGCCAAATTTTTGTTTTACAATGTTCAAACATGTATATAGAAACAAATATGGGGGAAGCGCAATCGCGCAACATTTTCCAGTTTTTTACTAACATTTTGTTTTGAACCCTATTACAATGGTATTCATTTATTGACACCCCCCCCCCTGTTTTCCATGTAAACAGGATATTTGGGACCCACCCCCAACTGAAGAAAACGACAGCCTTACGGTTAGATACAGTAAAGTACTTAAAAAGTGTGTTACTGATCTAAGGGATCACGTCAAAACTCGACCGCCCGTTGACCGCCGGTTCCGGCCGGTTCCGCCTGGTTCTCACAAAACGTGTCGTCTGTTATAATATACACACATAATGAGGTCAAATAGTTACACTCAATGCAGCTATTGATTTTCGCTGGGGTTGGCTTTTCAATCTGTTTATAGCTCAATTAACTTTTTAAAATCAATACCGAAAGTCTATGAATGGTTATTTTTATAGAACGATTATAGAGAGAGTTATTATGACCGCAAAGTAACAGATTGATAGTGTAAATTGGTCCGGTTACAGCATTAAGTCAACCGGCAGTTGTTCAGTGTTGCATGCGTGAATATTCATATACCAGTAAAACATTTGACCTGAAAGAACCGGGCGGAACCGTACGTAACCGGCGGTCAACGGGCGGTCGAGTTTTGACGTCTCCCCTAACCATTTTGTATTATAAAATAAACCACACAAAGTAACGATGTGAAGTACATGTAGTATTTACATCATGAAAGTTCCCCATTTTTTTAAATAGATTTGGCCCGGGGAATTGACACCCTCATGAGATTTACAGTTTGGGCTTAATCTTTTAAACCAGAAAGAAATCTATTTTCAAACTTTTTGCCACACCAACAACAATTAGGCCACAATTTGTTTATGGTAAATGTGTTAGCTGTTATAATAAGCTGGTATTGCAAAATGTCCAGATAAGCAACTTGTTAAACAGAGACTTTGTGAGGCAGATTTGTATTTTCTATTTCATGCCTGCTTCCTGCATGCCAAACCCATAAGGGAGCGTCCATAATTACTTTGGTAAATGACAGCAGGCCATGCAGAGAAATGATCAAAAAGGAGGGTCCAAAAAGGTTTCGGGTCCAGTATTAAGAAAATGGTTAGGTCAAAAACATTTTAGACATAATGAGAAGGGCTTCAAACAGTTTAAGGTACCCAAACTAAAATTTTACAGCACCACCTCCCCCTGCCCACCAAAGTATTTATGAATGTTCCCTAAAGAAGGAAAACAAACCAGGAGAAAAAGCAAGACCTTAGGCTTTACCGGGTACTTTGTAAATTATATAAATTGTTCCAAAATTGGCTGGTACAGAATTATTTTTTGAAAAAGAGTCCATGAAGTGGAATCAGAAAAGTTCTCATAAAATAAATAACCCTGTTTGGGTAAAGAACCCTGCCTGGTCGTCATAAACTCGTGTTATGTCGAATGATATGTTTAGTAGAATTTCGTATGGCGTAAATCAAACTTTGGCTTTGAGAACGACAATGTATAAAATTAATTTGACCTTCGACCTAGCCGCCATGAAAATAACGGGCGATATCAACGGATATGTCACGAAAAACGTTATTTTCTTTGTAGATTTGTTCATTCATCAGGATACGCTAATTTAAAAGCAAGGTAGGTATAGATTCAGAATTGAAGTATCAATATATCGACATACATTTTAAAATTACAATGTAAACATTAATAGGTAAAAACTAGTGATAAAATGTCAAGGGGTCCCACGAGAAAGTTCTTTAAAAGTGCAGAATTTGGCACCAAATTGATGTCTTTTGTCTGTTTCCCACGGGCAATATATGCTCAAAATAGACCTACCAGGAGTCTCATTCTCCATATGGTTAAAGACATCAATTGTTTTACAAATTAACTTGTCTACCTGCAGGCTGCATTATTAAGTTGTTTTTGTAGGCCATAATTATATTTATTTTGTTTAGTTTTTTGTTTATTTATTATATTTTATTTATATTTTATTTAATTAAAGGCAGTGGTTACGTAGCCGTATACGGCTACGTAAACCGGGCGCTGCATAGCCGTATACGGCTACGGAACCGATATTCTGCGCGTTAGTTACGTAGCCGTATACGGCTACGTAACCGATGCTCGGGGCGCTGGTTACGTAGCCGTATACTATCGGGTGGATATAATAGACTTCAGCCTCCAGTCGTACACTGAGTCGTACACACGCTCAACTATCTGCGATATACCCGCTCGTCTTGAATCGGGTGGATATAAAGTGATATATTTTTGGTAAAAATATGCCCGCAAAATGAAAATTGACCTCCTAAACAATACCAATTTACGGGGGGGGGGGGGGGGGGGGGGGGGGGGCTTCATTTACCGCAGACATGAGACAGTGAGAATTCAGAGGTTATCCTGGTCCAAGCCCTCACTTACTTTTAATTTCAGCCTGTTTTTTACCCTTTTTTTAATAGCTCGATTTCACGAACGTTCAGTTTTTTCATGATTTTTCTTTCGTTCTAATGCTGCATTTGGGCCATCCCGGGGGGTGGGGGTGTACAATAAGAGGTTTTTTTTCCTGGTCGACCAGTCTATGAAACTACGACTTTTTCACTGCTTCATTCTAATACTTTTGGTAATGTTATCGTTAATAGTTCCAAATAGTAAGAAGAAAAAAACTTATTTTTTTTCTCTATGATTATTTTTGCAAAGATATAGTCGAACGGAAATTGTTGGACAAGGAATGGGGCGAACCATTTTGAAAGTCCATGCCAGTGAGAGTTGGGGGGGGGGGGGGGGTAATGCCTTACACAAATTTGTTTAATGACCTTTGTAGACTACCGTATAAATAGGCCCATGACAGTATTATAGTCTTGAAAGCATCTATAACATTCCTCATGATGTTTCTGTCACATTTCATTAAATTTAAGTGAAAAAACAATAGACGAGACATTCATATCATAATGTGCGCAATTTAATATCAGTAGTCAGTTAACTATATGACTCTGCTCATCATGTTAACAATTAGTAGGCCCTACAAGTACCGTATTATCCCTATTATATATATTAAGCGCCCAGGACCTTATAAGCGCCCACCCCTGTATTTCTCAATGACTAACAACAAACAATCTCTTATAAGCGCCCACCTTTTTAATTCCCGTAGCACTGTACAACAACATTCTTCATGGCGTCCTTCACTAAAGCAGTACCAGTAAAAGCCGTGATTAGATCGCCACCATCTCTCCCCGATCACACTAGGCACCAGGCTACTGATACGCGTACAGTAGCGCTGATACCACTGCCTGTACAGCGACTGGCGAGTGTTAATTTTCCGTTTTAATCGCACGTGGTAATTCCACTAGTGCAACAGTTCCGTGTATCGTAGTCATTCATTGTGTCATTCATTTGTTCAGAAACGGGCACCACCAAAAATTATCACCACAAATGAAAAGCAAAGATGGCTGCCCACATGAAAACTAGATAAATATTGATGGCATTTTCGGCTAAGTTTTTGTTTTTTTCTTACACAGTTTTTGAACAAAATTGTAACAAATCGTTGGCGATTTGTCTTTCACAACTATTCATGGAATGTGATTGAAAAATCATACTTTCTTTTTTTTCTATGAGGCTATGAGCTAAAACATTATTGGTATGTTTACCGAAAAAATATCTTCGCAACCTTGCCGAATTCCCACAGCCTCAATGATAAATGAGTTTAAAAAAAGGTAATATAATAAGCGCCCACCCAAAATGACTTTGCTAACCGCCCTGGGCGCTTAATAGGGATAATACGGTACTCAATTAAGTATACTTTTTTTGGAGAAATAGGGATATATCAACAAGGTTGTCATAGAATATATAAACCTATATCGGAATATGCATTCCGCGGTGTTATTGGAATACTTAAGGTAATTAATAACAATATGCTAATACTACTACTAATAAATACTACTTAGAAATTATTGAGTGCCTTACGATGTAACAGGTAAAAGTAAGGATTGGGGCACAGAGACGCGGCTTTAAAAACAAATGCAAGCACATAAAAAAACCACAAATAGGGCCGCATGTTGAAAGTACACAAAGGGTAAATACGGGATTGAGGGCGCTAATACGTTCGGCGTTTTAACAAAAGTACGGCTACGCAACCCCGGGGTTACGTAGCCGTATACGGCTACGTAAACACTTCGTTAATTAAATTTGATTTAAAATTAGCCTTGGCCCTAACCTTTAGCATGTTTAGATGGTGAACGCTGCACGGTAGCTTGTAATCGTTTGCCTATTTTACCCATTGAGTGCAACTGTGTAATGCAACGTACATGTAAGTGTAACAATTGTTAACATACAACAGGGCTCAAAATACACAGGGGTGAAGGGCGATTAGCCCCCAGTTTTCACAAAATAGCCCCCTGAAAAATGTTGGTCTATGGTAAGATGTACTAAAGGGGCGATTTTTGGCAGAATTTGCTCTAAATAGTCCTCATAGCCCAAAAAGTATTTTAACCCCTGACATACAATACATCGTACTTCATCTATAGGCATGATTGAGGTTACTACGAAAACCAGTAAGGCCCTTCACAATGAATGTTATGTTTTCTGTTGCACCTTAAAAAATAGGGGGCGGTCACTATTCATTATTCATTATTTTACCATGAGTCAAAACATGCGATACAACTAATACCATATTCCCATGCGTTTAATCACATACAAGTAGTTACATGGTGCTAGCACCCACATACATGACACAGAAACATGGGCAACCATCCAATCATTCTCTCTTCTGCTTTTTAATGCATGTGGAAAATTGATTTCTTTTAAGTGGAAAATGTTCTTAAAATTAGCGTGTGTTTGCATGCACTTCAAGCGCATCATACAGATCAAAATAATTTAGGCCTTTTTTTTAACAGATGGAGAGAGAATAACTAGGCCCGACAATCATTGTTTGAGTGATAGGGGTTTTCAAAGTTCAACAAGAGTAACTGATTCTACTGAAACAAGAAACAGAAAATCTTGTCCGGCACCCTCTGGCATTTATTTTAAAAAAAAATCATACAAAATATATAAATTAATTGCGGCCTATTTTTAAAGTTTACAGATGGAGATAGAATAACTAGGCCTGACATTCATGATTGTTTGAGAAGTAGGGGTTTTCAAAGTTCACCAAGAGTAACTGTAATTCGAGAGTTGGATCGGCATGACAATGCAATGTAGAGATCACGCAACACATGGGAAAGTAGTCGAATTTTGCACCGCATGACCATCTATCATTAAATTTCAATTGACAATGAATTGCCGTGTGTTGACTGTAATAAATCAATTGAATTTTAAAACGTTCTGACGTAAGCTTAGTCTTTGGTCACGCACGTGGAGCTATAAAAGTTAGCGATGGGTTTTCACCTTGCGGCATGCGTAAAAGATTAAATGTAGCTAGACTCCAATACATTCTGAACTGATGATATGGCGAATTTGCTATTTTTTAGGAAATAGGACTGCGGTGAGATGTAATAAATGCTACTATAGAAAGTTCTGTTTATTTTTCTCTGAGACCAGCGCAAGGCTACCTGAAAATCCATTTGAAAAAATGGTGTTTTAAGGTAAAAGTACAAATAATGAATTCATCTCAAATAATGAATTATTTTGGGATTTTGGCATTTCGGGTGGCAGGCGGCAACAGGAAACATAACATTCATTGTGAAGGGCCTAATACTAGTTACTAGCGTACAATTACAATACATGGATGTAATGTAAAAAATGTAGACAGTCAGCATCATTTTTTTACTGTCATGAGACCTGACTAGACTGTTGTAGCGGCAATAGGGCGATCCAATTGAAATAGGTTAAGCTACAGGGTGTCCTAAAAGTCTATGCACGTTTTTGAAGAGTCATATCTCATAAAATATAAATCATATAGTATAAATTTAACCATATTTTGATAGACGAGATTTGGGAAATCATTTTGATACCAAACACAACCCTATTGGTGAACCCACAACATTATAAAACTGGTTGAATGTTTTTGGCCGTGTGAGACCCACCCATACCAAGAACCACACATTATTGCTAAAACAGATGCGCATTAATTAACGGTATGAAAGCAACGTTGTGCATTAGTCACAGTTCACCGCTTACCTTGCAACATTAATGTTATTACCAAACTCTGTCACTCACAACATAAATAGGCAACATTGCACAGCAAAAGTCTTCATTCATGATGGTATACAGAATAGATAAGCGAATACAAATTGTATGGTTCTACGCTGAAACAAATTCAGTTCAACTTACTCAACAAAAGTTCAGAAAACATTGTTAAAGTGAAACGCGCAACAGGAAGAATATCCATTCTTAAGTTGGTGGATAAATTTTTGAACACAAGAAATGTGCATGATTTGTCTCGATGTGGTAGAAAAAAGACTGGTAGATCAACAAGTCACATTGATGTCATAAGAAATGCAGTAGCCAAAAGTCCAAAGAGATCTATTCGCTGTGTGATGTGTGTGTTCACTTTTCTGTTACGTTAATCAACTTTTTAGGTCTGTGTTTGCATTTGCACACGTCTCTGTATAAATGGAAAACATTTAAACCAGATTTGACTATAGAAACAAAACTATGTGTGATAAAGTTTTTTATTATGATGGGATCACTGTAATGTAAATGTTTAAATATTACAATTGACGGATCACTTTCCGTGTAACCAACTCTACCAGTCTTTTTGTTAATCTCAATAGGTATGGATTTATGAACTTTATTCCTCCGAAGTATAAAATTACATTTTTGCAGTAATACATATTTTACTTCTAGGATGGCATTACAAACAGATGTTACTCCAATGTTTGGTATCAAAATTATTTCCCACATCTCCTCTTACTAAATATGTATTCATATTTTCTTTACAACTTATATTTTGTGAAATACAAAGCTTCAAAGTCGTGCATAGACTTTTGGGACACCCTGTATTTAACCAAGCTAAGATCATGAATGATACAGATTCTTTGGAAACTATAAATGTGACCAGTCGCGTCAAAAAGGACATGTTGTCGGCAAACACAGTTTTGAGATAGAGGCCAATATATTTGGTAAAACATTAAAAAAATAATAGACAAAAATATGCTTCTTCAATTCATATCTTGTGATTACAAAGTCCGATTACATTCAACAAGGTATCATTTCAAAGCTTAAAATGTTCTCTTTCATATCATACCAATAAATCAGAACTGACTCGGGCCTCCAACATGTCCATTTTGACGTGACGGGTCACAAATGATATGAAGCAAAAGTTTGACAAATGAAATTTTATTCAGAAAAGTTGAAAAATAGTGATGAAAGTCACCACAAAACATGTTTAAAATGCTTAAGAAAGAAACAAAGCTGTAATACAAACATCTCAAACGCTGAAACACCTGAACAAAAAAGTTATAATAAAAGGAAATTGAAGCGCATCCAAAAAAGGAAGCGAGAGAGGACGCTAAAGCCTAAACATGTTTTTTTTGTGCCTTTTAAAGGTGATTTGCTGAAAGCTGTTTCAGTATATTTGTTCACTATATAATAAGGAGTACCCCACCAAGGCTCAAGATAAGCGGGCGCTGGGCGATTTTTACCCCTCGGTCCTCCTGCAATAGCGCCCGGTAATGCTTAAAAATAAACAACCGGGCGCTGATATTTTGTCCAAACCAGCGCCCGTTGACAATCAGGAAGCTTGCCCAAGACATCGTATTTCGATTTGACAATGCTGCCACGCTGGATTTAATAAATAGTTAGCTCCCGGTAGACTGAAAGTAGCTCCCGGTTCTCAATAAATCCCATGATCCGGGCGCTACTTTTGAAAAAAGTAGCTCCCGGTTAAAAACCTGCTATCTTGAGCCTTGTACCCCACTATAATTCTGGTTTGTATAGAGTAATACTTTGTAGCTTTGACTACATTTTGTATAAGGCCAAGTAACAAAAATTACGCACCAATTTTTGACGCCGCTCCAATTTATTTGTTATTTTAATTTTAAAAAAAAAAAATCATACCTGTCTTTGTTGTGTGTCCATCATTTTCAACTATTTTTCAATGAAAAAGATGCGAGAAACACTCCAAAATGCCATGATACTTAACAGATCCCAGCGCTTCATGCATTGGGGTATATAAAACAGGCATGGCCACTTCCACGCGAGACTCCATTTAAGCTTTTGCTGCAAATATCATGTTCAATGTTCAAAGAATATTTATGCCGTTGTTAAATATAAATGGCTAAACCTATTTCAATTTTCAACATTTTAAACTTATACTTGAATTTGGTTCGCCCTATTCCAGCTACAGTAAATTTATGATGCTCAGCTTCAATAGTAGACCCCCTCGTAGCTGATAAAAGTCTACTGTACAATGTAAGAGCATGTTGCCAGCAATATGAACAAATCTGACATGATCTTTCTAAATTAGGTACAAAACATGGCAAATATCGCATTTCCATGTAAGGTTGCCCTTTTCAGCTTTGATAGTGTATATTTAATCAGAGATGTAACAGAGTTAAAGGCATATTATGCGATCTGTTTCTTGGTACACCGGCTATCTTTGAATTTGTCCTCGAAATGCAATTTGTGGGTAAAATTTGATTTATAAACATGATATTACATCAAAATCATGGTTTGAATTGGGTTAAAATAAACTGTCGGAGTTAACACCGACAACTTATTTTCTGATTGTTTTTTTTGGTTACAGTAAAATGAATTCCATGGTTTGACACCATATTAACGCCCTTAACAGTTTTTCAGCTACAATCACAACTGACCACAAGTGAATCACAATAGTAAAAATGTTTTTTTATGATTTAAAACGAAACACTATTTAGAAAGTTCTTTAAATAATTGGAAGCAGATTGTCAAGATCGATTTATGAGTCGGGAATGTCTTTCATGATAGTCTAACTTTATCATAAGAGTGAAAAAATGTGTGTAAAAAATAGACAAAGATCACATAATATTCCTCTTTAAAGTAAAATTTCCAGAAAATCATTCGACCAATACATCTCTGTTTAATGTTAAAAAGCATGATTTAATTGCCCAACATATGCCAGCAGGAGAGGCATAGTTTAAAATTTGCAATGTATTTCAGGTGACTACTAGTACTAAAACAACAAGCTCATCAATATATAAACACCATTTCTCATCAATGTGCTGTTTTTTGTTTTAACAGGATACATTCTTCCTATTGTGAAGTGAAGTTGGATGTGATCCAAAGTAGTAAACAAAGTCATTATGTCAGACTTACATCCAGACAGGGAGTGCGCCCAGCAATGCGGAATTTGCGACAAAAGCCTGGGTGCTCGCAGGCGCATGCATATCCCGCAAGATCCTAAAGAGCGTATGCTGTGGGCCGTCAAGAAATACAGTGTCCCCCAGGATTCATGTATCTGTGCAAATTGTGCCCTCCAAATCAAACTGGGATATCAAGAGCCAACGACGCTGTACGAACCAAGCAAAGAAGACGATTCAGCAGCGAGTGAAGAAGAGCCGGGGTACGATGAAGAGGAAGACTTGCAAGTACAGCCAACAAAGCATGTCCAGTCTCCAAGAATTGTCCAGTCTCCAAGAATTGTCCAGTCTCCAAGAATTGTCCAGTCTCCAAGAAATGCGGTGAATTTCATCCAGCAGCCACAGAAGTATAATTCTCCCAATAAACTAGGAGCAGTTCAGATAAGAAACAATCTGCCCCCAAACAGCTGCTATCTTGCACGCTACGCCTTGTGTGAGGGCGCTGCTATGTGGAATGTGGCCGCGCCCGATTGGGGTAGTTTCTCCGCCACATTCAACCTCGACAGGTATAAAGAGGAAGAGTTGCCGCACAATATTTCCTTTTGTCACGCCCACTACTGCAAGCACACAGCATTCAAAATACCCAAGTGTGCACTTTGTCAGAAGAAAACAACTATACTAAGGACAAATGGCCAGTTGTATATGAAGGCATTCAAGTTGACACCCCCTATGGAGAAATTCTGTCGGTCAAACAAGGTCAAGATTTCAGTGACGGCGGCAACAAGGCTTTGCACACGGTGCTATCAAAGAGTAGGGCATCAAATGAATAACCCCAAGAAAGTCATTCTACCAAGAGCGGTATGTAATAAATTGTTTTGTCTTCTATAAAGATAGGCAAGCAAAATGCTGGTTGGGTGACCTCTTGTAAGAGGTAATATTTAGAGAATAATTACTGCGTAACAACTGTTTTCGCGAATTTGTTGTGAAATAAGAGGTTGATGTTATGGTCTGAGGAATTGTCCCGAAGGGGCGCAGCCCCTGAGGGACAATTCCGAATGACCATAACAGCAACCGAGTATTTCACAACAAATTCGCGAAAACAGTTGTTAAGCAGTCATTATTCTCATTCATTACTGAAAAAGATGCATATTTATCCAAATCGTTGATTTGTACCGATATAATCTCGCTAATAATTAATTAGTTGTTTTGTTTATTTTGTCCACCCCTGCCCTTCTTAGTTATTGAAACAGTCCGAGTCGGGTCATCCCCTCATTCAACCAATCAGAAATAAGCTTTAATCGTGTTTCCTCATAATTCAATGAATATTCAGTTTAGGGGCGTGAGGCGTTTATTTGATTGGTCGGTCAGTGAGCAAATCAATGGAACACTTTGGCGCAGTACTTTCGGGCAATTATTAGTAACCTGCGCTCGGCGTACGCGTTCTCATCTAACGATTCATTTTATTGGAGCGCACTTGATATGCAGCTATCGCGATTATTCATGAAGTAATGAATAAAGTTTATTCATGTTTTATGGCATATTACAGGTAACCAATAACCAAACAAGATATGTATTTTATGGTCAAAATATTTTAGCATCCCTGTGCAGATTTCAAATAAATGTTTGCATGCCAAAAAGCTATAAAAACGAGTTGAAAATGATGTCATTACCACCAACCGCGACATCAACCTCGACACTTGATTGGCGGTAATGTTTTAATAGATGATCGGTTTGCCAGGGAGTTGAAATGGATGTTTAACTATCAGAGTGTTAAAGGCCCTGATGCCCACAGTCATGCTCAAAACTTGCCTTTATTACCAATAAACTTAAGCGTATTGTTGCACCTGTAATTTAAATCATGAAAGACAAGACCACCAGGTGCATTTTATAAATGTATATTTGACATCAAATTGCGCTTGTTTCTGGTTACGGCCTTGTATCTTCACAGTTTGATTGTCATTTGTCAAATCGCGCCTGGTTCTTATTGTAAAATCCAGCTGAAAAAGAGGTAATTTTCAAACAAAATTGCCCTGGTTCCATCTGATTATTTCAAGCCTGGTTTACCTACCATTTGTGTTGTAGTTAAATTGAAAAGAAGCAAGCCCAACAGCCTACATGTATATAGGTCGGAAATGCTACAATCACATCTTAATTCAGTAAGGTTAGTTTATCGGATTCTCTTTCCGTGGTTAAAGCTGATAATCGGATTTAATTGTAGAATTTCTCCTCTACCCCATTCACTGTGTACAACGTGCAGGTCTGTCTATACAGTGAATGTCAGTGCGCCATGGTTCAGAGAGTCACATAAAGCCATTGGTCCCGTGTATTCAGACGCTTCACCCTGAACACGTTAAAAACAGTTGAAGACTTCATCGTAAAGAGAAGGGGATTATCCCGGGTCTGTTACCATAATATGTATTCCTAGGTTCCAGCGATACGCAGTGCGATTCTCTTCAATTACCGAAGTCTGCACTTTATCAGAGGAAGAAGAAGAAGCCCTTGTAATTGTTTTATTCCCCTGAGGTTTCCTAATGACATCACTATTATCAAAGTTGGGGTGAATCATTACTTTTTATGGGATGTATAATTTGTACTATGTAACAACTTGATCTACAAAAATTTGTATTGCAATTTTGCACCAGATTTAAGAAAGTCATTGCATTAGACATATTTTAGGTGCACTGCAAATTGCCATGTGATACGGGAAATTTCAAGAGCTGCCCCTGCCCAGCACAAGAGTACAAATATGATTAAATGCACATCTCCGTGCTCACTGTCCACAGTATAATCTTTCCCTCAAGTAGTCCATATTTGGGCATTGAATTTTCAAAAATCCAACAAGTTGTCATCTTTAGAGCAAATGTTTTAAAGGGTAGACCGTAGATGTTCTGATTGCTGGCCCAATTTTCAACTTGATATTTTCTATTTTAAATAAACGGTCATCATTTTAAAATTGTTGCATTCCAAAGTTTGAGTTGCATTTAATTCCAATGGTTCTTATTTTCGAAGCACAAGGTCACAAGAAATGTGCCCATTGAGTAGTACACACAAACTGGCGGATGGTTAACCCCCTTTGGCAGTAATTCAACACATTTTAGCCTGTAAGTGTATTTTCTAAATGAAATATTTTTGGCCCCTAAGATTTTACAGACACAATGAGAAAATATGGGGATTCTTCGGAAATCAAAATATCTGGATGTGAAAAAAAAAAATCACAGCCCAAAAAAGAAGAAAATCAGAACATACACCTTTAAGAAGCTGTCCAACTGTTTCTGTTATCCGTGTGAGTGACCTATCTTTTGCTTTTTTCCAATTCTAGGTTAACACTGCAGGCCAAGCAGCCAACAACGACGACGACATACAAATCTTATCAGTCAAAAGGAAACAGACCCCTACAACTACCAACAACGTCAACAATTCCACCTCGCCGAAGGTAGCAAAAACTGGCACCAAACTAAGGCCCGCTTCCAGCCCCAAGCTGCGGGAGCTGACCAAACCAGTCGGAACTAAGATTGACGTCCTCTTAGTGTGCGAAGATGAGGCGTTATCGCCCGAGCAACAAGCGCCGTTCAGCAAGTATGCCAAGATGAAACAACAGCATACTGTAGACACTACCAATTACTACAAAACGCACAGTGTCCGGTAGCTGTGCTCGACCAGGGCTCGAAATAAGAGGGCGAGTTTCAATGTGATTAAGGAAAGGACCCTCTAGTTGTTAAGAGTTATGCACATTGGCCCTTATTTCGAGCACTGAATTGTGTTTTTTATTGTTAATGTAATTGTAACTAATTGTATCCATTATGAGACTACTCGAATGTAAAATAGTGTTTTATGTAGAATTCATTCATAGCTCACAATTTGTCGTAATCAACTCAAAGACCTTGTGAAATCCATGTTTGGAGGGTAATTAATTTGTTGTTATTGGAAATTATGGACTTGGGTCCAAGTCGAGGTCTTAGCCAGAGACCCTTCCACCCGTCATGTGGACAGGCTGATTACTCCCAGGACAGGTAGAATTAAGGGAAATTTAACAGATGCGTTATTCTAAAAAATAGTTGTTGTAAGCGTTTAGTGAACTTGAAATTAGTTCTGACTGACAACCCAAGGCTAAAGAAGCGTATATTTGAACCTAGTGACCCCATAGTGGTTGCACACAGGTTGATTTATGTTGGAAGGTCAAATTCTGGACAGGCTATACATTCTATATTGGACGGGGAGTTGCTGAACTCTGGCTAAAACCCTGGTCCAATGCATGCATCAAGTCATTGATGGAATAAAGTGTATCATATGATTATCATGGGTGACGTTATTCTACCGTGTAATTGATGCATACCTGGGACCTAATGTACACTTTATCCAGTTGTTTCATCGTTATAATTTGGTCACACATTGCTAGAATCCAAACGAATATGTGCAAGTAGATTTGATAAAAACACCATGGATTCTACCACATAGCATTGTATAAAGAAGTGAAATGAAAGATTCTGTGAGGTTTTTGCCTATTTTTTGAGGTCAATCTTTAAATTTTGAAATCCTGCTAACCTTAAACAGCTATACGTGACCACCAACACTAGATTCGCCAATCATTTGTGACCAGTCACATCAAAATTGGGCATTGAGATTTTGTTTTTATGCAAAAGTCTATTTTGTAAGCTTAAAAATGACAGCTCCCTTGATACATTTGGTCACAGCATTCAGTTCAGATTTTATGTGAAAAATTAGGTGTACATTTCTTTTTCTTTTTCTTATTTTTGTCATGATTAGTTTCCTCAACTAAGGGTATTGCAAGCACAACATTGTGCATTTTATGTTAGAAAAATAATTATTGAAGCCAAATCGCGTAGTTATATAGAACAAAACATGAATACCTATGATAAAAATGAATAAAAAACGTCATCTCTAAACATGCAAATTTTAAAATTTGCGGCGATCGAAAGTCCCGGTGTCGATGAAGTCATAGTTATACAACGCACTGGCGCAAATGTAAGCACCAATAACCATGACGTCATCGACACCGGGACTTTCGATTGCCGCGAATTTTAAAAATTGAATGTTGAGAGATAGCAGGTTGTATTAGTTTTTGTGATAATTGTAATGCTTTGTTCTATTTAAAGGCATATTTTGTGATCTTTTCCAGAGAGCGCCCTCTATTCATGATTTTTTTTAGAAAGTAGATTTTCTTGCAGATTTACATTTCTGATCATAAATCATACGTCCATTCCAAGTTACAGGGCGATACGATTCCTAATTACCTCAAAATCATGGTGTTAGAGTGAATTTAGAGTGAAAATATCAACTGTCGTGTTAACCAGACAGTTTATTTTCACTCTAAAACCATGAATTTGAAGTAATTATATATATATAATGAATAATGTTGTGATTGCAGGACCCTCCTTGAATGCATACTACTGACAAAAGCCCCCTTTTGATTTGACTGGTCACATTTAGATTTTTTAGATGAAATTATTTTAGCTATGCGGCATTAACTCAAAATTGAAATGAGGAAGAAACATTGAACCATGGGTTTGGTATAGGTGCTATAGATAGATAACAGTAAGACTGAATATTGATTATTGATATAAAATGTCTTTTTCTCCTTTTCACACAATTACTCCGAGTCCATGAAATGCTCTCAAATTGTGTACAGAAGACAACTCGGTTGGTGTATTCAGCTTTTTTATTAGTTTTTTTTAACTATTTTTTTAACGTTTAAAGTTTGTATGTGGGCATTATTTATTTATTCCTTATCCTGTTGAGCTCAATCAATGACTACTTGTGTGCCACAGAAAATATGCTTGCTGCGCTTCGCGGAAAAAGGGGCTACAAATGTATTTAAGGCACTCACTGATGATGATGTGGGCTGCTGTGGCCATTGGCACTTGCACAAGCAGGCCTAGAAATTCGCGCTGCAGTGCGAGAGTCCATTTAGATTCTCGCGGAATAATTTCGCGAGAATCCTTGATTCTCGCCAATTTTGAGAATCCATGGATTATTGCGAAATTAATGAAAATAATATCAAGAATAAGGCTATAAGCTTGCACAACTTCCAAATTCGGCATGTTTGTTGACTAAAGGTCAAATACCAATCATCTAAGGTCCTGTTTTGGACTTAGAAAGAAAGTGAATTTTTTTTTGTGTCGCGCGAATCCACCTGGATTCACGCGGTAGTGATTTTACGCGAATCGATTCGCGGATTCACGATGAAATTCTACCCCTGACAAGGCCTCAGAGAAATGTCAGTCGGAAAAACTGTGCATAGGTGACAAAAAACCACACTGTTCTCTCACTTGACCTCTCAGTTTGGGTTGGTCGGTCATGTGATTTTTCTTATCTTTTTTCAATTCAAAATGACCATAAAAAATCAAAAAAATCTTATAATATGCATTTTACCACCATATTATGTAAGATTGAGGAATGAGGATTGATACTACCGCAATGTAGATTAACATCCAAGTGTATTTAAACAATAGATTGAGGATTTATACATAATACCGCAATGTAGATTAACCCTGGGGTCTACCTGTCTATCTTACAGTGGTTTTGATTGGTTTATTACAAGATGTACTCATATGAGTAGCCAATTCAAACGCAGCTTGTAAAATGTTTCACTCCCATCTTTATCAGGGATACAATTATTCTAACAATGTCTCTCATTGGTGCAATAAATGATGTATCCATCTTTTTAACCAATCGGCCGGTAGTTCTCAGGGGGTTAACTACCAGGTGTACATGGGGAACTCATGAACCTGGATCCCTGGAAATGTTGATTTTGAAGGGAAATGTTTGACTTTGGAGGGAAATTTTGGGTATAAAAATAAAGCAATACATAAGAATTTGAAGGGAAATTTTTCTCCATGAATGGGAAATTTACATTTGTTCCTGCCCTGCAGGTGTATAAACAATAGCTTGAGGATTTATACATAATACCACAATGTAGATTAACTACCAGGTGTATAAACAATAGGACTTGTGTTTCTTGTGTATTTATTATGTGACTCTGTTTCTTTTGACTTTGAATGCAGGATTGTTGTAAAGCTAGTCGGGTGTAGCCGGCACTCATGCTGGCCGACCGGTTCTAAAATTATAGGGGGTCACAACATTGCTGTTTACATTCTTGCAAGTCATTGTACACAATTACTTTATCAATATTGGCAATGTAATGTCTATGAAAAGTCATCTTCAACTTGATTTCTGGCCCTTAGCTTTACTAGTTGGGACTTTGTTGCCAATATAAAAAGTGTTCATGTGAAGCAGATCTATATTTTGAGATTTGGCTCCCGGGGTCACACTCCTTTTTGATAGGGTTAATGCTAAAATTAAAGTTTTAACTCACTCAAAATCATGTCTTTGAAGATACCAATTTGAAGAGCAAGGTATTATTTTGAAGCTTGATATATTACCATTATATTTGAAAAAAGAAAATTCACTTATTTGCAGAGGCTAAGGTGCGGAATTATGCAAATATAATTCATAGTTAATGAGTTTAATTAAACACTGGTATTTGCCACAGACCCATCTGAATTTTGATCTAAAAATTGAACTCTACATCCCAATAACATTAATAGGGAATTTACACAGCTCAAATCTCTTAATTTTCACCATTATAAGGCTTTACGATTAATTATGCAAATTAGGCTAATTAAATATGCGGAAATCTGAAAGGTGCATTTGCAGAAGAATACGCAATATTTTGACCTCAAAATGGATTCTACACTCAAAAAGTGTATGTGACAGGAAACCTTCAAAATGCATTTAAAAACTCTTAAGCGGGCCTCTGGACCCACCCCGTGATTCGCTGCGCTTCGGTCGCTGCACTCACTCCACTCGCCCTTAGTAAAATCAGCCAGCACTCAATCTGGCCTAGCTATAACCCTGCTTACATACACAAAATTCAAGTTCAAAAGAGACAGAATCCTATACCATTGATGCTCCTGGTTTGTACATGTGTAATGTGTTTCAAATTTACAACAATAAACACATTTTTGTAACCAAGATTATGATTGATTTATTGGCCAGTAAGTAACTAATGATATGTTATAAAATGTTGTAGTTATTTGAGGAATGTAAATGTTTATGCAATGTAGAAAGGAGGATGCCTTTAATATAATAGTTCTGCCATATACTTTGATCCATTGGAATAGATTTGATCAAGCATACACAATCCCATACTCACATATGTAAGTCATACGGGGACGTGCTGCTCCAGTGGGTCGTTTTTTCATGAGACATCCTTAGCCATGGGTAGGCTTTTCAACTGAAAAATCCTTAGACATGGGTCTATTTTCGCGAAAATTTGCAAAAATTAGGTCTTTTTTCCCGATAATTTGCGAAAATTTGGTCTAAAATGAAGCAAAACCCCTAAAAATGGGTACCGATTTTTCCAAAATCACCCTTAGAAATGGGTAGGGGTTTTGAATCTCCAGCGGCACATCCCAACCAAACCAAATCTGAGTACCCCCCGGGACACAATCACCATTTGTGATCATGAGGCAATACATAAAACAACCTGTTCTAGTTCTACTTAATTGAGGACCTTTCAGGTAGGGTCACATGGGGCAATTTCTAAAATGTTCGTGAACATTTATAAAAATCCAATTAGAAACTTCTTTTTTTTCAAGTTTCAAAAAATTTCGAAATAAAAACATTTTCAAAACTATGTTGATTTTTCGAAAATATGGGTCAATGTGGCCAGTAGAACAGGGTTTTTCCTTCTTGAAATGGCTTGAGCGTACTTAAAAGGCATGATAATCCAGCCAATCAAACATCAATGATTACTGCCAGTGAAATTACTCCTGGGTACAGATATTAACATTCGAATATTTATACAAATTAAGCCATCATAATAACTGCTAAGTACTGTCGTGGTAGTCAACATTTTTATGTTCCAATTGTATGTTTGTTTTGTACACCCCCAGCTACCCAGCAGATCATCTGAATGATTGAGCTGTACTCGTACTGATACCATAGATTTAAAAACTAGAACCAGTGCGAAATTTATTACCCTACTGTATCTCCTCACATGAAACGGGCGCCATTTTGAATTTCCATCATGAGGGGAAATTTAGAGGTACGTGTATGTCGGTATTTTTCAGAACTACTACACAGAACAAAGGCAGCCGTGTTTGCGTACTGGAGCCGTGTCTCTTTCCGTGTTGGCAGGTTTGAAAAGATCAACTCTACCCGGATGCGCACACACATTTTCCGAAAAATACCAATGTACCTCCCAATTTTCCCCATGGTGGAAAAACAAAATGTTGGCGTATCAGATCTAGTTTATAAATCTGTGACTGATACACATAGCTGCAATTGTACCAGAAAAGAACAATTACATCAGCTGTTTTTGCCCCTAAAATGAATTGGAAATTTAATACCAAGTTCAGATACACTTCCTTCCAAATTGTTTAAAGGTTTATTCAGTGATGTCTAGGAGGCTGCGCCCTCAATTTTGATACAAACTGGGGTTTGTACATTTTTACAATTGTATTACATGTATAAATTTACACTTGTAAGGATTCAGACAAATCAGCCCTCTTTGTACAACAAAATGTTGATTCAAATATTCTGTTCTAGGGCTCAGACAAGAATTTCGCACTGATAGTTGAACAGCATGGGTCCATTTAGGGTTTTCCGATCCCAGTCTAGGCTGACACAGAGGAGTGTCATACCAAAATGTTCTTTGAAGTTGGTAGAATTACAACGTAAAGTGGACATCCTTGCCAACGAAAGTGGTTAATTGACCTTTGACCTTGATTTAGGGTAGAAGGTCACATGTGTTTCAAAACCATGTGTGTTCCTCAGCTATAAACAGTCACAATAACATTATATGCTGGGCATAAGGCTATGTTTGTGATTTCCCGAGTGGCAACATGGATAATTAATGTTCATCATGAATTCTGAAATAAATTATATCAAACAATAATTCTTCAACACTACTGCGTATCCGTTTAATTTGAGATAACTCGTCCAATTTATTTTTTTTATTCAAAAAAAAAAAAATCACAATTTTTGCTCCACAAAACAATATATTTTGAGCATTACGTTTTGATTTTATTTGCTAGATCATCATTCAATTGACTGAAAATTGCAATAAAATAATGTAAAATGCATATGAGATAAAAGCTTAAGAGAATATTCAAATCAAATTCTATGTAAGTTTTAACTCATTTGTGCAATTTAATTGATACAATTTAACAAATAAGCTGTTATAAAAGGGACCAAATCATAAAATTGATAAATAAATTCAATAAACAACATAATTGGTGTGATTAATTGAATTCCCAATAAAATCATTAATTATATGTATATTTCACTACTGTATTCCGGAAATGGAACCAATGGTTGATTATAAAGGCAAAACTGCAGGTCCCATTCGATAAATAGTTATAGAGGGAAAAAGAAGCCCAAAATGTGAACTGAAAACGCCAGGAAATATTTTTCATTCAGGCGACAAAAAAAACCACCCCTGTTCTACGGTCTCGACCGACCCATTTTTTTCTTCAAATTTTAAAATTATTTTTGAAAGGACATTTTTTGAAAATATTTGAAACATTTTTGCAGATTTATGATTTATTTTGGAAATTGCTAAATATATTAAATTTTTGAAATTGTGTTGGAAATTTTTGAAATATTTTCCGAATTTCTTTTGGGGAAAAACGCCAGACCGACCGACCCTACCTGAGAGCTCCATTTGCCCATACAACAGCATGGTTTTTTTCATCGCCTCAGCTACCTTCACACCTCTCCAACTTAATCATGCTGAGACTTGCAGTTTTGCCTTCTTAATCCCCTGGTATCTATATTATTGCGTGATATTCAAAACTGCCCCTCCACTCCCGTATGTTTAACACTTACCAAACCTCTGTTTCTGCTCTAAGATTTGGGGAAATAAGGAAACATCTCGCCTTGTTTTAAATTTGGGCATTCACGTATACCACTGTATCAAACAAATTTTCTGGCAAAGTTCATTTTCCAACAGTATGTCAGATATGTCTACCAAATCAAACTTCAGTACCCCGTCCACCAGTTTGTTTGTGTCATGTCAGTTATTAAGCTTATTGTTAGTCCTTCAGACGTACATGTTTAAACAATTAGTGGAGATTGGGGTTAGTTGGAACATGAGAATAATTGAGATTTCTTTCAGGCATGATTAATTTACAAAATGCTACCACCACAGATAGCAGTATGTTGGTTCCCTGCATCAATGGGCTCCTCACAACTTGTCCATAGATGCAGTAGGTACGCGCCAATGATGCCACCACAGTGATTTGCTGGCATAAAAGTCATGTATATTCATGAATGACGAAAAATAGATCATCAAATAAATTCAAACAAACCAGCTTTACGCTTAGAATGATAACAAATTTGCTGATTGACACAAACTACACATGTATCTGCGCTCACCATAGCGCCGGACTTCACACGCATGTCATAGCTACGGCGCTATGGGGAACGCGCTATGGCAGCGCAGCGCGACAATGCATTCAGCGTTCGATGCGGTATCTCAGATACAGTGTGTTGATCGTTATTTACCTTATGCCATAACAGAGACAATAACAATGTAATGTGGTGAAGAGGCGTTTATGGCCGGGGATGGCCAAGACTGTACCTGCACCTATAGATGAGTTGGCCCGGGGATCCAGGGTGCAGGGAACCAGCATAAGTTAGCATGCTGCTATGTGGTTGGCAATTAATGGTACACTGACTTAGGGCCAAAATTGTTGTTGTATTGGCGTACCCTCCTTACCCTGACTTTTTTTTAAAATTTGTTTAATTTGACTCTGTGAGATCAAATTCAGTAATTTATAGTATTTTATATACAATTAAAAATTTTAAAAAACCACCTACCTGCCCTTCCCTAATTTTCAATGGCATGTTAATCCAATACAACAATTTTTGTGTGGCCTAAGTGGTGATATATTGTACCAGGGAGAGAGTTGACACCTCCCTGATTGTACTTTATGACTGAGTTATTAAAGGTATATTATGTGATCTTTCCAGGGCAACGCCCTCAACATCGAGAAAAAAAAATTGAAAGCAGATTTTCTTGCAGATTTACATTTCTGATCATAAATCATGCATACATTCCAAGTTACAGGGCGATACGATTCTTAATTACTTCAAAATCATGGTTTTAGAGTGAAAATAAACCGACAGTTTATATTTGTCACTCTAAATTCACTTTAAAACCATGATTTTGAGGTAATTAGGAATCGTATCGCTCTGTAACTTGGAATGTATGTATGATTTATGATCGGAAATGTAAATCTGCAAGAAAATCTACTAAAAAAAATCATGAAAAGAGGGCGCTCTCTGGAAATGATCACATAATATGCCATTAAATGCAAGAAAGTGCCAACTATTCCCCATCTCCCTACCCCCATTCTATAACATCAATTTGGTATACCATTACCCACACACATATACAATGGAATTCCTAATTCTTGTGGATTCTCATATTCTGTAATTGGTATGACCTTTAAATGATCGTTTAGTGTCTTAATATGTATTTTGTACAGTAAAATGTATTAAAGACTTAATGAAATGTAAACGTCCTGTAGATATGTAAAAATGTGAATTTTCTTTTGTTTTTTGTTTTCTTTTAACATGTACATTCTAAATGTATAATTACGAAAAACATTGTAGTTATGGTTTCTTTTTGTTTCTTGTTTTTTTAATTTGTGAAGCAGTTGTATAATACAAGCGCTACTACAAGCGCTACTATCTAATAAAAAGTTTGTTCTTTATGCTCTATCATTTATAAGAAATAAAGTGTCATGAAAAATCAGCATTTCATACTTGTAACAATATCCAGGGGGATGGGCACTTCACTTCATGGCGTCTGCAGACAACAGTTCTAAAATTTCACAAAATGATTCAAAATGTTAAAATTATTGGAATTTCATCATCATATTTGGAATCACCATGAGAAATACATTAAAATAAGTACAAACATGCGTAGTATTGGTTCAGTAATTCTTGAGATAAACTTTAAAAGTTGGGAAAGGTTTTCTAAAAATCTGTCCTGTATATGGCAAAACTAATAGCTGCATGGAAAATGTTAATGACTTTGATCAGTTGATCATTGATCCGTTTGTTTGACAAATATGATAATTTTTGATCCGTTTCTTTGACAAATCTGATTATTTGACCAGAATTTTCACAGAACTGTCAGTGCCATTCTAAGGCCAAAAAAAAGTGTTTGCTTGTCCATAGATGGGTCAAAAAAAGATGGGTCGGTAGGTCGGATTTTTTAAATATTTGTTTTTAACATTGGTTGTTCTGGCCCTATCCTACAAACACAAAAACAAGCATGCACCATTACGAGCCTTATCAATGGCAGGTTAATGGCAATGGTTAATTTTAGCATGGTTTAGCCCACATTTGATTTGAAATAACCAACATATTTATACCCAATGACCCACAGCATAGCGTTAGAATTTATTTTTTATTTTTTACAAATTCAAAAAAAAGAGAGTTTTTTTCGGACCAGTCGGGACTGACTCACACGGTCGGTCGGACGAGGACAAGCAAACAACTTTTTTTTGGGGGGGGGGGGGGGGGGTGGCTAATTATAGTTCGATCAGCTCCAAATTGATGAGCTTCGAACAGTAGCAAGATAATACAGAAGAGTGTGGCATGTATAGCGGCTAGCGCTTGCATTACACAACGAGGGCACACCATGCATCGTGTGAGTGATGCGTGCATTGCCAAAATCATGCACGTACACTTGGATGACTTTTGCTTGCAGAGTCATACAAACCGTATTATTTTTCACCAATTTGGAAGTTACGTAAAGGTACATGTTCTGATTGGTGGTCCGATTTTCAACTAGATGTTTTCTATTTTACATGAAAGGCCATCCTTAAAATTGTCACATTCCAAAGTTTGAGTTGCATAACTCCAATTTTTCTAATTTTAGAAGCCTAAGGTTACAAGAATGTTGCCCATTGAGTAGTCCACAAACTGGCTGGTGGATAGCAGTAATTCACCACATTTTCGCCTATAATTTCTAAATGGAACATTTCTGGCCCCTAAGATTTTACAGACATATAAATGAGAAAAATATGGGGATTCTTCTGACATCAAAAAATCATGTGAACAAAAAAATCATAGCCAAAAAAAGTGATCGGATCATATACCTTTAATTAACTATGGTATCAAATCCACCTTTAAATAAAAAGTACCCCATCTCTTAGGCCACTTACCGAGCATTTAGTGCAACCTGAGACTAATATACCTAAGAGATAAGCGCCAATTGATACCTGCCATGTGCAGCGATCCATGGTCCGATGCGACATTGTTAGTTGATGGCCCATCAATTATCATCATTCAGTTTAATCTGTATCACAAACTCATCCTTTGAGTAGTAGCGCGCTATTTTGAATCCAGTGTTATCCACACGTGTATTACACTTTTCTTAATGTCCTGAACGCACTTTAGTATGGGATGGTGACCGATTCACAGACCTTGATATATTTCTGAAATAATATGCATTTATATCGCTAAAATTATGGCATTTCAGAAGAGATGCCAATTAAAACCTATTGGGTACATTCTTGAACATAAAACAATGTATTGTGATATCCAAATGTCATAGTTTGTATTTAGGTTCATTATGAATTGAACTAAAAAAAGTCATGTTTTGAAGAACTTGTTCATGAATTATAGTATAACATTTATTTCTCAATTCATGTTAAATATAAACACATTACCATGAACTTTGTTATCATAATACATTGTGTATATGCCCAAGAGTGTACCCAATAGGTTTTAATTGTCATATCTCTTCTGAAATGCCAAAAATATAGCGATATAAATGTATATTCATTTTAGAAATCTATAACGGTCTGTATGTCGGTAGCCATCCCATGCTAAAGTGCGTTCAGGTTATTTAAAAAGTGTACTAAACGTGTGGTGGATAATACTGGATTCAAAAAGCGCGCTTACTCAAATAATGAGGTCGGGCTACAAATTAAACTGAATGATGCTAATCGATTGGCGATTGACTAAACAATATCCGCATCGGACCTTGTGCACAGTGATGAATAGCTGTAGTACTGTGCTTCTTATCTCTTCAGGTGCAACAAAGGGCTATCTTTATTTTAGTC
Source organism: Ophiura sarsii (assembly GCA_035610835.1). Taxonomy (NCBI): domain Eukaryota; kingdom Metazoa; phylum Echinodermata; class Ophiuroidea; order Amphilepidida; family Ophiuridae; genus Ophiura; species Ophiura sarsii. The sequence continues at coordinate 17,017,463 of CM069456.1, read as the reverse complement.
ATTTTGAGAAAAAGTAAATTAAAGATTTATACCCATCATTGTCACCTATTGGTTGAGACAAGTTAAAAGAAATGCTATTCAAACCTATTTGATTAGGTGAATTTCCTTTTTTCTCATAATAAGCTTCCTGATCTTGTGTGGATCATTTTTATACCAAATTCTCATTTTGGCCAAAAATGCAGATAGCCCTTTGTTGCACTAAACCCTTGATATATAGTTCTCAGAGGAACAATTGTGTCTCATTTAAATCTAAAGAGGGATGCAGGCCCGAGAGCAAATCAGAGGTCATAAGTAAAAGGTTAAGGATTTTAACAGATGATTTTTCAGCAGATCTACTTAAATCTGGTCAGATTATAGCTTTGGTTTTCAATCACTTGCGCTCACATGTTCGTTATGAATGGGTTAATAAATTTGCTCCCACTGTTTCGGATTGGTTCACACACTAGGACTCAAATATGGTTTCTTGTTTGACTTGTGAGAACAGACACAACATGCAAACTCTCTATGCAGTGATGCCAGTTTTCGTGTGGGTGGGGGGGGGGGTCATTCCTAATTTCTGCTCTTTTATTTGTTTTCAGCCTGTTTTGGGGCATTTCAGATTATTTGAGTTGTACTAAATGGCATCTCTGCTATGCATGCTATACCTTAATCAGTTGCAAATTGGCGAGAAATATTCCGATTTTATCTCTCGGGTCGCGTGCAAAAGTAATCCAAGCATACACTCGCGATTATGGCCACACGCACCACGCACACTATTTTTTGTTTACCAAAAAATGTGTTAAATTTTTTAAAAACAATTGAAAAATTTCGGAATTTAAAAGATGTTTTTTTGTTGTTGAAATTCACCAAAATGTTCACAAATTTAAAAGCAACAACACCACCTTAAAAGAAAAAATACTGCAAGTTACAAATTTCGAAGCCCCTGGCTGGGAGATTCACTTAAATGGGGTCAAAGGTCATAAAGGGTCATTAGAGGTCAATCTGGGTACAGCCCACAAGTCATCCAAATCCCTTTACCCAAAGAGTATTGTCACCAAGTTTGGTTGAGATAGAAGTTTGACTTTTCATGAGAGCCGTAAAGAGCAACAATAAACCCTACCCAAGAGATCTGTTTTGCCCTAGAACCGGGTTTTGTCCACCCCCTTAACCCCAACGCTGGACCAAAACCTTCATCCTAGTTTATGTTAATGGTCAAAATGACAACAAGGCCTTGGATTAATGACTCCTGGATATTTGCCAGCCCAGTGATATTGTAACTCCCTGGGAACTGAATCATGCACCTCTAAAGATGATAGTGTTTTCATTGGCAATCATTTTGGTCAGGGTTCAAAGTATGATCCAGTTGAAAAAATAATAATTGGATTACAGTAAATTGAAACAAATTGAAATATTTGTTTAACAAATGGTATGTGAATGTCCTATTGAAATCACTTTGCCTAAAACCTGGAAATATGGAGTGTATTGATGTGGCCATGTCCTGTATTCATAGATAGATGGGATTTACACCTAACCCCTTATCAAAATTTAACGTCTACAGTAATATTTTGCCAACTAAATATAATTTAGGTTTATAATATTGTTGTATCAATTACAATAACAAATTACTGTGTTGATTGACTTTAACATTAAAAACTGTATCAAGTGTAGAGATATGTTTTAGTCATTTCTTTCAGTGATGTAAAGATATTCACTCATAAAGCACAAACAAGTCACTTAATGTCAATTTTATTAACAACATTGAATCTGTATACAACAAACATATTTCAAATACTATTTTTCCTCTTTTCCTTGACTATATTTGAGAATACCAGTTATGGAATGTTTTAACGGAGTGTCAACAATACTGTAAAAGCCCATATTTTTGCGTAAAGATATTTTCGCGCATTTTGATATCATAGCTAGACATTTCGTGAATTATTTTTTCGCGGGCGACCTTCTGGATGCATTGCATGAATGTTGAAAACAATATTTTCGCAGAAAAATATTTTGCGCGAAAATAAAACCACCGCGAAAATTTCAGCTTTTACAGTAGTTTGTCATAACATCGTAAGGTCAAACATTTTACCAATAAAACTTACTTATATTAGAACTAATCCTATGACTGTTTCCTAAGTGTTGATTGAAAATGAAAGATGTCCATGACTTCATGGCTGAATGAGCTCAAATGGAAGACAAAACCTGCCCTTCTCAAAAGTCACAACCGTTTATGAATTGCTTCTTATTAATGGAAAAACACCTGTGGTTGAGTGCAGTTTAAAATACCCACCAAGTGAACAATATGTGTAATCAATTCATGATCATTCAGCCATGTAATCCCCTTCTTGGCTCAGACCCCTTCTTGGCCCAGAGCTTAGCACAGTGTTCTGTCTTCCATTTGAGCTCATTCATCAGCCATGATTCATGGACATTTTTTATTTTCAAACAACCCTTAGGCTGAGTTCACATAGGAGTATACTATTCGGGTATACGGTGCACGTTTTGCAGGGCACGCGTATAGCTTAAATCGAAACAATGTTATCTCATAATACCGGGTCACATAAGAGGGCACTATTCGAAAAGGCCGTATACCTGCGTATAGTGTAGTATAGTATACCGGGAATAGTGCGTGTTCGATTTTCGTGCCGCGTATACCGTTCGGTTTTGATGTGGCAGCTGTAATTCGTGTGTACAGGCGTTCTGAATTTCCCCTATCACGATTTATAAACAATTTATTGCGTAGAATAGGGTAAGTTAGAAACAATAGGACTCCTTTGCAATTTAATAGCACATGCTTTCATATGTACTTGTTATAATGTACTATCAACCAAATGATATATGATATGAAGACCATACATTCTCTTGGTGATAGAACAACTCTCAAATGTGCAGGTTTCCTTAATAAAATATACACAAATAGAAGTGTCAAAGTAATGAAAATAACATTAGATTTGGAATTTAAAACTCGTCGTCTTAACTAATAATCCATTTCTGAAGTGTTCATTTGATCGGCGCTAAAAGACCGAGTAGGGACTCGCTGTGCCCGAATAGCGTATAACTAATACCGCATACCGTATACTCCTATGTGAACCCAGCCTTAGGAAACAGTCAAAGGATTATTTCTAAATAAGTTTTATTGGTAAAATGTTTTACCTTACGATGTTATGACGAACTGTTGAGAGGAGAACTTATTTTTGGTGATGTGTTTATAACATGCCGTTTGTTCCTAATTGGCGAGAAATATTTGGTTTTTTATCTGCACCAAAAGTAGTCTTTGGAATTTGGAACTGACTGAACTATAGTCCGTTGAGAAGGACACTTGCAAGTGAGTCTTTGTTTACATGATATAGGTGAAGACCTCTTATGTGGGTATATTTAAAATTATTAGAAGAACAAAGGAAAAATCAATGCATACGCACAAAGCTCTTTATCTTTCATTCTGGAAACCATTAATAACTTCCATGTTTAACCTCTTTCGTAGCAGGGAAGGTCCAATTACAAGACCTATAAATCACACTTGCATTATAGGGGAGATAGGGGTAAGTTGGAAAATGTGTTGGTTGGAACATTGACATTTCTTTTTAGGCATATGATACTACAGAGTATTATCTGTTATAGTAGATTCATATACAGTGGCCGATCGGTCATTATGATTTGGACCTATTCCATTTAACGTTAGAGGAACCACAATGGATCAATCCCAACCATATCGGAATCGTTCAGATGCTTTTTGTTTCGCTGCGATAAAATGGAATTCAAAGCGTTAAGCAACACATCCCCAATATCATGCATGAATTTAAACTACCCGAGCAAATAGCGCGCTATTCAAACGTGCCATCTTAACAAGTGACACATATTGATCCTCATTTCTAATGAAATCAATTTGGACAATGGCACGAGAAAACTCTGTCACTATCTGGATATGTACTATATAAGATGTGATTCAATACAAAGGGAAGCATACAACCATATGTGTCAATGATCAGATTAAGATTTCAAATCACTGTCTCTCCCTCAATTGGAAGGTAATACCTCTACTGAAATGGTAAATTGGCCCAAGTCTGTGAATCTATTATAGTGCTGTCTATCTATTTTAAAATACCCCCTGTTTGACGGCGTTTCACGGACAATTTTGCTAATTGAACCCCCTTTTCGCACAAAAACGAGGACATTTTGACTGAAAATAACCCCTCTTTTTTCACTATTTGAAGGACACTTTCTATAGTCCCCCTATTTGCGCAAAAACGAGGACACATCTGGTTCAAAATACCCCTTTTTCCTTCTTCGCGGACATAGCCTCTCCAAAAACACCCCTAATTTTTTGAAATAGCGGACAAAGCTTGCAAAATGACCCCTTATTTTTGGAAATCGAGGACATATCTTCAAAAAACACCCCTAATCTGGGGAAATCGCGGACATAGCTTCAAAAAACACCCCTAATTTGAGGAAATCGCGGACAAAAATGTCCGCGGACATGGCACAGAAAACCCCCCTTTTCCGCGATTTTTGGAACGATCATGCGTACCCAAAGTTAATGTTGACTGAAACCACCGGGTGTCTATGGTGGATGGCAGATAATGGGTACACTGACACTGTTAGCTCTTTATAAATTAATTACATGTACATGTCTGAAGGAAATCTCAATGTTTCAACTAACCTCATTTTCCAACTGTACCCCATTTTTACATCTTAAAATAACCATTGCCGATTTTAAACATATTGGCCTGTATTCTTGTACGTAGTTAAACACGGTTTTAAGCTAAACACGCGTCTAACTTTGACTTTAGACACATCGTTTAACTAGACGTAATTCTTGAAAATTCTCACTAAAGAGTGTCTAACTGTACACAGTAGCGCACGACCACTCTAGGGACGAGATTCGCGGAGTTTAAAACCGTATTTTGTTAAACACATTGTTTAAAAGATAAACTTGCGTTTAAGTTGTTAGACACATGTTAAGTTAGTAGTACAAGAATATGGCCCATGTTTTTAACGTCTGTTTTTTACATTACAATTGTGGTCTCAAATACTATTATATCATGATTAAACATGACGGGCTTACCCACACCGCAAAGCTCAGAGGGTCTGTCACATAACGGTGTCCCTAAACATGGTCAAAGTAGTACTGTATTACAGAATGATATGGCAAACTGTCACTCCAAATGAGTACACATCATGTTCTGATGGACCATGGATATATGTTAACACATCACTCCATTTCCATAGAACACAAGGATTCATTTGGTAGTGCCTTTAAAGGAAGGGTCCCGCAAGCACAACATTGAGCATCATTTGTTAGAAAAATAATTATCGAGACAAAATTACGTAATTATAAAGAACAAAACATCTTACTAGTCACAAAAATGAATAAAAACTGCCATCACGCAACATGCAATTTTTAAAATTCGAGGCAATCGAAAGTCCCGGTGTCGATGACGTCATGGGTATCGGTGCTCAAATTTGCGCATGTGCATTGTATAACTATGACATCATCGACACTGGGACTTTCGATCGCCGCGAATTTTAAAAAGTGCATGTTGAGAGATTGCGGTTTTTATTTGTTTTTGTCATAAGTGTGGTGTTTTGTTCATTATAATTACAAAAAATGGGCTCGATAGTTATTTTTCTAGCATATAATGCACACTTTTATGATTGCGGGACACCTCCTTTAAGGATAAGGCCTTTTGGCATTTAAATACATTACTATACAAATAAAAGTTATAAAAAAGTTCCATGTACAAAAAAGTTGTATCATGTATTGCAGGGCTGTCAACTCTCCTGCCTTGAGAGTCTCCCGCCTAGACACTCTTTCTCCCGCCTAGCATACAAAATCTCCCACCTCAAAAATTTATCAATTAAAATGTTTAATCAACACATTTATTTCCTTCGCGAGATGCTGACACTTTCCGATCACCAACATACTTTTACGGAATTACAGGGAATTTACTATTTATAGCCCGTCGCCTACGTTAATTTGCTGTACCTTTTGGACTGCGATTTTTTTTTTGACCGTGCAAAATGTTTGACCTCAAGAGTCAACACACCCCCACCCCCACACTTACTTGAAATTCACGAGGTGACTGCAAAAAGAATTGGGGCTACCTTTTACTATTTTGTTGTTGGTACACTTTGGCCATCATATTTGTAATATTGTATCTCTCCCTCCCAGCAAATCCCAAAAGTTGACAGCCCTGTGTATTGTATAAATTCGGATGCTCATAATGGATACAGCTAAAGTTATACAAGAATCCGGAAGCAAGCAAATAATAGGTCATACTGCGGTGTCCATGAACATGGTGTTCTTAATAGCGCAGCCATTTAGGTTTAATTGCGGCATTACATTCATGTTAAACATCAATATCTGGGTGCACCATCATGTGTTTGTTTTAGAAATAAAATATTCTGCAGCTGAAATTCCACACAGCATTCCAAATAGTTAACACCAAAATATCTGAAACAATGGCTGATAGTGATAACCAAAATCTTCTGCTGGCAATCCGCTGGATAACCAGTTAATTTGTCTTATTTCTAATGCTGGCCACACACAATTAATCTTCCAACGGACTGATTTGTGTGTGGATGCAGTACAAATATAATAATATATATAGTATTATATACATCACAGAACAACTGCTTGCTTAAAAGTCAAATATTTATTCAATTGTCTTTTCTAAAACATTTCAAGATGTTGATGTTGACCACTGTAGCAGTCAAATTGCTGTCTATCATGTATCACCAGTCATGATGGCCACAAATTCTTCTTCGTTTACTGTTGACAATAAGAGAAAACAAGATTTCACAATTATCTTAAATGTTTTATAGAGTCATGATAGTTAATAATCTTGGGTTATAAACAAAGAACTTCTATTATTTAAAAAGTCATTCATTGTGCAGAAATGATATGGCTTTGACTATATAATGTACTCAATGTCCTCCCCTTCCCCGCTATCAGACACAAGAGTATGGGCATTGTTATAGTAATTGGCCTTGCCATGCTGTTGATGGTTGAAGGGCATATCCTAGTGACTGAATTAAATAAACATCAAAGATACCCCTAAACCCTGGATATTTCCATACAATAGTTCAATCAGTTCCAAATTGGCGAGAAATATACATGTACAGTTTTTATCTTTCCGCGCACAAAAGTAATCCAAGCGAACGCTCATGAATTTGGACATACTCGTGTGACCATTAGGCCATACGCAGTGGTCGAAATTCCAAAAAAAATGCCACATGCATCTGTGCATGTAGCTTTGAAAAGTTACCTGCACAGAATAATTTTTGCATGTACAGAACATTTCATTCATAGGCCTATGTATAAGTCAAAACAGTTGGCAAAATCAACCCTCACAATTGATATGGAATAGAATATTTATTTTACTCAGATGCGTTTCATCCCTCTCAAGTACAACATTATGACCATAATTGTACATGCACGAGTGCAGGTAAGTACTGAAAGCTTACATGCACAGCCAAAAAGTTACCTGCATTTGTGCATGCATGCAGGTGGTATTTCGAACACTGGCCATACGCATCACACAATTGGTTCAGTGCGCTTGTTGTGTTCATGTGCGCTTACAACCTTCTGTATTCATTCGCTGCTGTAAGGAGGCTTCGCCAATTTAGAACTGATCAAACTATAGATGGTGTGACCGGTGACGTAGTGCCCGGCAGTATGCGTGCGCACCTATAGGGAATGTGCTTAATAATTCACACTTGATTGATCATTACTTACAATGCTTACGGTATAATAGTGCAGTAGTCATGGTCTGCATCCCTAAGCACAGTGAGAGACCAGGTACTAAATCTGGTTGCCCTGCAGTATGCGTACGCACCATAAGGGCATGTGCTTTTAAAATTGGCGCTCAGTGATGTGTGTTTTGCTTTCGAATAGTATGTATGCAGTAGTCATGGACTAGTACCTCTAGCATGTCTTTAGACCAGGCGCTAATCAATTTGTAAACACTACTGATGTAAACAACGGTCACCTCATCTATAGGTGCGTAAGATTATTTACTTAAGCACTGTCTAGTGTCAGTCTCATACTGTGTGCGTAAGCGCATATTTCACTCTCTGTGCAGTGTACTCATGCACCTGCTTTGATACAAACAGATGCATCACGGCACATGCATCAGCTTGGTGTGGCAAGTCACAATATATTTTTTTCTTCTTTTTTACAGCAATTCAAATGTCAGAAAACTTAAATCTCTTAAATATATTTAGTTGACATGAGTGGTACGATAAAAGAGCCGTTCAGCCCTTGTCCACTGAATAGAGTTGGTGGCTCTGAAAAGAGCTCTTAACATTGGTAACCGCTGGCCTATTATTAATTTGGCTTTAAATAAAGGGTTCAACAAAAGAAAGTATACAACTTTGTTTATGTCATTTTGAGTAATGTTCAATTTTTGTTTGACCAAACAGGCTAGGTAGGCATTTAGATGAATCTTTTAGGCATAATTTGATACCAAATTTGCCCCCTAACAACAAAGATAAACCATGATTAGCACCATTTAAAGAAAATTAGTCACTTTTCAAAAGTCCCATTTTCAGTACACTACGCGGGAAGAAAAGACCACATGTTACCTGTTCATAATCAAATAGCCCGCTCGCTCAGGCATAAACCAGCGCATCCCCACTGTGTGATCAATATCCATTTCATTCCCAGCCATTCAAAGTGCCACGCACAGCATTTTTTTACTGTGACTTTTGAAAGAAGTGACCAATTTTCTTTAAATGGTGGTAATCATGGTTTATCTTTGGTGTTAGGGGGCAAATTTGGTATCAAATTATGCCTAAAAGATTCATCTAAATGCCTATCTAGCCTGTTTTGTCAAAAAGAAATTGAATGTTACTCAAAATGACGTAAACAAAGTTGTATACTTTCTTTTGTTGAACCCTTTAGAACCTATTCCAAAGGACTACCCCTCAACCAATGGTGATCATGTAGACTGCCCCTTGTCTACTACAGACTAAAAAGTCTATTCTCATTAGTAGTGCTGCCACTGATATGTGATGCGATCTGTGAAAACCCGCCACATGGTGGCATTTTTCATATAGGAGATATTTACATCATAAGAAAGCTAAAACTGTGCTAATTACAGAACTGTTTCGATCATTTTTCTACGGTCACTACAAAAAAAAGTTATGAGTGAATGGTGATTGTGATGTCATAAAAAGCTACAAAACAAGAAATCATGAAAACAGGCCAAAAAAGATACATAATTCAATAGAGTAACATTAGAAGGTTAATAATAAAAGTGACTTAAGTAAGTTTTTGAAGGTGAAATTTAATAAAAGATGATGACACAAAGTATTGGACATTAATTCTCTAACAAAATCTTTAAAAATCTTTTCTTCTTTTTTTTAAACATTTTTTTCCCTTCTTTTTTTACATTTTACCCATAATCCCTAGTTCACATTTTGCGACATCCGACAGGTTTTCCCAGATTGCATCACATATGGTGTAAAGACTACTCACTTTCCCCATCGCCATCTCTATCGAACTCGTCAATCATTGCTCTCAGCTCCTCGTCCGTCATATTTTCCCCAAGCTCTCTCGCCACCCGTCGTAAATTACGTAAACTGATTTTTCCCGAGTCGTCGTCATCGAAGAGACGAAAGGCTTTCACTATCTCTTCATGGGGATCTCGCTCCAGCATCCTGTCTGTCACTACAAAGTACATAATATGGAATGTATTAGACGCAAAATGTCCAAACCAATGATAAATGTTTATATGGATGTTATATAGTAGCTGTATATCACCTTTGAAGTTTGATCTATCTTGGGAACTTTGACTGGGGTAGTGCACCAAAAACAAAAAGCATGAAAACAGGTAGGGAATCATTGATTTGAAAATACATATTGGGTTTATTTGTATACATACCTCACTATAGGTAAGGTATGTATACAAATATAAAATAGTTAATGGTACAAATGGAAAAAGTGATAAAATTTGATTATTTTATGATGATAATATCTTAAATAATTGTCAAGATATAATGAAACAACGCAATGGTTGTTTAAAGACTCCACACTAATTACTAAAGTTAGGCCAAACTTCGGAAAGATTCATATCATCATTATGGTGTGATGAAGCTTGGATCTCATTTGAATGAGAATATGCAGACCATGTATTTCCTTAAAATTGTGTGAAACTGGTGTGTCTTTGGTTTAATCAACAAATACTTGAATTTGGATTCACCAACCTTTTTTTTCCAGTGGGTAAGTGGCAGTCCATTTCTTCTGCTCCTTACAGATCAACCAATTTGTCAATAGGGTAGGGCACCTATTACTAGGCAAAGCTGTACTGTTTACCATCTCCTCATGGTAGCTATTCCCAAAATAATTATTCCAATGAGGGTTAGGTAATAAATAACACAAATATGTACATGTACTTACTGACTTCATTGAAGTCTTCGTATGAGATCTTGCCGGTTTCATCGTGATCATAATCCCTAAGCACCTTCAATACCTCCGCCTTTTTCACATCAAACCCAAGCGCCCTATATGTACTTACTGACTTCATTGAAGTCTTCGTATGAGATCTTGCCGGTTTCATCGTGATCATAATCCCTAAGCACCTTCAATACCTCCGCCTTTTTCACATCAAACCCAAGCGCCCTATATGTACTTACTGACTTCATTGAAGTCTTCGTATGATATCTTGCCGGTTTCATCGTGATCATAATCCCTAAGCACCTTCAATACCTCCGCCTTTTTCACGTCAAACCCAAGCGCCCTCATAGCAACCTGTAATAAAATACATTAATGTAATAATTGAATTATTATAGACTAGTGTTGATTTTGGCACATTCAGTTTGTGACCTCCCCATGTTCTCAAGCAAGTAGCTGAGCACTGGAGCAAGGGATTGCTTCAAATTTGGTATCATTGTGAAGATGAACACATCAGCTTTACATGGATATATAACATTTAATGAACATATCTCGCGATACTTCAAAATCTTGTGCTTGAAAAAAGATTCCAAACTTTTTTTGAACAGTTTAGTTTATTTGAAAGAAAATGTGACTCAATGCGAGTAAATGTGGCACAATGAGGGAAATAATGTATATTGAGTTATTGATATCATAATTATATGTTTACGTTAAGGGACATTTTGGTACTAAGGTCAATGCTATATCACATTCCTTACCAAAGTTATAGATTATTGAAAATCACTTCGTCTCAAAACATCAAATCCTAATTGCCAATGTTTACCTTGAGTTCATGGTAGTCTATAGCTTTGTCCTTGTCTGTATCAAAGAGTTCAAATGCCTCCCTAATCTCTTGTTTCTGCTCTTCTGTTAATTCACGCCTCTTACGTCTCCTTCCTTTGTCCATGGTAAAATCAGATCTACATGTGTATACAAAAAACAAAAACAAAACATCACCAGTTTAATCAAAACAAATAACTCTTGATAATTTCAGAAACATCCCAAGTTTGTATTATGCTGATTCTTTTATTATGTGACTTCCATCAATGTAGTAGTTCAATGCGACCTATGGCGATTGGCAGTCGCCATAGATCATCTTGAGCTATCATAGTATATTTAGTAGTAGTACTAACTACACTGTGTCATGAACTATAATCGGATTTACAATTGAACGAACACATTGAGGCAGCGTTTTGCGTACATTGCTTGATCAAAGTATAACTACTAGTACATATAGTAACTACAAAAAATGTGTCGGAGACTCGGAGCTATTATTAATAATTATGAATCCAGCTAAGGGCAGCGGAAGAATGAGCGATGTATTGCGATGGTTTCTAGTTTTTATTTTTTATTTTTTAATACGATTTATCCGTTAAAATATACTACCAGGTTTCAAAGTATCAGCAATCAATTAGCAATTCCTGTATTTTAGGGGGACCTGGGGGATAAATTTATTTAGGCTACCTAGGTCTAAAATTCCAGTTGAAACGCTGTCCATTTTCCATATTAAACCAACTGGTTTTAACTGTTTTGAACTGGATCTTAACTGGGTTTCAAAGCCAGCTACACCAGTTAAAGCTGTCCATTTTCCATATTAAAACCAACTGGTTTGTGACTGGTTTGAACTGTATTTAACTGTATTTTTAACTTATTACCTCATTGAATCTACCTCTGAGAACATCCACAAGTAAATGGGAGTATGACTAGAGGTTGACTCGAGTGATGCCCAGGTCATACAAAATGTATTAATGTCGGGGATGGGGAGTGGTATAAATGTTGTCGTCTGTAATTTTACGCTTGAGGCTTTGTCTATTTTTGGTAGATTGGTAGTGCGTTCCAACAATCAATGGCTTATCTGCAAAGAAGGACTCCTTCTTCATTATTGTTGTGTTGTAGGTGTCTCATGTAAGACAAGCTGTCAGTCATGTTCTCTTCTCTCCCTGGATGGTTTGTCTTTCAAGTATTTCTGCCCATCGATAGCTAGTTGGTTTGTGGTGATTTTGTGTAATGTCCTAATTCTGGATTTTATTCTGCTTTCTTCCACAGTCTCCTATTTGAGTCTTTGGAGTATTTCTGTGATGCTTGATGTCTTCTGAAAGTCTCTAAATGTCTATAAATCTCGCAGCACGTCTCTGAACTTTCTTTAGTAACTCTTTGTTCTGCTTTGTCCTGGAATTCCAGGCAGCTGAGGCATACTGTAGGAGAGGCTTCACCAGGGTGTTATACAGCCGCTCTTTGATCGTTTTAGTACTCCAGAAATTCCTCATGAGGAAATTGAGAGTTTTGATGGCTTTCCCCGCTGCGTGCTGTGATTGTGGTTCCCATTTTAGGTTATTTTGTATGAAAATGCCAAGGTACTGTGTGGACGTCAGTCACGTCACTTCTTCCAAAGTTTTGCCAAGCATGTTATAGGATGGGTTTCCTGGATCTCTCTTGCGTGATATACAGTGTTCACGCGGCGTACACCCATGAGGAGTAAAACGTGGAACGAGACTTATTGAAACTATTCGGAACCGATCGTAAATTACCGCAAATTGACATCATCTCGAAGCCTTCTTCAGTCTGACGAGTTTATATTTTCGCTGTGATTAGGGCTGATTTTATATCATTAATATTTCATTTTGAGTAGCATTTATGGAGCTGAAAATTTATATAGGATGCAATAATAGTACAAAGTACATAGCACATGCATAACCCAGGTAAAAGTGTATACAAATGTTCTAGAAATAGGCAAACTAGAAACGAAAATCGCCGACGTCCGAACATATATGCTTTCATTTCATAGCTCTCATACTGAGTCGTATCACGACGTATGAGAGAGCTATGAAACAGAGCTACCATGAGATGTGGTCAGAATTCTGTTACCTCTAAAATATATAAATATTTTTTTCACCATCAAGAATTACTCCATTTTTCATGAGATTTTAGATGCTAAATGATAAATACCAGTTATAACTGATTAAAATATGTTGAGGTGGATGCCAGTAGATTAAAGTGGATTTTACAAGTGCCATACATTGACAGTGCAGAAAATTGTGACTTGGGTAAGTACGCTGGCGACTGGGACTTTGGTGTGTGTAGTGACGTCTGACTGAATGAAACCAGTTCAATTCAACTGGGCTCATCAACTGAAATTTAGACCTGGGTATAGCCAAACGTTATAACACTAACACTAACAGAACTATTTCGATATTAAAGTTTGGCGTTATCTCTTACACAGGCAACCTTACCTCAAAGACAAGCTCATTTCTTTCACCACTACTTAGACTTAGTCTACTTGGTCAAACACAGGTCGTCACGGCTGTTGAATTTGGCACTTTTAGTTTTCAAACTCATGAACTCGTTCTCCAAGCAATGATTAAAAACAGTCCTTCTATGCAAAAAGACCATCACCTATAATATCTTTAGCTGATTCACTGTAATTTTAACCAATATTTAAGTGTATTCAATGGAACAGCTATGTTCTTTTTAAGGAATTTAGCATACATTATTCAGGCTTCATTTCACTTTTAAAATCAAAATAACATTTCGCTCGCTGGGTCATTCAGAGGTCATTGATAGTCTCGAGCTCCAGGAGTTTCACTAATACGACTGAGGGCGCATGACCGGCCCTATGCGGAACTCCTTGTAAAACGCCAGAGAGTGTCGGTCGAATTTTCTTACCATTTCTGAAAAGAAAAAAACTTCAAAAGTACGTCACCCCGTACGTCACTCTTGAGTCTTGAGTCTGGTACTCCAAAAAAAGCAACTGCTTGTCCATGGACGTTGGTGCTGTGCGGGGTGAAGAACTGGTGCTCGCCAACTGGTGCTCGTCAATGGCTAGTGGATAACAAGCTTTCTTTGCACCTGGGGAAAACCGAATGTATACTTTTTGGTTCTAAAAAGAAACTTAGGAAGGTAAATTCATTTAAAATCACTTGAGGGGGGGGGGGGGGGGGGGGGGGTGGGGTGGGGGGGGGGGGATCACTTCAATCTACGAGTAGGGCTGAATATTTGGGTGTTACTCTGGATCAATCTCTGACTGGGGAAAACATTGCCTGGGATGTGATCAAGAAAGCTGGCTCAAGGCTGCGATTTTTATACAGAAATGCTACTTGTTTGCCTGTTCTGCATGGTTTTCACCACTCCCTCAATATTTAAAAAATAGGCTTCAAACTATGCAGAAGAAGGTGGTCAGGTTCGTTTTGGGTATGGGTCCACGCACCCACGGGTCAAGAACAACGTAGTAAACTTGGTTTGGTATTTGTCAAAGATAGGGTGACCCAACTAATATTGAACCATGTTTTTAAAATCTTCCATGGTCTCTCACCTGACTATTTAAATTTCAAGTTTACACGTATATCATCTCTACATAACCACAGTACCAGGGGTAGCTCATACAACTTCACTATTCCTAGGATACAGGGCCAGGCTAAAAACACATTTTTTACAGCAGTATCAAACATTGGAACTCCCTGCCTAATTCCATCACGGAAATCAATAATTATTTCAAACTCAAAAAGGCCATCAAAAATACCTGGCTGGCAGGCCCTTATGGCTGAGCAGGATCCATTTGTTGCTTCACAGCTTTGGTACTGGATTTTTAGGTTTCGTTTGTGCAATATTCTTTGGGTCTTGTGTGTATATAGCAGGCCCGTAAGAAAGGGGGGGGGGGGGCGATGGTGGCGAGCCCCCCCCCCCTTTGAAAATCTTCCCCGGAAAATTTGTACACAGATGAAAAAATTTCGCGCGCTACGTGCGCATTTGTCTTCCCAAAATGCAATATTCTTTGCTACAAGCTTGTTTAGAGCCAAAATGTTTTGGAAGACAAAATGCGCACGTAGCGCGCGAAATTTATCATATGTGCTAATCAAATTTTCCCCGCGCGGAAGATTTTCAAAGGGGGGGGGGCTCGCAACACGCCCCCCTTACATTTCTTACGGGCCTGTCATAGCCTATATATATTTATTTATTTAGTTGTTTAAACCGTATCCGTCTCGTTCCTGTCTTTCGCCCTCATGTCTCTCTTTTCTTTTAAAGGACCCCTATGGAAATAAGCTTCCTATAATTATGAAGGCTTTTGGGGCTATCCTTGGTACTCTCCTGGATTTATATACATTTCCCAATCCTGCCGTATTCTAGCAAGCATCTTGCTTTTATGTCTTTTATGTGTGCTTTTATATGCATGTTATTTTTGATATTGTGCAATTATGTAATTTGAGTACTGAATTATGAATGAATGAATGAATGAGGTTCGTATAGATATTTACAAATGGTGCTGGAAGTTACAGTTGGTGTTGGGTAGCTGTCGGAAGCATTCCACGGAGAACCGGCAGTGCCAAAGATTGAAATTGTCGGACTGTTGGTGCTGTTACGACATTTGAGGGGAGTCTGTTCCAGATTGTTATTGTGCATACAAAGAAGGAATACCTGTACGAGTTTAGGCTTGATGATATGTTCTGGTAACATAATGTATTTTGTAAATCTCCCTTGGCGAGGAGCCGGTATGACACAAGATGGAAACGGGATATTGACAAGATGATATTGTATTTTATAGAACATGGACGACTTTCCGAGGAGTCTTCTAGTAGCAAGAAAGTCCCATCCCAGATTCTGTAGTATTTCAGTGACGCAGCGTCACTGACGCTGGCTAGCTGCGTGGTCGTAGTTTCCAGTTACGAATCTCGCCGCTTGCCGTCGAACTGACTCTAACGTATTAATTTGTTGTTTGACGTGAGGGTTCTATGCTGCAGACGAATACTCGACCTTAGGACGCACGAGAGCTTGGTATGCACGGGTCTTGACTGCAGGTGAGCATAATGATATGTTTCTCCTGAGTACGCCAAGTGTTCGCCGGGCGTCTGCTGAGATGGCTTGTACATGGTCTTTCCAGTGAAAGTGGCTGTTGATGTTTACCCCCAGGTATTTGTGATTTGTTGTGATCTCGATATGTAGTGGTTGCCAACCTTATAAGTGTGTTTGAGTGGTTTGGTCTTCCGTGTAATGGAGATGGACTGGCATTTTGGAGCATTTAAAGACATCTGCCATTGATCGGCCCTCTTAAAGATTTTGTTCAGGTCGTCTTGTAGTCGTTGTTGGTCATTTGCATTTTGATTTATGTGTACAAGATGCTGTCATCAGCAAATAACCTCGGGGCCGGTGCATTTGACATCATCAGCAATATCGTTGATGTATAGTAAAAATAGTGTGGGACCAGGGACTGAGCCTTGCGGGACGCCTAACTTAACCTTGTATTTGGAGATTTGGTGCCGTTTACAACAACACTCTGGTTTCGGTCAGCAAGAAAGTCCTGTATCCAATTGAGGGTTTTGCCCCTTGATGCCGTAGTAGTCAAGTTTGGTTTGTAGCCTCTTGTGTGGGACCTTATCAAAGGCTTTGCTGAAGTCTAGCAACAAGACATTCTGTTTGGCCTCTTTTGTCAAGGACATTTGCCCAGTCCTGAGTAGCTTGGATTAATTGAGTTTCAAATGATAGCTTTTCACGGAATTCATATTGCTCGTTGATTATAATGTTGTTTGCAGCTACAATCAAGGAAAAAAAGGTTGGCACACTTTGTCTTAATTACGGAAAAAAACCGCCCTCTCCCCGGAGGCAATGTCGATCCGAGTCATATTATCAGAAGCCAACATTGATTGATGGGGGATGGGGAAGGATATAAGAAAGGGGGAGCCTTTTGCTTTCTATTAAACAGTGCTATGTCCCAAGTCTGATCTCAATTGCGAGCACAGGGATATTTGTAATAAGTTGCGTCAAGTGTGCCAATTATTATTTTCCTTGATTGTAGGTGTTTTGCTGTGTGAGACAAGACAATGTGTTCCATGATTTTACATGCAATGCATGTCAGTCTGACTGGGCGGTAGTTTGGGGGGTTTGATTTTGAGCCCTTTTTGTATATACCAGTTACCAAGGCTTTTGCTAGAGTCCCTGTGTCGCGTCGTATGACTGTTGAAACATGAATTGAAGCATTGGTCCAAGTTCTCTCGCATGATCATGAAGGAAGCGTGCAGGAATGTCATCCGGTCCACTGGCTTTGTTGATTTTAAGTTGCTCCAGCTGTTTGATGACTCCTTCTAATCCTATGGTTATATTTGGGATGTCCTGGAAGGGCAAGTTTCCCTTGGCTGATGTATTTTGGAGGTCTTCGTTGGTAAATACCGACGAGAACTGATTATTTAGGGCTTGGGCTATATACCCCTTTCAGATGACCATGTCCTGTCGCCGACAGTTAGAGGTGGCCGGTATTCCTATAGTGACTCTCACCTTAGGGATTTTATGTATGGCCAGAACTTCTTTGGGTTTGAGTCTAGGCTTGGACCTATGACATTTGCCTTGTAGTCTTCGTGGCTGTTGCGTAGAAGGTTTGTCACATCGTTGCGTTGTCGTTTATACGCATCTTTGCTCTCAGAGGTTCGTTTGCTTTCTTAGCTCTCTTGTAGAGCCGGTCCCTCTTTCTCATCTGTTGGATTATATATTTATTTATCCATGGGTATGAACGTTTGTGACTAGATAGCTTGTGGGGATATATTTCTCCATGTGTGTATGCACCATCTTCTTGAATTTTGTCCAGTTTTCATTGACCCCTCTAGCCATTGGATTGCTTTCCAGAAATGCAGTTGACTCCTTGTTCAGTGAGTCTTTCAGTGAGGTCAGGGGTATGCCACTCAGCTTGCCGATCGGAAGCCACTTTTAAATTAAAATTTGGTCGGCATAGAATTGGTGGCGCTATACCGATAAGGCGTGATTGTAGCAGACGACGCGACGCTGGCCACGCGTCTCTCAGACGACCCAATATGACAACAGAAGTGCACCATTTTGAATTATTTTTAACAGTCATCGCCCGGTTAACGATGAAAATTCTTCTATTTATGATGAATTTGTCAAAATGATAAGATTAACATTCGCGATTACGTGTTATTCACTACGAATTCAAAATTAAGGTTTCGCGTGGCCACCGTCGTCTGTGTAAATCTACAGCGCCCTCAAACCTATGCCGACCAAATGTGACGTTAAACATTGTTAAACGCCGGTCACGGACGCATTCCGATGATTATCATAATTTATGTAAATATGCAAACGGAACCGTTTTCGCTACGTGCGTTAGTATAGGACTTTCCTATCCCAAAATTAATAGTATCCCTGGTGAGGCCACATCAGCCTTTTGTCGGCCTGGTGTATACTTCACTTTCGGAGAGACATTTTATATTGCAAGTGACAATAGTCATGGTCAGAGATGCCAGGATGAATCTGGATATTAGAGACGATCATTGATTTGTTTGTCTATTTGTTAGCGTGATTTGTGTATTTGTTTAATTATTTGTTTGTTGTCTAGATGTTTTTTGTTTGTTTGTTTATGTTCTGTTAAATTGTTTGTTTTGTTGTTTATTTATTTGTGTTTATTTATTTATTCTATTTATTTGTGTATTTGTTTTGTTCATTTATTCATTCATTTGTTTGTTTGTTTGTTTATTTGTTTGTTTGTTTATCCTTATGTTTGTATGAATATTTGTTTATTTTTTCATGAATGTATTACATATGTGTTGAATTTTATTTTAAACTTGATTTTTCTTTACCAATCTAGATCAACTTCGAATTAAAATTTCCAACATTGTTACTAAGGGCCCAGACACGGTTTTAAAAAAGGACCGAAATGCTTGAATTTCGATGGGGGGATTATTTAGTGGTGTGCCCCCATGAGCGCCCGGCGAGATAGACCGAGGCGACGCGACATGCGCTGCCAGCGTAGTATTTAAATGGGATTTCATGGGCTCGGGGCAGAAGGGTTAATAACCCTTACCCCCGAGGCACATTCCACAATTTTTTTTTCTCGGCCAAGAAGCGAGGGGAATTAAAAGGGCCCACGCCCCGGGGCTCGAACCCCGGACCTCTTGGTTCAGAGGCAAACGACTTATCGCTAGGCCATGGGGTCAACCATACTTGGCTCAGTATACTTCTCCAAGTATATACCCTGGGGCCATTATTTCATCGAAAAACTGCCAAACCGGGTACCGGGTGACACAAGCTCAAGCACACCGCATCGTAGTAATTCGTAGTACTCAAGAGTGTTAGGGTTAATGATTATTTATAAATGAAATTGTAAGTGACCCGTTATAACATGTAACAGATGGAATCCACAATTTATTGATTCAAATAACGCTTTTAATAATCACCAATTCACACAAGTTTTATGCACAGATTTTGCTGAAAGAAATCGAACTTAACCTACAAAGCTGCACATGGGAAGCATTGTATGCAACGTGTACTTATACCAGTGTATTAGTTCTGATATATTGGGCATGAACGTCTAAAATGGAGATACGAAGAATATCTATGGTTGCTGTTCTGTTTGGTGGAGTTATCTTCTTAATATGCAACTTAACCGGTGCTGAGTTGATCAAAAAAGAACCGGTCAAGTTGAAAGTTCCAGGGGCGCCTCTCAAACAGAAAGTTCATCATAAGAAAGTTGTGGTTAATGAAAGAAATCAACAAGTTCCTCCTGCTGGGAAGAAGCTTGAGCTTCCTAAAAAAGAACAGGATGAGATACTAGCGGCACAGCGGGCAAATGATATGACGCATAAGCGTAAGCAGAGGGAAGAAGAGCACAGATTGGCGGCGCTAAAGGCCAATATGAAACCTAAGAAGGAGGATAAGAAGGATCCGGTCGAAGGCGCAGGAGAGGGTCCTAAGGATCCGGTCGAAGGCGCAGGAGAGGGTCCTGTAGATGATAAGATAGAAATTGAGGATGACGTCGTCAAGGATGATGAGGATCACCATGGGGATAACGATTATAGTTATGATACAGAAGAGGAGGCGGTTGAGGAGGAGGAGAAGGAGGAGGAGGAGGAGGAGGAGGAGGAGGATGGGGATGATTACGGCGATGAAATTGATAATCCATTGGAGAATAATAAGATGGTAAAACCACTGGATGCTCCACAACCACCCAAACCCAAACCCAAACCGAAGAAGCAGATACCGAACCTGGAGATGCTTAGCGAGAAGTTATTTGTTGAAAAGGTGAAAAGGGACACCAGATTTATTATGAATGTTGGTGAGTTATATGAATATCTAATTTTGTGTATACATTGGTTGGTAAACCGCAGATATGTTTTGGTTTATTTTAAACAAAGCGGTACATGTAGCAACATATCCCAAAGCGACAATGTTAGCACTATTATTGCAACTCAACATTGTTCTCACATTGGATTCCACCTTATTCATCCCATCCGCCTTTGTAATTTAATGAAAATATATGCTAGCACGGGTGCTGGTACCGTTAATTTCGTTCAAATCAGTTGAACTGGGTTATGAACTATATGTACCTTTATTTGTTCAAACATAATTGTCCTACCAATCAAGCAATCTTGAATATTTTTTCATGAATACAAAGTAGACATTCTAAGGTTTTTATTTCAATCCGCAGTGTATAAGTAAAGCTACAGCCTTGCCACAATAAGGATGGAGGTTTTCTAGGACACGTTGTATTTTCTTTAGAAATTAAAAAGCAATGTTCTGATTGCTGACCCGATTTTCAACTTGATGTTTTCTATTTTACATGAAAGGTTAAATCTTTAAAATTGTCACATTCCAACGTTTGAGTTGCATAAGTTAGAGTTGGGGTAGGTTTAGGGTTAGGTTTAGGGTTAGGGTTAGGGATAGGGTTAGGGTATGGTTAGGGTTAGGGTTAGGGTAGGATTAGGGTTAGGGTTATGGTTATGGTTAGGGTTTATGACTAGCGACCATTATGACTATAGCTAAGTGACCCTTATGACTAGCGACCCCTATGACTAGCGAGTTTGACCCGTATCAACTCCAAAATGATTTATAGACTTTAGAGGTTTCTTCTCTCCCACTTGGAATTGATCCACGCTACATTTTGATTACCCTGTATATTAATTTGATGTCATAACTTCTGCTATAATTGTCTTTCTTCATCTAGGTCTCAAAAGATAATTACTGCCGCAAATCTCAAAATAGAACTTGGTTTCGACTCTAAAGCATTGTTTTCTATTATTTAATATACATGATTTTGGCCACCCTGTATATATGGTTGTTGTTTTTAAACTGAAAGCCCTATATCATGCCTTTTTACTACCATACTTGTTTTTAATGTAATACTTCAGAGAAGAAGAAAAAAACTGGGTATATCAAAACTAGTAAAAAAATATCTTTGTCTTATGTTTCACACTGTATAATATATACACACCCTATATAATGTCCCTTGGTATTTACATATCTGGTATCCTTGTAGGGATAGCTTTCCAAAATGTTTACTCCGTGTAGATCGGATTTATACAATAAAAGTTATGTACCATATATAGCAATTCTGATTTTGTAATTGTATGACCACCTCGCAAAAAAGACTTGCAGAGATAATAGACATAGAGACATGTATTGTTTCAAAAATTATTCAAATCAATATATTGAATGCATAACTATTTTCATTAAATTATGCATGGGAAATAATTATATTACATCTGTTGAGCATAGGTGTGAAAGTTAGCGGGTCGTGCGTGGATTCAACCCGTGTACGTGGTAGGCAGACAGCTGTACCGTTATGATATGGATCACATTCCTGTGTTTGGATTGATCATTGCATATGTGCAGCGTGTTTGAAGACAAAAGAATGTTCGGCGATGTGAGCTAGTAACAGGTGTCGTCTTTATGATAATTGAGTGCTGAGCCAGGACCCTGAAAGTCCGCTGCCAATATTATGAGGCCACTTTTATTTTGTAGGGGCTACTATTTATCTGGGACTAGACCCTTGACTTTATCCAAAGCTGTTAGGCGACGCAAGAAAACCCGTTCTATAGGCCCGATCTACCAATTTATTTGTTTTTGTCAAAATTGATTTTTAAAAATCGAATTTGATAATATTCTGTATATCGCGTCGAAAGACACCGTTTTTCATATAGCCTCAGACCATTAATTGCCGATGTACATCTACTGAAGATCGCACTGTCTACTGAAGATAGCACTGTAATAGGCGTACATGAATTGTGTATTTTTCTTTTGTCAGGCAAACCTTGTTCATCGGGCCTATTAACCCGCCATCCGTTCCGCAGCATCAACTGATCAATTCAAAACAATGCTCAAAACTTTCTTGTTCAAATGATTGCTTGCAATGCTGTGTTTTCATTTATGTTGTAGTTTTAAGGTGTTGTGTAAAAGTTGTAATAACGTAAGTTGTAATGTATGTTGTTGTTTAAGTCGTATGGTACACAGAAAACTTTTCTAGGTCACAAGTGGGTCACAAGACACATTTACGTGAGTCTTTCTTATTTTAACCACCTAAATGGGTCAATGTGACTCAGATCACAAGTACATTGACTCTCTTGTGATGGGTCATTGTAATCCCGAGAATGTAATGGGTCATTTGACTCAATTTTGTGTAGTTACTGGGTCAAGATCGATACTTGACTCACTTGAATTTATAACTAGGTCAAGATCGCTGTGAGTCACTTTCGTGTTTTACTAGGTCAAGAACGATGCTTGACCCGGCTGTATTTTTCTGGGTCACAAGCGGGTCACTTGACCTATTTGACGTGAGTCACTACTATGTAACTTACCTAGATGGTTGAAATGACCCAGATCATGAAGTAGGCCTACAGTTACTCATCTGAGATATGACAATGGGTCAACTAACATACTTGCTTATGTGACTCACTTGATTATGTGCAAGTATGTCAAGATCGAGTCAATATGAGTCATTTGCCTTACTTGCTCTTGTGCTGGGTCATTACAACCATGAACGTAAACAGGTAAACTGACTCAGTTCTGTATAGTTACTGGTCAAGATCGACATCTGACCCACTTGTATTTTGCAAGTAGGTCAATATCGATATCTGACCCACTTGCATTTTACAAGTAGGTCAAGATCGATAGCGGGCGCTGTGTAGCGCGAATGGCATTATTGGAAGGGTCCCAGCCAACATCGATCGTGGGCCCACTTTGGGCCTTCATGGGACCCTTAATATTTTGTCCACTTTGGCCTGTATACGGGCCAAAGTGGACAATATATAAGTGGACAATATATTAAGGGTCCCATGAGGGCCTACTGTGGGCCCACGGTCGATGTTGGCTGGGGTGTGCATCAGCTTCTTTAAATATAACACCATGAAGTAGATTTCGTAAGGATATATATATCCATTTTATTAACATGATTAATTCGAAACGTCACTCACTAAGTGATTGTTCACAAACCAGATACATGGGACCCTTAATATTCTGAAGACATCACTTTGCAGTTTGTTGAAATTTAAATTGTGTTTCAGTCATGTAATTTTTGGTGTGACCCATTTTTCAGTTTGACCCATTTCATCATTGGTGTGTCAGTATGACTCATATGATTTCCAATGTGCGTAACTACATGGATGAAAACAAAGACCTATGAAAATGGTCAGTTTGACCTGCTTAGCCTGTCAATCTGACTCATATGAGTGAGCTGATGTGACTCATTTGGATTTGAGGCGAGTCATGTGACCCAAGATAGTGAGTACTAGTCATGTGCAGAAACTCGTTAAATTTGAATACGTGTCATATGACCTATATACATGTGTTGTTGTGACCTACTTTGTAGGTTATTTGACCTATTATATGTGTGTCATTTGACCTACTGTATTTGCAAGGGTGTAACTAGGTGGATACTCACTTACGTGAGTACCGATGACCCATTTAAAGTTGTCTGTGTATGTTTATGTATAGCGCTTCGAAACCTTTGTATTTTTCGCTTTATAAATGTTTATTATTATTATTATTATTATATTATAAAGGAGGGTCGGTCGAATAGGCCCTTTATACGTGTATAAATCATATATATATATATATATATATATTTGAAATCGGACATTTTTAGAATGTTGTCGAAAATAGTCACTAAGTTGCAAATAATATCGCCAATTACCCCTCCCACCAAAAAAAAAGAAGAAGTAGAAGAAGAGAAGAAGAAGACGAAGAAGAAGAAGAAGAAGAAGAAGAGAGAAGAAGAAGAGAAGAAGAAGAAGAAGAAGAAGAAGAAGAAGAAGAAGAAGAAGAAGAAGAAGAAGAAGAAGAAGAAGAAGAAGAAGAAGAAGAAGAAGAAGAAGAAGAAGAAGAAGAAGAAGAAGAAGAAGAAGAAGAAGAAGAAGAAGAAGAAGAAGAAGAAGAAGAAGAAGAAAAGAAGGAAGAAGAAGAAGAAGAAGAAGAAGAAGAAAGAAGAAGAAGAAGAAGAAGAAGAAGAAGAAGAAGAAGAAGAAGAAGAAGAGAGAAGAAGAAGAAGAAGAAGAAAAGAAGAGAAGAAGAAGAAGAAGAAGAAGAAGAAGAAGAAGAAGAAGAAGAAGAAGAAGAAGAAGAAGAAGAGAAGAAGAAGAAAAGAAGAAGAAGAAGAAGAAGAAGAAGAAGAAGAAGAAGAAGAAGAAGAAGAAGAAGAAGAAGAAGAAGAAGAAGAAGAAGAAGAAGAAGAATGAACAAATTAATAAATAAATAGATAAATAGATAAAATAATTAAAAGATATAGCCTAAAAGGGAAAACCTTTCACATCATCCAACTTCTCGACCATAAATCAATCAATAACTATTACTCCCTTTTTTCTTTCTGTATACAGGTAACCTAGGCTGTGAAAAATGTCAGGAATTTTACCAAGATTTCCGATTAGTATTTCATTATTTCCACGACCACAAAGCAACACATCGATTCATACTTGATGGCAGATCACCGATTTATAGAAGCGTATCAGTTTGATCATGCAGAGTTTCCGATAATATTGTACTATCGGCACGGCGTGCCTTTAATGTATGATGGTAAGTTTAAAGCAGGGATATTTTCGGAAACTAGCGGAGTTGATCCCTTTTGGAACATAAATGTTTCGACCAATTTTCAAAAACCATTTTAATAAACAATCGTTATTTTCAATTAAGGTACAAGGTCAGAAGTCACAAACTGGTCAAAAAAAAAGTTTCACTTCTAATAATGTTGAGAAATGCACCAATTCTGATTAAACGGGACAAAACTTAAGTTTTCCATACTTAATGACCAACAAACTATATATTGTTGGAAAGCTTTTAATCTTAAAAGATTCAAGGTTTTTTATTTTTGCAAAAAAAAATCAAATTATACAGGGTGTGTACAATTTTTACAGGGTGGAACATAAAAAATTTGATCGTTTTTTGCTCCTCACAAAATAGTTTGATAGTTTGTACAATTAGGGTTTAGCTGAAAATAGTCACCAAAAATCAGAACAACCGCAGAAGGTGCTACCAAATTTGCTAAGAATCATTTGCCCAAAATGTACACAGGAAAAGTACAGGGTGTCTAAAATTATGATGAAATAATGCATAAAATGAATGTTTGTATATAATATTCTATGAAATTTAGTTTGCATGGACCATTTAATTTAAAAGAAAATGGTTATCAAAATGAACTACATGAATATCGTTAAAGTTCCTTTTATTTGAATACAGGGTGGTCCAAAATAGGTCTAAATAGCAAATTTTTCATAAATCTATGAACAATTCTGTGGAGAAACACTTCTGGCTTTTTTAGTTAAATGTTTTACTACCCAAGGTAGAAAAGGACTGAAGAGTCACACAAATGAAATAGAGAGACTGCGATTTGGCCATTGTTTAATCAATAAAATGAATAAAACTGTGTATTTTTTACATTAAAACACTCCCTGAATTAAACATCATATTCTAGTAGAGAATGTCTAGATAACAATTCAATATTAGTATTCATAGTAGCAGGCACATGTTATTAACACATATGAGAAGTTTGAAAACTTTCCCATGTATACTTTTAAAAATGGCATCAATTTCAAAAGTTCTAGTTTCCCGCTATTTTGTGTACAAACCTATGGGCGCCTCATCCACCGGCTCCTCATCCACCGCTCCCACCCTTGACTCACTCGACGTTTAGATTGATAACTTCACTGTTGCTAAACATGTGGCTTTAATTCTTTTTTTATTTAGTAGCTGGATAAATTGTCTTTAATATGATACAAAAATGTTATGTTTTTTTGACAACTTCTATTTAAATAGAGACACGTATCACGATTTTAAGGATTTTTTGAAACGATCCCACCTTATTGATATACTATTAGTGACCTGTGACCACAACTGAGAGACATTACTGTCAGACCCTAGAAACAATAGGCAGGACACAAAAGGTAATTTGCGGACATCGCCATGCCATGCAAGAGGTTGCTTTTATTTATAAAGCCTACATGTATCACATATCATACAAAACATAATCTACACAACAATGCACGGAATCATTCGACCATTATATGAGTTATCAACCAAATCGACAGAGAGCGCAAACTACCCCGTATCTCCATTGCGCAAACAAAAGAGGACGAAATGAATTGCCAAATGTGCCAATGCACATGTGCCAATGCACCTCAGGGTCAAATAGGCCAGATAGATATGCCAATGCATTTAAAGGTATATTATGTGATCTTTCCAGGAACGCCTCAACATCGCAAAAAAAAAAAAAGCAGATTTTCTTGCAGATTTACATTTCTGATCATAAATCATGCATACATTCCAAGTTACAGGGCGATACGAGTCTTAATTACTTCAAAATCATGGTTTTAGAGTGAAAATAAGCTGTCGGAATTCCGACAGTTTATATTTTTCACTCTAAATTCACTCTAAAACCATGATTTTGAGGGTAATTAGGAATCGTATCGCTCTGTAACTTGGAATGTATGTATGATTTATGATCGGAAATGTAAATCTGCAAGAAAATTACTTTCTAAAAAAAAATCATGAATAGAGGGCGCCTCTCTGGAAAAGATCACATAATATGCCTTTAATCTACATTATACCATTTTGCCAATGCAAAGTCCAACAATGTTGCCATAGATGTCATGTATATTATTATCAAATTATTCAAAATACTATTTGTCAATCAATCACGAATGATTTGCCATCGATGTGCCAATGCACATCAGGGTCAATTTTGCCAGATAGATATGCCAATGCATAACTAATTATTTCATTTAGGTCAATGCCTAATCAAACAAGTTGCCATAGATATGTCATGTATCATATTATCCAATTATCAACTTTAAGAATTTCAACCAATCACGGAATGGGGCGCAAACCACCACCCTGAACTTCATCGCGCAGACGAATGAAGCCCCGGAGAAAAGCTACCTAACCATTAATTAAATTCAAACTGTTAGGACTATTTGTATAATTTCCTCAGGTAATGACCTTAATCAATATTATCATTATAATTATTTATCGTAATCAATTATTTAACGACTTTTAACCTTTGGAAAACAAACACTGCCCTATGTCATAACATTGAATGTGGGCCTACCATAGATCACACCCCCACTTACTTCTAGCGGGTGGGTGGGTGGGAAAATTTCTGATTTAACTGAACTATCAGAACACGTCCTCTCGCATGCCTTAGCATGAACGTAATGATACCAAAGGGACGCCACGAGAAAGCCCGCGAGGTATGAAAGAAATTATCAAATCACATTGAAAACAGAAAACCGCATTCAAATACCTCTTTGACTTTTTAAATTATGACAATTTGTTTTTTCTTGAAAAAACTGAACATTTTGACAATTTGGCACATTTTTTGAAATAACAGCACTTCTGTTTATGTACAATTGTAAAACAATTATCCCATACATTTACATTTACATATATACGTTTTCTTCATTGCATTTCATTGGGACATTCCTATCCAATGTTTTACCATGATAAAAGAACTATATTTCTACCATTTTGGCTTACAAAAAAGTGAATTTAAATTTCCGAAACTTCCGGAAATTACCGAGGGCCATAACTTTTGACCCGAACATGCTAAAGATATAGAACAAAGTGTAAAATAGGTATTTCGTAACTCTCTTTCATGTTCTGCACCTAACTCAATTTCGACAAAAAGTGGAGTTGATCCCTTTTGGAATAGAGCTCTAATTCACTCTTAAACCATGATTTTGAAGTAATTAGGAATCGTATCGCTCTGTAACTCATAATATATTTATGATTTATTATTAGAAATGTAAATTTGCAAGAAAATCTAATTAAGAAAAGTTATGAATAGAGGGCGCCCCTGGAAAAGATCACATAATATGCCTTTAACTCCAGGGGAGTTGTGGGGGCACTCTCACGGGGTTATGCGTATGTAAAGCTGTTATGACCCGCCCCTTTTTCGGCCTCGATCTAATCTAATGACCTCATATTTTGATGAAAATTTAACAACTCACCTAAAGACTCCATTTCTTTTATTACATATCACCGAATCCCCAGGGTTCGGAAGAAACAGTCTTACCCCGGGATCTATGTGATGCTTGATTACTGCATTAAAAGCCAGTAGGTTTCTGTTGTATACAATGGCATTGGCTAATAGTAACACAATTTTACTATCTACGGGAGATAGCATTAAAGGTGTATGTTCCGATCACTTTTTTGGAGCTATGATTTTTTTTTCACATCAAGATATTTTGATATCAGAAGAATCCCCATATTTTTCTCATTATGTCTGTAAAATCTTGGGAGCCAGAAATGTTCCATTTAGAAAGTATAGGCTAAAATGTGGTTAATTACTGCCAAAGGTGGTTAACCACCAACCAGTTTGTATACTACTCAATGGGCAAATAATTTGTTACCTTGTGCTTTTAAAAATAGAACCGTTGGAGTTAAATGCAACTCAAAATTTGGAATGCGACAATTTTAAGGATGACCTTTCTTGCAAAATAGAAAACATCAAGTTGAAAATCGTGCCAGCAATCGGAACATCTACCTTTAAAAGCCTATAGAGGTTATACGTGTTTTGGAAAAGCTGCCATCTTGTCGGGAATATTATACAAGTGCTTAACAGTCAGTACGCAGGTATCGTTTTTAATGAGTGACCTCGCCGATTTCTAACCCACGCAAAGATCGATTTCAGGATGTCAACCTTGCGCTAAAACATAAAGGGAAGTTTGTTTTCCCTGAATTGATTGAGGTAGGGTTAGCTGGCAGCCATGATGGCGAAGTAGGTGGATTGTTCGTAATTTTCTCTATAATATGATGCCAAATCTGACACAATTGGTCCACAAACAGTGATTTTATCGCTAATTTTAGAATTTAACAACTTTCGTGACTTTGCTTCTTGTATCTATTCACTTGACCGGACTAAAATGCGTACGATATTTTAAGAGCAATTTCCGTACTAATGGAATCTTAAGCTTTAATTTCATATCAAAAACATTGATGCCCGACATCTTTTTTGATAAGAAAAACCGAGTTTGATTTTCACCGATTTTCGGTCAGAAAACGAAACTTTACGATCCCCCGTTAGGCCTCGCCAACTTGATTTTTAGCCTCCCGTAACACGCCCGCGTTTCATTTTCATGCCCGCGTTTGAATTCATTATTGGATGACATTTTGGAAAAAAAATACCGTTTTTCCAATGAAAACGTCCGAATTCATGCATTTTGTGGGATGAAATTGTGAAATGTTTATTCATTTTGACCAGAATAGCCTTTCTGTAAAACAATAATATGACATTGTACAGCGCAGAAGGATCGATTTCGAACCCCGGACCTCTCGCTCCCAGAGCGAGCTCTCTACCATCTGAGCTATCTAGCAAATCTGAATATAATCGTGAGATTTAAACACTTGATCGACAACCCGTCGACGCTACAAAATGAATTTAGATCGAGACAAGATTCGAGGAGCTATTTTATAAGCATTCACTTGACCGGACTAAATAATTTTATAAAATTGTAAGCATTTTTCTAGTTACAAAAGACTATGAATATTATGATACGATGGATAAAATTGATGCCTAATTCTTCAAAAGCGACTTTTTTACCATGAATTTGGCTTTAGTTTCTTCAAGTTTTTCTTGAATTCGGGTTTGTCGGATTGCAATAATTTGCACCGAAAATACAACATGTCATGAAGTTCACAGAAAATATTAGATAATATTATTTGCATAATGTGCCTTTTTACTATACAATTTCATGGCCAATGTGTTTGAAACGTGTGATTATAATCATGAAAAGAGCTCATTTACATCGTGCTATTACGAGGTCAACTATGACTGCGAAGCGGTTTCGCTACGGGTGAGTACTTCCGGGTCGCTTTGCTGGGTTAGAAAAGGAACGACTTTTCGCGTGCTTGCGAATTGACTGTTAAGGTTTTCAGAAAAAGACACACTTGTTTTATGATATGCAGGGCAATTTGGTGCAATGCATTGCACCTCATGCACCGATTCAATTGAATGTAGTACAGGCCAGGTGCGATTCCCCTTTGTAGTCTATTTGCGCATGGCTACACATTGATACCTCAATGAAAAGAATCGTTTGCATGCTTCTTAAAATACTTGTACTGATTGTCATTGTTTTACTTTTATTTATTATCAGGTCCGTTAACTGCAACAAGTGTTCAAACATGGGTAGAGGACAACCGAGAAAGAGCAACAATTGCATTAACCGACAATAATTTTGATAGCAATGTAATAGTTACCGATGACAAAACGACACAGTGGATTATTATGCTGTAAGCCTTTCTTAATTAACCATCTTATTAAGTAAAAACGCTGTTTTTTTAAACAACTGGCGCTGTCCAAGTACCCTGCTTAAATAGGTGTTTAAATAAATACTCACACGTTGTTTAAACAGAATACCTTAACAATCCCGCTTTTTAAAAACTTTTAAACAACATATTTTGCTTTATTCAACGAGATGTCTTCAAAACTTAGCATCGGTTACTTAAACACATCGGCTTATGCCAGATATGAAAATTAAATGCGGTCCAACAACTCGATAATTAATGTTCAACCAGTAGCAATACGCTTCTTAAACATTGGTTAACCAATCGGCATTCAGGAGAAGTGTTAACACCCGTCCTATGGCAAAACGATTGCCACTCAACGTTGTCGGCCTTCCGCCATTTCCACCAGAATTAAGTAAAAAATTAGCTAATTTATTATATTTAACTATTTGTTAATTTCAGCTATGATCCAGATCACAAACAAAGTTGGCGACCGTTAGCCTTATTAGAAACATTAGCAAACAGGTAAGTTATGCAACGGGATAAACAATTGGTACAGATTACGCAGTATTAACCCGGGTCAAACTCGCTAGTCATAAGGGTCGCTAGTCATAAGGGTCACTAGTCATAAGGGTCGCTAGTCATAAACCCTAACCCTAACCCTAACCCTAACCCTAACCCTAACCCTAACCCTAACCCTAACCATAACCCTACCCTACCCTAATCCTAAACCTAACCGTCAACCTACCCTTAACCTACCTTACCCTACCCTAAACCTAACCCTAACCTAAGCTACTTTTATGACTAGCGCACTCGTGGTATAGGAAAATACACATTATGACTAGCGACCCTTATGACTATAGCGGGTAGACCCCATTAACTCATCCTGTATTCTTCTTTTTTTATCTATCTTGAATTATCTTTACGAAGAAAACAACGAATAGAATGACTTAACAACTTTCATGAAAGGCAACGACTCAGTGGAATGACGATAATTGATAACAAAACTATTCTATTGTACTTTGCAGATTACGAGGACAAGTAAACATAGGATTAATTGATGTCACAAAGAATCCAGCGTTATATGCCAAATTAAGAGATTCTTCTAATCTGCCTTGCATGTTTTTGTAAGTAATCCTACATACACATTGATAATGGAAGAGGGCGGCAATGCAATATCGTTTGTAATCAGACGACGCTGGCCACGCGTCTCGGACGACCCAATATGGCAACGGGAGTGCACCATTTTGAAATATTTTTAACAGTCATCGCCCGGTTAAGGATGAAAATAATTTTAAAAATAGCATTTACATGTACAATGGAGTTGGTTAGTCAACTCCAACGGTTTTGAATTGGAAAAAAAATCTTCTAATTATGATGAATTTTTCAAAATGATAATATATATTAACATTTGCGATTACGTGTTATTCCAATACGAATTCAAAATTTAGGTTTCGCGTGGCCACCGTTGTCTGTTTGTAACGTTATCATTATGCTGTGAAATCTAGGTGAAATGGAGGGATGCCTAAA
Source organism: Ophiura sarsii (assembly GCA_035610835.1). Classification (NCBI taxonomy): domain Eukaryota; kingdom Metazoa; phylum Echinodermata; class Ophiuroidea; order Amphilepidida; family Ophiuridae; genus Ophiura; species Ophiura sarsii. The sequence continues at coordinate 16,985,050 of CM069456.1, read as the reverse complement.
TACTTGTTATATTTAACCAGTAATCGATACTGAGAATAGGCTTTTCCATTTCGAATCCATACCCCTATGGAAGACATAACCTTTGGAAAAAGAGTACTTTAGGTCCCAGATACTGGTATACCGGTATCGTTCAATACTGGAACTTAAAAGTTGCCAGTATCGCTCGATACTGGTACGGTTTTACTGTTCTAGTATCGGTCGATACTGGAACACCACATTGGATGCAATATCTAGCGATAAATTTACAGCACTCGAAGATCTAGCTGAAGATGAACCACTTGACCAACTCTACGATCAAATTACCAATTCATTCATGGAGGAAGCTGAGAAGCTGGAAAAAGAAAAGAAGAACATAGTAAACAACATAGATCCGGAGAGAGAAGACATTCGTAAACTCAATGAGAAAAGGAAAGCTCTCAAACCCTTCAGACAGATATCACCCCGTAACCAGATAGAATACACTGAACTAAATAAGACAATCCGTAAGATGTGTCGAAATCAAAAGAGAAAGTACAGCACTAAAATGGTGAGGAAGGTACTATCAAGTAACAAAGAACCAAAAATCATCAATAGAAAATTGGAGGAAGGGAGGAAGCTACTAGCATCAATTAAAACAAAGGATAGATCAGAATTTACAGATATAGTAAAAATAGCAGAGACAATTGAAGAATTCTACAGAGAACTATACAACACAAACAAACCAGACTGGAGACAGAACGAACACTGGAGTAGAAAAGAAGAGAATGTTCCACCTATTCTCAAAGAAGAAGTGGAGAGTGCAGTTAACCAGATGAAGAAATGAAAGGCTCATGGGGGAGGATCAATTAACATCAGACATTCTCAAGTTAGGAGGAGAAGAAACGGTAACAATCCTAACCAAACTGTTCAACACGATCATGCAACTTGAGAAAGTGCCTATTATGCCAGAGTTGAGAAACAGCTTGATGAAAACCAGCCTAGAGAACAAGCAGGTTTTAGAGCAGGATTCAGGACATCAGACCATCTTCAAACACTGAGCCAGGTTATAGAGAAGTCGAAAGAATATCGATTCAATATATCTCTCGGTTTTGTGGACTATGAGAAAACATTTGACAGTCTAGACCACCAGTCTCTATTAAATGCGTTGGAAAAGCAGGTCAGTGATGAAAAGTACATCCGCCTAATCAAGGCAATCTATAAGGATCCAAGTGTTAGCATCCACCTAGAGAGCACCACAACTGAAGCCTTCAAAATTCTGAAAGGTGTGAGACAAGGTGATCCATCTCTCCAAAGCTATTCACTGCAGCCATGGAGGATGTTTTCAGAAACCTGGATTGGCAAGGTGTGGGAGTTGAAGTCGATGGTGAACACCTTACCCATCTCAGATTTGCAGATGACATCCTACTTCTCAGCCATGAGCCCCAGAAATTGCAGAAGATGATCCGAGAACTGAGTGAAGAGAGCAACAAGGCTGGACTTTACATGAACACCAAGAAGACAAAAGTGATGATGTGCAACAAGCTGAAAGACTATGCAATAACAGTTCAAGGAAAAACCATAGAAAAAGTGGACAGTTATATATAAACAGACCAACACAGATTTAAGGAAGAAAACAGAAGTGAGGGACATCATACTGGAAACAAATGGAGATGGGCTGGTCATCTAGCCAGGAGGGAAGACAACAGATGGACTCATAAATTAACAGACTGGATCCCCAGAGCATTCACCAGAGGAAGAGGCAGGCCAAACAGACGGTGGATAGACGACATCAACGAGTATGGCAACGTTACTTGGAAAAGGACAGCTCAAGACAGAGTGAAATGGAAAATTGATGAAGAGGCGTTTCTTCTGCAGTGGAGTGAAATAGGCTAGATAGATCGAGCGATGCTGGTACACATGCTCCAGTGTAATTTGTTTCAGTATTGCACGATACTGGTACATAAATTTGTTCCAGTATCGCCCGATACTGGTACATTTTATATGTCCCACTCGGGCGATACTAGGACAGCTCGACCTAAAGTACACTTTGTCCTAACCTTTAATCTTCAACCACATTTGAATTTCAAATGCGTTTACCTGAATGAAGAACTCCATTTAAAAGGGGCATTGAGAGATTGCCCTCCCCCCAAAAATGAAATTTGGAAAAAATTATCTTTTATTAATAGATAAGGTACGAAGGAACCCTGAAGTGTCATCATTTATGAGGAAATGATAGCGCAAGATAGAAATTTGGTTGAAACAATTTATATGGTGAGTGGTGCTGATTAAATTTCGACGTGATTTACATCAAAATTACCAAATCGTGAAATTTTACATGATAGACGGCGAAAAGTACACGGTTTCAGATGGTAGTTAGTACGATCAAAAAACTGATTTCCAGGAACATTGAGGGCGTACTCCCATTCGTATCTCTCAGTGCCCCTTTAAAATCTACACTTCCTGTGTGGAAGATTAAGGTCATGTAAGCATGGATTTCAAATACAATAGCCCATTTCGATATGTTATTTATTACAGAATGAGAGAACACGACATGGTCCCGCTTCACTTTAGTGATACGAAATTAACGCTAGACAGCATCAAAGAAACATACGGGGACGCGACGCTTAACTTGTAAGTTTGATTTAAGAAAGGAAAACACAATCATTTTTAATTTAGCAAAACAAATCAAAAATCGAAAATGAATAAGTTAACACGATTTGAGACTACTTGTTCATGTTGGTGGTCCTTATTGTTAATATAAACACCTCAATTTTCTCAAAAGATAAAGTCCGCGTTCAGTGGAGGGGTCATAAATCTGAGTCTAACCATATCTCTCATGAACCAACTCACATTGTAGCACTAAATAAATAAAGATATAAAATTGTAGCTATCAACATTTTCTTACGGATTTTAAAACTGCCATCAGAAACAGTTGGAATTAAATTGGGCGTTATAACTCTTCCAACGAAATGCAATCTTTGTTTTTGTGGAGTTTATTATACGAATGTGGTTTTTCCCTAGAAATTTGATTCTTGAGTCTTTTTTCAGAGCAAATATTAACTGTTAACATAGTTTGAATGTCATGTATATAATTGGTATGCAAAAGACCTCATTTACTTTTGAAAAATACATGAAGTCTACATGAGTACTTTATTCCTCTATCTTTTTCAACAGCCAAGAAAAGCTCAGCAAAGCTGCATTGCAAGTTAAGGTAAGCAAGTGCACGATAATTCTATACGTTAACCCTTAAACTCATGGACAAACATTCCCGATTATAAAAATATTTGCTCAGAAAATGCTCGAATTGAGGTTCTAAAACTTTGCATATTAAGGCTAATCTAACATCTTCCAAGTAGCTCGATTCAGAAAATCTGCCCGTTGTGGTTTGAGTAACAATTTCAAATTTAATTTATTATTGATAATACGATATAGTGCATTTCAAGTATTATAGGTATAAATCACTCGATATATCTAAAATGACCGTTAGAAAACGTAATTGTCATTTTAGACTGATACAAAATTAACACCATAGATTGTATATCTTCAATAAGGTATACTGTCAAAATGACTAAACAGAGGTGTATATATTAGTAACATCCTCATAGTCTGTATATATTTCTCTTCCGCAGGGATTTGTCATGTACACTGGTGGCGCTGTTACAGTCATTCTCGTCATTTTCATGTTCTTGTGTAGCAAGGTGGCAAGAGTTGGGGAACGTCGAATCAAGAAAGGTGTTTGACGTCATCCATCTAATATATTCCTATTATTTTGTATGCATTTTGACATTACATTATATAAGTAAATAGCGGTGCACGTTTTCGGGGCACATCCTAAGATGGGGATTTTAATACTTACCCATAATATCTATCCCAAAAATTATTTGTTATTCTTTTGTAGGTAAACATTTCAATAGGTATAAGGGTTGTAATCCTTACGGGCTCGTGCGGGATTTTCCTCAAACTAGTCGTGAAAATGTTCTTAAGAGTTTCAAACATTATTACAAAATATATAGGCTTAATTATTCTAATTTGTGATTTGTCCTTTTTACACAGCAACAACAACAAGTTGTTTAAAAGCTTTAAACAGACGAGGAAGTTCAAACAGGCCTCCCCTGCTTTAATAAAATCCACGAGTATTTAACCATTTGGTTAAGCAGCGTTTTACAGTTTAGTTTAGTTTAGTTTTATTTGGCATATCAAGACACAGAGATACAATACATCAGATCAAATATACAAATCTTAAAAACTTACAACAATTAACACAGCATATTAATACAAGAAAACATATAATGCCAAGGATAGCCCAAGAAAGCTCTAAAAAGGGCTTATTTCCATTGGGGTCCTTATTAAAACAGCACATTATAAAAACATCATATATATATTTGTACACAAAATAATATTGCACTTTTTATGAAACAACTGCATATAAAAAATGGATGAAAAATCAAGATAGAAAGTGACTCTTTACTGCCTTTTTGAACTGCCCGTGGGTTTTGGATGTTTTAACCTGAGTTGGTAGCAAGTTCGATTCCCGAATACCAGTAAAGAAAAATGTATTGCACTGCTGACCTTATCACCAATGTGGGACCTGGGCTCCAGCTTCAAAATAAAGCGAATCAACTTATTTTGCACAACTTGCAGCTTATTTTTCAACTTAGCAGAAAGTGAAGAAAACCATGAAGAGCAACAATAATCAAAATGGCATTGTATAAGGGCGGTGCAAAGGGTCTTACAGTGTATTATAGTCGGAAATAGTTAAACACTTCTGAGGTATTTTGTACATGGACTTTCCATCATTTTAAAATAGTTGAATAAACCACTATAATGCAGTATTTAGTTAAATTGTGTTTATTTGATTGTAATTCACCTTCTTTCTAACGGAATCTCTACATAAAATTTATCAGATCATTAATAAATTGTATGAAAACATGAATCACCTTTTTGTGAGTTTTTCTTTTCATGAAAAAACTGGACCGTGTGTTTTTACCATTTTTGCAACGCATTACGGTTCCGTTCCCTGTATGTTTTCCAACTTTTTTGACCACGGCATTGATGCTTTATCCAGGGTAATAAATCATCCCCTCCTACACGATTTATCTGATTTATTTTACACTACCTGTGTCTTATCAGCGTGCGTGCTACCTATTCCACCGATGTCCTAAGCATAGCTCAAGGCTCTTTAGTCTGGGTGTAACTAGAAGCCCTTTATACTACTTTTGAAAAATGTTGTTATGCCAACTTTTAATTTCAATCTGTCATAAAAACTTGTGCTATATCATATTTTATACAAAGAACATATTTTATACAAAGAAAAGTTCTAATTTCGAGAAAAAAAATCACATTGTATTATCCGAAGAGCAGATTTGAGTTTTAAAACTAGCCCAAATCTGGTGGAAAGTCACCTCGTGTGCCAAGTCATGTGGCAAGACTGCAGCGCCTCGGGCTTGTTTCCAGCACCACGGTAACCCACCCAACCCCCCCGTAACCCCCCCCCCCCGTATATACCCGACTATATCATCGTATCGCTACGCGTACACACGAGCGCTATTATGCGCACCATAATGTATTAACCTAGTACAACAACGCTTTGTATACATTATTAACAAAATTGCTGGTGAACAGATTATGTGTCAACATAATTTTATCTGAATTCATAAATTGGGCATAATTCTAAAACAGTTTGATTGATCATACGAGGGTCAGTCAGTAAGTTATGAAAGTGATCATGGTATGGGATGCATGAGTGATTCTATTGAGGGATAGTGTGATCAATACAAAGTATGAACCTTTGTCTGTCAAACAATGCAGTTTTGGATTTTTAAGTGTGAATTATGACGTCATAGCATTGTCTCAAAGTAAGTACACTTGGGACACTGCCAAATCAGTTATTTAGCGGGAAATTTGAATTGTTTGCATTTTATGAAACATGTGGTAAGAAGATTGCATAACATGACACCAGAAGCAGGTAAATCCCATTTTTTTTCTCCCTCAAGTATGATAAAAAAGACAATTACTTTAATCCCTGTGTAATTTGATATATGTAGTATAAGATGAAAAAGTAAGGAGAGGCAATTGAATAGAAAGTATACAAATATCAGTATTTCAAATAGCCAATTTCATTGAAAAATGCTCAGTCAGTGAATCACTAATATTGCGGAAAATCAAACAATTTAGGAAAAATCCAAGCAATTAACCAGTTTGGGAGATTCCATATGATAGCTAACTAACTATCTGAACTTATTCGCATGAAACCTGCAGAAAATATGCGCATGCGCATACGGCAGATCATTTTAAACAGGGCCAAAAATGGCTAAAAGCATGAAATTTACCAGATAAAAGCTAACTGTGCCTTCAAATTCTAATCAGAAATACTGAAAATGCTTAAATCAATGTGTATAAATACCGGTATTGTGATAATCATAAGAAAATATACATGAATGTATCAATCAAAGATGGCTGCTACAACCTCTCTTATTACTGTTATCTTTAGAGCTACTAGACATGTATTGTTAAAGTAATCGTCACATAATTTCAATGGTTTGAGGAAATGTTATGAACAGCTCCTCTTGAAATCCCCATTATTATTGCTTTACATCCCACAACAATTTACTACATTATAATCCCTCCATTGTTCTTTATCCTTTGTTGTTTTCTAAGGTATAATTTTGCGGATTTTGCTAAATAAAAGCGTATTTGAGATGGTCCCTTCTTGTTCGTGTTAAGGAATTCAGATCTAGAAAATAGTGTCAAACAGAGATACGTGTTATCTGTTTTTATGCTTGCACTGCCGAGATATACGCAAATGTATCAATCAACTCATATTCAACATATTACATATCCAGCCAAATAATTGACAGATTTCAGTCAGAGTCTGAAACCTATTGTGTTTATGTTAATGACGTTACATAATCAAAGGTATCTAACCATCCAAAACTGTATTGTTTGAAAGACAAAGGTTCATACTTTGTATTGATCACATTATCCCTCAATAGAATCACTCATGCATCCCATACCATGATCACTTTCATTATTTATTGAACGACCCTCGAATGTTATTTATTATGGTAGATTGCTGTTTATTGGAACCAAATCGAGGATTCTAAAAATATGCAAATTAGGCTATGTTATGAATAATTTCTTTCATATTCATGAACATTTTGGTAAAAATCTAGCCTTGATCAGGCTTTCTAATAGTATTTGTATCGGGTAGTAGTAGTCCGGGCTAAGTAATACTGATATTGATAAAGTCCAATAAATAAGCTTATTTATTTAGTGCGATTAAATAAACACCCAAAATGAAGTAACAATTAATTAGCCGCCCTTCACCGACCCACCAGGCGAAGCTCTTAACTCGTAAATCCTATGTCACTTGTCTTAGCTCGCTGTATTCAGCTTTATGTAGAAAGAAGGGTGGGATTCCGTGTTAGTAACGCCAGATGGTTACGGAAAATCAGTGACTGCCTTATTTTAAATAATTTCAGAAACCTGATAAAGGCTAGTAAAAGTCACGAGAGTTATTACCCTTGAATTGTCTAATTTGTATTTATAAAAAAAAATACCAACATATTGTATATACAGGGTGTCCCAAAAGTCTATGCACGTTTTTGAAGAGTCATATCTCATAAAATATAAATCATATGGTATAAATTTAACCATATTTTAATAGACGAGATTTGGGAAATTATTTTGATACCAAACACAACCATATTGGTGAACCCACAACATAAAACTGGTTGAAAGTTTGTGGCCGTGTGCCAGACCTACCTATACCAAGTACCACACATTGTTGCTAAAATCAGGTTCGCATAAATTAACGGTATGAAAGCAACGTTGCGCATTAGTCACAGTTCACTGATTACCTTGCAACATTAATTTGTTATTACCAAACTCGGTCAATCACAACATAAATAGGCATAGTAGACAAAATTGCACAGCAAAAGTCTTCATTCAAGGTGGTTTACAGCATAGATAAGCGAATACAAATTGTATGGTTCTACGCTTAAACAAATTCAGTTCAAATTACTCAACAAAAGTTCAGAAAACATTTCAAGAATATCCATTCTGAAGTTGGTGGATACATTTTTGAACACAGGAACTGTGCATGATTTGTCTCGATGTGGTAGAAAAAAGACTAAAACAAGCAGCATTAAAATAATCCGGTAAGTTTAAATCCGGTAAGTTTAAATGTTTTAAAACATGTTTGACAGCTGTATGATGTGTGTGTTCACTTTTCTGTTACGTTATTCAATTTTTTAGGTCTGTGTTTTGGCTTGCATTAGCACACGTCCCTGTATAAATGGAAACATTTAAACTAGATTTCAATATAGAAACGAACATTATGTGTGATATAGTTTGTTATTATGATGGGATCACTGTAATGTAAAATTTAAATATTACAATTGACGGATCACTTTCCGTGTAACCAACTCTAACCGTCTTTTCGTTAATCTCAATAGGTGTGGATTTATGAGCTTTATTCCTCCGAAATATAAAATTACATTTTTGCAGTAATATATATTTTACTTCGATGGTGGCATTACAAACAGATGTTACTTCAATGTTTGGTTTCAAAATGATTTCCCACATCTCCTCTTTCTAAATATGTATTCATATTTTCAATACGACTTATATTTTGTGAAATACAAAGTTTCAAAGTCGTGCATAGACTTTTGGGACACCCTGTATATACTGACCAGTCTGACCTTAATGGCTCAGGGAATTTAGACATCTGCAGAGATCATCATATAATAATATAAACGTAGTCACACCTACCACACCGAGGAGGTTATCTATGTAATGGATTAAAAACCATCTTATCGGGATATTTGCAGAGGGAAGATAACACATGTTGATATATATATTTCATAGCACACATGCATTGAGCTCACGTATCAACTCTCCTGAATGTAGAACAATCCGGGTGCGAATCCTGTTTGTAGTATTTGGTTACATGATTAACATCTGTTATTGGAAGTATATTATTTGTCTCTTTCAAACAAGTTTGGTAAGTACAGTGAATGTTTGTTATGTTTTAAAGGCAATCTCTGTAATCATGTTAGATAGAGACCAATAATACGAATTTGATATTTTACGCAAATATGATCATCCCCTGGTTACGGAATCCATGCTGGTGCCATCAATAACAGTTATGACAAGTAAAGAACAAACCGAGGCGAGGTTTATGCTGACAAGAATCACGATACTTCTCCGATCATAGACTCTAGCCGTTACCATGGTTACCTTCACAGCATTCATGGAATTGAAGAAAAAACCCAATACCCGGTACATAAGTACCGGTGTGAAAGAAGCCGTGGTCCCATGGAGCCATTGTCCGGCCCGGGTGTCCGGCCTACTAAGACATACACGGAATGAAGCGTGAAACTAGTGTTGCATGTAGAAATGAGTTCCCTACCAACCTGTATGAATTTACTACAGTGTAGTAAATTCATATTTGGTTGCCATAATGGCTCCAGGGGACTATGTCTCTTGCTACATCGTCCTCTTACTTAGGTTTATTGAAATGGGTACGATACTATATAGGGATTAATACCGGGAAAGTGCCGGGTGCGATGTTATTTAGGGACGCAGCATTAGATTTTCAGGGGGGGGGGGGGGGGGGGGTAGGAAGTTTTTTGGGGAAAAAATCCCCCTCTATGCAGGCCAAAAAAAATTCCCCCCTGATGAGTAAAAAAAAAAAATCTACCCCACCCAACTCAATATGAATGGATACATTAAAAAAAGAATCCCCCCTTACGGCGGCCAAAAAAAAAATTCGCCCCGATCCCAACTTCCTACCCCCCGGAAATCAAATGGTGCGTCACCGTTACAAACATTTGATACCTTGATGGAGTAAAGCGTATAGTATACACATGCACTTGTGCATTGTACAGCAATACATGTATACAGTGTTTGGCCAAATGTTTGTTATGGTTAATAAATTCCGGGGTATTTCTTTAGATGTGAATAACATTGTTACTGTTCATACAGTGCAACAGAGCATAAATTACCAAAAGGGCATGTTATTGAAATTACGCTCTAACATCAAAATGGAACATATGTAAGACAAGGAGACAATATTAATATTATAGAATACAACTTGGTGATTTCATGTTATAGAAACAAAAATGGTTTGACCTTATTTGCATATAATTAGCATATTATAAAGAAATACATTACAAATTTGCTTTTTGTAATTTCCAGCAAAAACATTACATACTATACTAACACCAAATTCACAGGATATGAAGTTCCCATCATTGTCAACAATTCTGTCTGAGAAAAAGTTCACATTTATTTTAACTTTAAAAAAACCAAAATCTGTCTTAATTAAGCTTAATTAATGACCAAACTCGTTGAAATGATTAAATAGTACTGTATATCAAAATCAGACTTGCAAGGTATCAAATTAAAGGTAAAGATGTGCTTAAAACAATGGTTTACACAGATATTTTAATATCCCTTTAGTATTTAAAATATTTTCCTTCAAACATTTGGTATATTTAATATTTTTAGAAAAATTGTGATTTTGTATTTTTCTCATGAATTAAACATGCAATAAAACACTATAATCACAGAGAAATATGTTAATGGTTAGCCACACCAATCTGTCAAGCCATTCGTTAACATATTTGCTGTATAATCCATTTACGCGCGTAATTAATCAATTAATTAGGCGTCAAATGGAATAATTTTGAACCACTTTTTATATGCCCAATTAAGTTATGTAAGGTTTCAAATTAATCCTTAAATTATGCTTAATAAAATGGTCAAGCCACATTTCTCAACTTCATTTGTCTTTTTTCTGTAATATTAATCAAAACTGTAGATACATTCATTTTGCAACAGTTTTCTTCCAATAACAATGTATTTCATACAATTGTACAACTGTGCACAGACTTGACAAAAGTCTATTAATATTCGTCCTGTCATGCACGCAAACAATAGAAACAATCTTTAGGGACACGTTCACACTAAGGGACCACTGTTTTGAAATCCGCGCTACAAGACATTTGAAATGCTATTCAGCATTGTGCAGTTAAGCATTATGGTTTATGTCACTTAAGGTGACCGTGTGCTGACACGCAAGCCTGTCCATTATAAAGGCCTGTCCTAAGTCTAAATGGTCAAGTCCATAAAAGCAAGTAGCCAGTAGCTGGTTGGATTAGCGTGTATGGATAATCAAGTATTGGCCAATCCGAAATCAGATTTAATAAGTAATGCAACAATGCTGATAATCATACAAGGACACAAAATACTAGTAGTACTTTAAAACAAAGTTTTATTAGATTATATATGATACACATACTTAGGATTGAAATGTTCTTGGTTGTACAACACTCAAGACGCACTATTTTTCAATATTTGGTAATTTATGCTCTGTTGCACTGTAATGCTTATGATACTAACGTCTACATGACCCCATTGTTACGCAACTTACGCTATCCAATGCACCACACGGGCCTTGAAATGTTGTTATTCAATGGTGTGTTTTATCAATTCTTAAAAATATCAGTATTTAGACCAAGCACCCGTGCAAAGAATCGAGTAGGGTACTCCTCCCCGTGTTTAAATAAAAATCCAAAGGGGAAGAATTTATGATTATGTTGTTACTTGTGTTGTTCTGTTTCTACAGATAGGGGTTTTAAGAGAGCGGTTTACAGATAGCGGTTTTCCCTTCATCCAATAGCCTAAGGTCATATGATGGATATGTCAAATACTTCACTCAGCACTAATATTGCTAGTCCGAATCCCTCTCAACTCAATTTAAGAGCATCACCCATCAGAGTGTTCCAATGGGGTATTCCTAGATCCCTCTCCACCGTCTTCTTAAAGTCTATGAGCCAAGTAGATGATATCCAGCTAATGTTCGAGCTCTATACGTCTGCATACGAATTTGGCCCAGAGCGCCAAGTAAATGCAGATTTCTTCATCAAATACGAGAAAACATACGAGGAAACATCGGGAAATGTCACGCTCCAACCCAGACAGCACTTGCACGACGACAGCATTTGCACATACAAATGGGTTCGAGAAACATTGGAGTCAAATTTTCCCGAGAAAAACGTGATTTTTGCCAAGGATTTTGCTTATGCTCTTGCTGGTCAATATGAGATGATTCCATCTGGATTTCAGCACACATTCTTGATACGACATCCTCAGAAAAGTTTCACATCTTGGAAGAAGATCTATGAGAGGTTTACACAAACAACAGTTTCACTCGATGCTGCTCATGCATCTCAATATCAGACATTATATGAACTTATGGAGTACACACAACTTCACGGACAACCAAATCCTATCGTGATTGATGCCGATGATCTACAGCGTTACCCAGAGTCCATTTTGCGCCAGTATTGTGAAGCCACTAATATTCCTTACAATCCAAGGTTGCTTGAGTGGGATGCCGGGAATGATATACTTCACACTATGGTAGCTACCAAGAATACGGTACTCAACGGAGTATTGAGGGGAGGTATGATATACAGTGATGCCTTGGAGAGTACAAATTTTAAACCACCGACCAGTAAGATGTCTAGATCTGATATCCCAGCTGACTTGCTAGATGCCATTGAGAACAGTATGCAGTTCTATGATAAGATGTATGCTATGCGAATTAAACCTTAATAATATTCCCTCTAATATAAGGGAAGGCGTTCAAACAAATCGGCCATATTTTGCAGATATCTGAAATGAAGTCGGAACAGTCAAACCGGCAATTTTCTTGTAAATATCTGTAAGTTCAGTTGATTATGCCACCAGCATACATGGCATCTAGGATGAGGATATTAATAAGTGAAAACACATGGAATTGGTTCTTGATATATACAAAAGAGAAATCTTCATGGGATTATTATAATGTTTAGATTTCGGTGAGGTTCTTATATCATAGATAGAAATATTCTGTATCGTTTTTTAGATCAAAAGATGGGTGAATATTTACACATTTTACATCATTCGAAATTTTAATATTTTACATTTTTTTCTTGAAATGTTGGCTTATAAAATAAGACAAAATCAAAACATTA
>CM069456.1:16774869-16971967 GCA_035610835.1 Ophiura sarsii | reverse complement strand
GAATTGATAAGATGCTTTCTGTAAAATTTTAGCATTTTTTTACCTAACAATTATTTTGTTAGGTTGTTTGTAAAATTTAGGCAAAAAAGAGGCATTTTTGGGCAAAAATATAAAATCACGATTTTTGATACGAAAAATGGATTCCCCGACTCATTTCATTCAAAAAAGTGTATACTTTTATGTACAACACATAAATAGTTTGAAAGTTACAGTGCTTGACAAATTCATATGTCGCGGGTGCGCGAGCGCGCTGACTAGGATTTACACACGCGTGCGATGCCCAAGTGTGCAGAATTGATCAGATCTGACACCACCAAATTTGGGCGTGGGAAGGGTTTAATTTGGAAACCTTTTATATATACACAAAGAATTAAGTTAAGCACCCCCCCCGTTTTTTTACAACCTCGCACATTACAAGTTTGTTGTCGTCAAAACAGTGTAGTATACCCATGATATTGCTATATTTTCTGGAGAAGTGATATTATGGTCACATAAAAACATAACAATCATGCCGTTTTCAATATTTTATTCTGAATAATTTAAGGTGACATTTTTTGGGAATTTTAGGCATATTTTCACCTCAATTTAAGTATGGAGCTATAGGTCCATCACGGACAGTGTGGATGACGTTTATGTTTCTAACGTACAGTCATTGTTCTGAGAAGACCTCTAGCGATCTTTGCGTCAATAACGTGTGTAGGACCCACGTGATCGGATCACTGACTCAACCCTACGACCTACGACCACGTGGATGATAACACGAGCGATGGGCGTCACAGATGAGTGCACTCATCTGCATTTCATCAATGGATAATTGCTAATGTCATACCAATCATTATTATTTGATCTCACATACCTTAGAATATATGCCAATGTATACATATATTAGGGGGTGCTTAACTTAATTCTTTGTGTATAGTTAATCAGCCACGCGGGTTCGTTTGCAGGGCAGAACCATGCGTTTTCGGCTCTATAACGCGAACCAATGACACGGACAATTATTTAAGTTCACAGTTTATTTTCGCTCTCCTTCTTACACAATATATATCTCACAACGTGGGTTTTATTTTATAACATCCAAACACAATTACAACTAGCAACACTTAATACAAGATTGGGTCAATGGTCAAAGTCTTTATAACGGTCCGTCCTACTTCTACCACAACCTGGTCTAACCTGACCTGGCCTGTCTTGACACAAGGTAAATTAGACCTGCCTGACCTTGCAACACAGGGTAAACCCCTATGGAAGAGAAAAGTACACGTTAATTTACATACACACAATTTTAATGGTCAAAACACCATAACTATTACATAAGATAATATTAACGACTATTTTTAAGTAAGACAGGGGTGATCTGAAAGCGTTGATTGCATGTCTGCTCTGGTACGCCTGTCCTCTCTTGACTGCACCTCTCTTGACTGCACCTCTCTTGACTGCACCTCTCTTGACTGCACCTCTCTTGACTGCACCTCTCTTGACTGCACCTCTCTTGACTGCACCTCTCTTGACTGCACCTCTCTTGACTGCACCTCTCTTGACTGCACCTCTCTTGACTGAACAGATCACCATTATCCCATCTTACCCGGTGTTATGACTGACCTAACAATACGATATACATAGGCTTTACACTCAGCTTGACCCCCCCCCCCCCCCCCCCCCCCAAAATGTAAGATGAGTGTTTTTGCCTTACCCAACTTTTTAACTCAACCCTCCCCCCATCGAGCATAACCATTCGCATGGGTTGAGTTTTTCATCATATAAATATAAATACAATAACAATAGAGGCCTTCGTATGAGTGTTTTTATCCTACCCAGGTTTTTACTCAACCCACCCCCCCATCGAGCATAAACATCGCATGGGTTGAGTTTCACATAAAAAATATAAATACAATAACAATAGAGGCCTACGTATTACACGAACTAAGAATGTGAGTGTAATATTAAGCTTTAGATTTTCTTGGCTATCATCAGAGCAATCATTAATTATGTCATAACGAGTTACAATTTTACTAGCATTTCAAGTAATATGGGCAACTCAACTGCACTAGTCCTATACTACACTGATCTTACTAATATAGAATGATAATAATCTACCTAGGTTATCCGCTTTCATGAATTTCGACGAAATAACTCATGCACGGACTCCATTGGGAATGATGACTCACATTTTCATAATGCACTTTTATAGAATCTTAAACTACACATTTGCATCGAATATTTATGATACATATATACAAGCACACGATACAAAAATAATTAACCTTGATTACCTATGGTATGGGTATCTACTGCAAGAAACGTCGTTGTCTGCACTCGGCTATCAATACTCTGTTTATAGGGAGAATACAGAACATCCTGCTATCGTTATTTCCTCGACACGGCATCATACGCGATGTTTACATTTACACCAGTTTGTGGGAATAGAAATATAAGATCCGAGTAGGCTCAACATGTACAATATTTTAGATCATAATTGAAGAACTAAACACTTTGTTTTGATAATAAAACATTAGGCATGTTTTACTCTATTTACTGACAAGCAGGGAACCACCTTTATATACCATATCACTTCATGTCTTAACAATTACTTTAGTAGCCACGGTTTCTAGGTTTTTGTTCATCAGATAATTCCAAGCACGCAATTGATTCTTTCGGAAATTTCCGTAAAATAGACGCGAGCCGGCGCTCGTGATTGGCTTATCAGCGTCAGGTGACGAGTTGTAGCAATTGGCATACCCCCAATTGCTATCTACGCGAACAATCTGATAGGCCTAACATACAGGTGTTCAGGGTGTCCCAAAAACGGCATTCACCCGTCTAATATGGTTAGCAATTATTATAAAAATAGTAATAATAAAGCGATTCCCGCTACACAGCCCCCCACCTAGCATTTGACGTCCCCGTCAATAATAAGCGATAAATATAAATAAGCGGAATCGCGTACACTCTCTACTCCTCATGCACCGCATTATGACGCCAGTACATCCATCATCACAATAATACAACAATATATACATACAATCTCTTAACTACATCTTACTCTACTACAATGTTTTAAAGTACACGTGACGCGATAATCTTCTTCGTCTTCATTCTTCAGTCTTCTTCTTTTTGCCGTCGGTCCCAAATCTTCTTCTTTGTCGCCATCCTCGAATCTTCTTCTTGTCCTCGGCAACCCTTGGTTAGGTCAGTAGCAACCCATGGTTAGGTCAGTAGCAACCCGTGGTTGGGTCAGTAGCAACCCCTCTGTTTGGAGCTCTGGAACGAGTCTCCCGCTACGGCTCATAGGAACTGGTGCGATGGCCGCGTAAGCCATATGACACTCAGTAACAACGAGTTGAGCATAGCACCATCCGCATCGCATCACGTCGCACCTCGGCAACTCTAAATTTGATTACGCATCCAACTGGCTCCGTGCAATAATCTCATCACAACGAAATTTTGTAACTCGAACATTTGAAAACCATAACAACAACTTATATACACAACTCCGGCAGCAACTCTTCCCATAACTTCTTCAAAAGTTTCCGAGCAACATCACTCCGACAGCAACTAACTAGCTCCTACCACCTGTCTAGTACCCCAGTGCACCGAGACCTACAACCGCGTCATCACCCTCTTTTGCCTCCTATGCTGCTCCGAAAGCCTCTCAAATTCTTCCATCCAATTCACCAGATCAACACCCTGGCAAGTGTGCCTCGACTTATCTGCTGCAAATTTGTAAAACTCCTTCTTTTGCTCAACCAATCTCTCCTCCACCAATTTCTCCACCACCTCCTTGGCAACCATCTCCCCATCTTGAAGACGCCGATCCTCCTCCCTCGGTCCAACCGACTTGGCAGGTACAGCTCTGACACTGCCCACCGTTAAAACCTTCGCCGGCCGCACATCCTGCGAATTAGTCTGAATAGACACACTCGTTGTTTTCGCCCTAGCTCCCCCTACAGGCCAAGATTTCGCATCCGGCCTCAATTTACTACCATCCACCTTCCCCGGTTGTTTCATCTCCTGCTCCACCTTCTTTTCGGAGCGACGATCATGCTCCTTCTTCTCCCGTTCCTGTCTGGCCAGCTTCTCGTCATCCCTCCGCTTCTCCTGTTCCCGCTGCAACTTCAGCTCTTCCCTACAACGAGCCTCCTCCTCTCTCTTCGGCGCCACTTTTCCTCGCTTATCTCCTCCTTCCTTCTCTTACGCTCTTCCTTTTGCCTCAACTTCTCCTCCTGCTCACGTTCTTGCTCCTCTATCACCTGCCTCTCTCCCTCCCAACGCTCGTACTCCACTCTAAGCCACTCGTCTCTCTTCCGACGATCCTCCTCTACTCGCTTCCGACTCTCCTCAACCCTAACCTTCTCCCTCTCTAGACGCTCCTCTTCCCTGCGACGCTCCTCCTGCATCATAATTCTTTCCTCCTCCTTCTTACGCTCTTCCTCCACCCGAACTCTCTCCTTTGCAACACGCTCCTTCTCCCTTTTTATCTCTTCCTTTCGTTTCCTATGCTCCTCATCCTCTCGCGCCTTCTTCACTCTGATCTCCTCTTTCCTCTCCCTACGCTCATGGTCCCTCTTGCGCCTTTGCTATGCTCTGACGAGACTGTTCCTCTCTCACCAATCTCACATTTCCCCAAAAACTCATACTTTTTCCCCGCCTCAACCTTCTCCCTTTCCAGACGCTCCTTCTCCACTCTAACCTTCTCCTTTCCAGACGCTCCTTCTCTACCTTCACCTTCTCCCGTTCCAGTCGTTCCTTCTCTACCCTAACCTTCTCCTTTTCCAGACGCTCCTTCTCTACCTTCACCTTCTCCCGTTCCAGTCGTTCCTTCTCTACTCTAACCTTCTCCTTTCCAAGACGCTCTTTTTCCACTTTAATCTTCTCTCGTTCCAATCGTTCCTTCTCTTCCCTAACTCTTTCCTCTTCCTTCTTACGCCCCTCTTCCACCATAACCCTCTCTCTTTCCAGCCGCTCTTTTCCAACTCTAACTCTTTCCTCTTCCTTCTTACGCCCCTCTTCCATCCTAACCTTCTCCCTATTCCGATGCTCCTCATCCGCCTGAAGCTTCTGACCTGCTCATCCGACGCCCCTCCTCTATCCTATCCTCTCTCCTCTGACACTCCTCCTGCCCTCTCTTCTGACGCTCGTCTTCCCATCTCGACCTTACTCCCACTCTTTCCTCTATCGCGCCATTCTGATCGTGTCTTATTTCTGACCTCCTAACCACGCCGCTCTCTTAGCCATCCACGTCTCATGTTTAGCTTGTAAGGCCGGGCATGCTCGTTTCCAATGCCCCAACTCCTTACAATAACGGCAACAATTACTATCAGATTGCCATTCACTCACCGGCTGACACCTCTTCAACCCATTCTGACCTCTCCATTCTGACCAATATCGCCCCCCACCTGAACATTGCTCACCCGCGCCGTCGACCCTTCCTTCACCACCTGTGACCAGGTAACTCCTTTCACCATACTACTACCATTCTCGCCCGCGATTACAGCCGGATCCTTAACCTCCACCTTCTTCTTCTGACACCCCGTCAAAGGGCACCGGGCTAGCACGACTATCCTTCGACACATCTCCGGCTGTCACTAGCCTTTCTACTTCCTCATCGGCTTCCACTAGCCTTTCTACTTCCTCATCGCCATCCTTCGTCTGTTTTTGTCCTCTCCGATATTCTATCTTCTCAAACGCACTACCTCTCTCAACTAGATCCAGTGTTTCCTCTAGAGTGCTAGGGGAGAACGAATGAACCTCCTTCCGCACCTCTGGGTCTGAGATAGCTCTACAAAAATGCCGACGAGCTGCTATGTCTCTCTCCCGTTTCGAAGTATTTGGCATCGCTAGGCACGTCAATCTCTTTATATCTTGGGCCAAATCTTTGTAACTCTCACTCTGCCCTTGTTCTCGCAGCTGAAGTTCGGCATACCAACTCTCCGGATCCTCCCGCGGCCCAAACTCCTTTGCCATCAACCGAACCAGACCCTCATAGCCTATCTCTCGAAGGTCAACCTCATTCCCAGCCAACACCCTCAGGGCTCTACCCTGGCAACTGTAATACAACCACATCGCAGCGTCCCCATCCGTCCATTGGTTGTATTCTCGACAAACCTCAAAATGCTTATAAAACGCCCGCCAATTACCATCTCCGTCAAACTGGTGCGGACTCATCTCTTGCCTCATCACCTGACCAAAAAGCTCCATGGCTTTCTCCTCCCGCGCCGAAGCCAAAGCCAGTCTCGTATTCACTTCGTCACACAACCTCTCATACTTTTGCTTCTGCTCACTCTCTACCGTTCCTAACAGTCGAGCTCTATCATCGAGGTCTGCCTGTTTCCTCTCATATTTACGCTTCTTCGACACTACTTCTTCATACACCTCCTCATTCTTCTCCTCCCCTTCTGCCACTGCTTTCTCCCGATCAGACAATTCTTTTAGTTTACTCTGCTGCTTCTCACCCTCCAATCTTCTCATCACCTGCGCCTCACTCTCCCGACCAACCAGTAACTGCGTCTGCTGCCCCAAATCGAACTCACGTTCCTTCACCCTCGACTCTCTTCGACCCAACACTTCACACCACTCCTGCTCCTCGGCCGCCAACCGAACCTGGAGCTTCCTCACCGCATCCTCTTCGGCCACGAGTTCTGCTTTCCTTCGTTGAAATTCCGCCACCGAACGCAACCCTTCAGCCTCCACTACTCTTTGAAGCAACTCCTCAACCAATGTCCTACACATCAATCCAACCTCCCCCTCTATTATATCACCCTCCCATCGGTCATACTCCCTCGAATCCAGCTGCTTCCTTATCGCCACCTCTCTCTGCTGTTGCTCTACTAAAGCTTCCCGTCGCACCACTTCATCCCCTCTACGCCTCAAATCTTCCTCCAACTCTACCAAACTTTCCCCGTTAACAGTCAAAACCAACTGTTCCTTCTCTAGTACCTTCAACCTTTCTTCACAACTCAACTTAAAAACTCGTTCTTTCTCTGCCATCAGGGTAGCTTGTTCATTTTTCCTAACCCTAAACCTCTCCAGCAACTCTTCCTGCTCAACTTCTCTGGCCTCCAACACCTCCTCCCTATCCATTAAATCATCGTCTATCTCCTGCCATTCCCTTTCACGAGACCCCCGGTCAATTTCACACCACCGTTTATCATTCATCTCCTCCAAAACCTCTTCCAACCGTGCATACTTCACTTTCAGCTCCGATAGCTGCCCCCTAAGCTGCTTCATCTCCACCAACTCCCCCAACTCGGTGTCGTCTGTGACACGTGATCCTAACCCAGAATCATCACTACAGTGACTCCCCTCGTTATCAGCATAGCCAGCACTACCTGCACCGTCTGTCAACCTAACGTTCGTTTCTGGGCCCAACAACAACCCATCACCAACTTCACTACTATTCTCCACAGTTTTCCAATACTCGGTTTCACCGCTTGAATATCCACCAGCACTACCAGCCTCCTCAAAGCTACCACTATCTCTACCGTTAGCGACTGCCACATCATCACTGTAATCCACTCCGTGTCGATCGCCACTACCACCATCATCACTGCAACCACTACCACCCATCAACAACGTCTGATCGACCGGCATCAACGGTGCACCACTACCACCCTTCCACCTCGTCTGCTCTGCAGGTATCGGCGGTGCACTACCGCCATCCTCACACCCCGTCTGCCCAACCTGCATAGGCTGTCTATCACCGTTCATCAACCCCGCATGCCCTACCGACATCAACGGCCTATCATCATCAACAACCGGTATATGTTCCCCCGGCCTACCACCAGTCACTTCTCCATACGACTCACCCATCATATCCGGCCTACTATCACCGATTACCGGTCCCGTAAGCTCCCCCGTCACTGACGACACACCATCACCAATCACCTCGCCCGGTCTCATGGGCCTACCACTCCCAACCACTCGGTGCCTCTGCTCACCCACCAACGGCACACCACCACCTGGCACTTGGTGCCTCTGCTCTCCCGTCACATCATCCATCCTCCTCGGCATACCCTCGCCGGGCACTTGCCCCATCACACCATCCATCCTCCTCGGCACACCACCACCGGGCACCTGCCCCGTCACATCATCCATCCTCCTCGGCACACCACCACCGGGCACCTGCCCCGTCACATCATCCATCCTCCTCGGCACACCACCACCGGGCACCTGCCCCGTCACATCATCCATCCTCCTCTGCATACCTCCACCGGGGACTTGCCCCACCACATCATCCATCCTCCTCTGCATACCTCCACCGGGGACTTGCCCCACCACATCATCCATCCTCCTCTGCATACCTCCACCGGGGACTTGCCCCACCACATCATCCATCCTCCTCTGCATACCTCCACCGGGGACTTGCCCCACCACATCATCCATCCTCCTCTGCATACCTCCACCGGGGACTTGCCCCACCACATCATCCATCCTCCTCTGCATACCTCCACCGGGGACTTGCCCCACCACATCATCCGTTCTCGTCGGCACACTATTGCCGACTATTTGATACCTCCGCTCCCCCGTCTCATCAGGCATCCTCATCGGCGTACCATCGCCGGGTGTTTGGTGCCTCGGTGCACCCGGTGGCCCAGGCCAAACGTTACCATACACTCCTCCATTCAGACGGCTAACTACTCCTCCCGTCATCTGCGGCAAACTACCACCAACCACGCCTCCCGTCTTTTCCCCCGTCATCTGCGGCAAACTACCACCAACCACGCCTCCCATCTGCTCCCCCGTCATCTGCGGCAAGCTACCACCAACCACGCCTCCCATCTGTTCCCCCGTCATCTGCGCCATGGTGCACACCTATCTCTTGACCGGGTCTTTCTCGTGGCGATGCCGAGTCCGTCACCGTCAACAGTCTACTGTCAAAGTCCGTCAAAAATGTATATAGTCAAAGCCAAAAATTCGTCGTTAAAGAAAAATGAAAATCCCACATCTGACACCACTTGTCGCGGGTGCGCGAGCGCGCTGACTAGGATTTACACACGCGTGCGATGCCCAAGTGTGCAGAATTGATCAGATCTGACACCACCAAATTTTGGGCGTGGGAAGGGTTTAATTTGGAAACCTTTTATATAGTTAATCAGCCACGCGGGTTCGTTTGCAGGGCAGAACCATGCGTTTTCGGCTCTATAACGCGAACCAATGACACGGACAATTATTTAAGTTCACAGTTTATTTTCGCTCTCCTTCTTACACAATATATATCTCACAACGTGGGTTTTATTTTATAACATCCAAACACAATTACAACTAGCAACACTTAATACAAGATTGGGTCAATGGTCAAAGTCTTTATAACGGTCCGTCCTACTTCTACCACAACCTGGTCTAACCTGACCTGGCCTGTCTTGACACAAGGTAAATTAGACCTGCCTGACCTTGCAACACAGGGTAAACCCCTATGGAAGAGAAAAGTACACGTTAATTTACATACACACAATTTTAATGGTCAAAACACCATAACTATTACATAAGATAATATTAACGACTATTTTTAAGTAAGACAGGGGTGATCTGAAAGCGTTGATTGCATGTCTGCTCTGGTACGCCTGTCCTCTCTTGACTGCACCTCTCTTGACTGCACCTCTCTTGACTGCACCTCTCTTGACTGCACCTCTCTTGACTGCACCTCTCTTGACTGCACCTCTCTTGACTGCACCTCTCTTGACTGCACCTCTCTTGACTGCACCTCTCTTGACTGCACCTCTCTTGACTGCACCTCTCTTGACTGCACCTCTCTTGACTGAACAGATCACCATTATCCCATCTTACCCGGTGTTATGACTGACCTAACAATACGATATACATAGGCTTTACACTCAGCTTGACCCCCCCCCCCCCCAAAAAAAAAATGTAAGATGAGTGTTTTTGCCTTACCCAACTTTTTAACTCAACCCTCCCCCCATCGAGCATAACCATCGCATGGGTTGAGTTTTTCATCATATAAATATAAATACAATAACAATAGAGGCCTTCGTATGAGTGTTTTTATCCTACCCAGGTTTTTACTCAACCCACCCCCCATCGAGCATAAACATCGCATGGGTTGAGTTTCACATAAAAAAATATAAATACAATAACAATAGAGGCCTACGTATTACACGAACTAAGAATGTGAGTGTAATATTAAGCTTTAGATTTTCTTTGGCTATCATCAGAGCAATCATTAATTATGTCATAACGAGTTACAATTTTACTAGCATTTCAAGTAATATGGGCAACTCAACTGCACTAAGTCCTATACTACACTGATCTTACTAATATAGAATGATAATAATCTACCTAGGTTATCCGCTTTCATGAATTTCGACGAAATAACTCATGCACGGACTCCATTGGGAATGATGACTCACATTTTCATAATGCACTTTTATAGAATCTTAAACTACACATTTGCATCGAATATTTATGATACATATATACAAGCACACGATACAAAAATAATTAACCTTGATTACCTATGGTATGGGTATCTACTGCAAGAAACGTCGTTGTCTGCACTCGGCTATCAATACTCTGTTTATAGGGAGAATACAGAACATCCTGCTATCGTTATTTCCTCGACACGGCATCATACGCGATGTTTACATTTACACCAGTTTGTGGGAATAGAAATATAAGATCCGAGTAGGCTCAACATGTACAATATTTTAGATCATAATTGAAGAACTAAACACTTTGTTTTGATAATAAAACATTAGGCATGTTTTACTCTATTTACTGACAAGCAGGAACCACCTTTATATACCATATCACTTCATGTCTTAACAATTACTTTAGTAGCCACGGTTTCTAGGTTTTTGTTCATCAGATAATTCCAAGCACGCAATTGATTCTTTCGGAAATTTCCGTAAAATAGACGCGAGCCGGCGCTCGTGATTGGCTTATCAGCGTCAGGTGACGAGTTGTAGCAATTGGCATACCCCCAATTGCTATCTACGCGAACAATCTGATAGGCCTAACATACAGGTGTTCAGGGTGTCCCAAAAACGGCATTCACCCGTCTAATATGGTTAGCAATTATTATAAAAATAGTAATAATAAAGCGATTCCCGCTACACATACAACGACACTTGACAGCCCCCTTAAAACAAAGACGAAAACGAGATTAAGTCGTCTTGTAATAACACCAAACGTTAATTATAAGCTCCGAGAGTAAACGGCGACTTTTCACTAATCTTTTCTTGTTTTATTCTTTGAAAATCTCTTTGAGTCCCTTGTTATTTGGTTTATAAAACCTGTCGTTTTAAAAACAATGCCAGTTGGGCACCGATCATGCACATTATTTATTGTTAAAGGTACAAAACAAAATAGCATATCTAAATAATATCAAATCGCTATAATACCCTCTGTTCCTAATTACATGTACGTCCCTGCTGGAATTCATTGTTTTAAATAGCGCCGTCTTGTATCCAAAATGAAATCTGGGGTTGTGGCCAGTGACATTGTTTGGTGCAATTGATGGCGCTATAAAACTTACAGAGGTTGGTTGCAGACGACGTTGGACACGATTTAAATCCTGCAAATTAAATATGAAAGCAAATCACTTTCATCCTCCCTTAAATGTTTTTGTTTGTTTATTTGTTGGGTTGTTTGTTTGTTTAACCGGTCGGGGTATGTGGACTCACGATTGGGTCCTGGATCAGACTCCAGCAAAATGCTCAAGCCAGGCATAATTATCCTATATGCAGCAGGGTTACACAAAGTGCGGGAGCAGGGAGCACCGCTCCCGGGAAATAATGAGCAGAATTGGGGAAGTAATGCCAAGTGTAAAAATAAAAAGTGTTGGGGAAAAGGGTGAAAAAGATGAAGAGAAAAAATGTAACTTTGGGTTATGAGGTGTGGTTGCACAGGTATATTATATATATAGGCCTACTAGTGTGTTTAACGTGTTTATTGTTTCAATTGCTTTTCCCCAGTGGCGGAGCTACAGGAGGCAAGGGGGGCATTTCCCCCAAAATATTTTGTGCCCCATCAATCAATTTACACAATGTACATGTAGTTAAGACTTAAGAAAACAATCGACAACTTAGCATAAAATGGCATTGTTCACGCTTCGCGCACATTTTCGTACTAAATTAGGTTAAATTAGGCAAAATTGGACAATTTTAGCGTAAAATAATGCCAAAAAAAGAATTCGCCTCGCGCACCGTCATTTTTATCCTGCCCCCTAATTTTTTTCTTCCACAAATGTTGAATTATTACTAAGGTACTGGTACATCGAAAAAGAACACTATAGTCTAGGCCTATAGCTAACATATTGTAATCTGATTTTTATCAAACCTGTAAAGTGTAGTTGGGGAAATGTTAAGTTCAAAACCTTGCTCTATCCTGGGTAAGAAACAACTTTGTGCAACCATGCATGCAAATTGTTTTACTTATCAATGATGAAACCAGGATGAATTGATAACAATAGATTCGCCCCGTCCCCTGCTTCAGTTGCTGGTATGACAGAAGAAAAGGGATAGGGACCGTTCATTATTTATGGTGGAGGGGGTGTTGGGACAAATTCGAGACTTGTATGTTAAAATTACCTAACCCCCCCCCCCTACAGCTGAAACTGAAAATTACATACCCCCCCCACCCCTGCTAACCAGTAGCTTTTTACACAACCCCCCCCCCCCCTCCCCCTCCCCGAAAAAAAAATCAACTTGTCACATACTTAAGGAGCTGTCTTTACCTTTGAAATTTTGTTCATGGATACGTTGGCAAATTTTGTTTGTGCCCTATCTGAACGGCCAATAATTGTATGATGCCCCTTCTTTTTATTGTGTGAAATTAGTAATGGCGAGCGTAGCGAGTTGGATTTTTTTCTTCATATTTATACATTTTGGGTGATTTTGTGAGTCTTTATAACCCGAACAAGTTAGAACATTCTGAGTAGAAACGTATAATCCAGTGAAACGTTCTACTTTTGTGAGCATTGGTGTAAAGCAGAGAGGAGGTGAAAAGCATGCAATAAATCGCATTTTTAAATCATGAAATTGGATTTTGTAACATAACCCCCCCCCCTATTTCAACATATGAAAGTTACATGACCCCCCTATAGTTTACCCAACCGCCCCTCCACCATAAACAATGAACGGTCCCTAAAACGGGCCTATATTTAAAGAAAATATTACCTGTCCACAGGTAAAATGGTAAAATATCCCTGAGACTATATGCAGGGTTTCAACCATGGACCTATCGGTCTCATCATACGGATACCCGCCCCCCCCAAAAAATAAAATAAATAAAATAAAAATCACGTACATTAGTATGGGTAACGGGGGGGGGGGGGGGGGGGGGGGGGGGTGGGGCATGTGGAAAGGTCCCCGCGAACATTCCGGGCTTTTAACATGTTTATTGTCAAAATTGCCTAAAATGTGCTTAATTTGGTCTGAAATTATGGGGGAGAGTGGGAGTGTTCGCCCATTTTCATTTGAAGAGGTTTAGAGACGCCAATTTTAAAGATTGAAACCTATTGATATCACTATGAAAGATTGATATTGGCTACTATACGACCACCATCAGTCTCAGTACTCTAGTCTAGGCCTTTAAAGGCAATAGTAGGCCTAAATGATAAAGACTCCAAGTGTAAAGGGCGAACTTGCCCGACGCCGGGGTATAGGTTCGCCCATAGGCCGGTGCAGTTCGCCCTAGGCTCAGAATTACGCTACACAACACTCTCAGAACAAAGGTTAAAATCTTTAACCATGTTGGTTAAAATTTTAACCAACGGGAGGTTACCAGGTGAACCACACAATTGGTTGGTTAAAACCGTAACCAACAGCTGTTGGTTAAACTTTAACCTGTGGTCGGTTACAAATTTTAATCATTTGTTGGTTAATATGTTTTAACCAACAGTGGTTGGTTAAACTTTAACCTGGGGTTGGTTACAATGTTTAATCATTTGTTGGTTAATAATGTTTTAACCAACAGCAGTTGGTTAAAAAATGTTGGTTAAACATTTATTTTTTTCGCTAAACTTTAACCCAGACAACATTACAGTATTGATGTTTCATCGGCCCATTATTGGCTTTCATTATTGGCGGCAACCCCAGAACCAGGACCAACTTTGGCAAAGGGCAAGGGACAGGACAAGGCGAAGGACAAGGCACACGATCCTAGCCATAAGGCCGGTAAGCGATAACTTGTGAAAACGGCCGCAATTTTAAGACCACGTCAGAATTCGTATATGAAATCAATCGTGTTATTTTTCCGCCCCTGGTCCGCGGCTGTCTGTGTGTAGAGTAGAGCTATCAGTAGTTGCCTGTGTGTAGAGCTATATCAGTCGCCGGACCGTGAAAATTGCCCACCGGTCGCGGTGGTTGTTGTTGGTAAGGTGAGGTGGAATGGGTGTGGTTGGATGGGGGAGGGGTGGGGTGGGGTGGTGTGGTGGGATGGGGCAGGGGAGGGGTGGGGGTAGGGAGGGTGGTAGGATAGAGGTTGGGGGAGGATAGAGTCGCTTTGAACCAAGGCTAACATCGGGCATAATGTATAAGGGGCGGCCTAACACGATTGATTGCATACAAATTCTTACGTGGTCTAAATAATGTGCGCAAAATATTTTCACGCCATTAAAATTCTTTGGCGGGAATCTTGTTATGACCTATTGTTGGTTAAAATTATGATGCCTTAACCAACGTTGAATAAACTAAAAATGAATTATAATTTTACTCTTTAACCAACGCAGTATTAAAAGTAATTTTTAACCAACGCTTCATTTTTAACCAATGTAGTATACTTTTTAACCAACATTCTTTTAACCCATGTTTTTTTAATACCTGTTCTGAGAGTGAAAGGCTACCATAATATCCAAGTACATATAATTCGTTTTTCTTAGTTATTTTATTCCAAAATAAAATTTAAGGGTCCAAAATATAGGGGTGGGGCACTTTCGCGGAACATACTCGTTCAGAATTTTAGAACACTCATATTTTAAACCCATTGGATCGGTTCGGAACACTAGTGTTCTAAGGCAGTGTTTTTGAACACCTCGGACGCGTCAGAACAATGTTCGGAATGGCATCCAATGTGTTCAAAATACGAGGGGCATTCAATAAATACCTGCAACCATTGAAAATCTCTGAACCGTGACACGTGTCAGTAAAATAAACTTATGATACTTAAACTGTAGGCCTAAGTCTTACTCTTTTCACAGAAATTTTCGAACACGTAGGTCATTTTTATCATTAGGCCTACATTATTAGTACATTTCAGCACTGTGAATACCGTGATCTCAGGGCACTGGTTATGGAATTAAATGTTACAATGGCGGGAAATTTGAAGACAAGTTTATGGTATGCATTAAGATACATGCGTTAACTTTTGAAATACAAGTGTATGGTAGGGGAGACCTGGGAAGATGGGACACCTAAGGGGAAAGATGGGACACTAACTTTTACTCGGCTGTAATACGAATATCCGACAAGTGACCCCCACCAAAGCAAAAGATATCACCAAGAGCCTTAACAAGACTTTGGTTTCACCAAAAATGGTGCCCGTCGGCCTCCGGCTTCATTATTTTATCAAGGTGTCCCTTCTTACCCCAGGCCGATAAAATGTCTCTTAACTTTTTGTCTTATCTTCCCGGCATGCATCATGTGCATGGGCAAGATGGGACGCCATTGATTTACTATGTGCTGACAGTGCTGGGGCAAGATGGGACGTGGGGAAGATGGGACACAGAACGACTTTTAACATGAATGTAACCTTGTCCCATCTTACCCCAAATGAGGCACATTTCTGTAATCTTGGAAGGAAACAGTAGTAAATGT
This sequence comes from Ophiura sarsii, assembly GCA_035610835.1. Lineage (NCBI taxonomy): Eukaryota > Metazoa > Echinodermata > Ophiuroidea > Amphilepidida > Ophiuridae > Ophiura > Ophiura sarsii. Next base: position 16,956,197 of record CM069456.1, on the reverse strand, counting down.
TTGACTTATTTGATAGAAAGTTGTTTAGAAGTTATTTTCCACTTTGAGAAACTAAAACCCGGGGCATTGATTCATAGATATTTAGTGTCAAGTCGTGAACTATAATGCTATTATAGTAGCATTGGTGAAATGCCGCATCAATTTTGACGCCTAAGGCTTACGACCCTTTGAAGCCAGTGTCCCGTTTCATGAAGGATGATAATCAAAATTGGTTGCAAATATAAATAGACATGATATCAAAGCTTTTTTTGTTACAAAAATGGGCAAAATTTGACTATTTTAAGGTAAAAAGAGTATTTCCGAAAATCTTCCCCCGCGTCCCATGTGTATACCCTATGTACTGGCGCTTGATTTATAATGCTGATTCTTGTCAATTTTCAGTGCCCAGAGACCATGATGTTTATAGTACTGAAATTACATGATAAAAATGACCCACATGTTTGACATTTTCCGTGAGAAAGGGGTAAGACTTAATACAGTTTAAATAGGGCCTATCATAAGTTTATTTGACACATGTCACGGTTCAGAGATTTTCAATGGTTGCACGTATTTATTGAATGCCCCTCTGTGAGTGCCATGCTGAACCCTAATGTTCATAATTGCTAATATGGAACACCTGATAGACAACACATGTGTTGAAAAAAATATAAATTGCCATTGATATCATGTTATTTAAACTACACAAACTTATGACTTTTTATTGCTGTTTAGCCTTTATAGGGATGGTGGAGGCAACTTTTTAAACCGAAATGACCTATAAATATTGCAAAATAAACCTTTTGGATTTTATGAACACGTGTCCGGTGTTAAAAAGGGGTTACATTCATTATGAACACGTCCGAGGTGTTCTCTGTGATTTGCAGTGTACGTATTTTACATTTAATGTTCCCGCCAAAAAATAGGTGCAATCTAAAGAGTGAAGTGATCCCATGCATTTTAATTACAACCGGTCACTTCGAATTTTAATAGTGATCGCACAAAATTGGCGACCGAGCTCAGGGCATGTGTAGCTAGTCTGTTTCGCGGTGCCCATAATTAGTTAGTCCAATGACCGATTGGCAGACTTCTGCATGACCTTCAATATATTAACAATATACATGTATGCTTCATTCAATGCATGCGTGGCATCTGAATTTACCGTACATACAGCGCATGAGAATACATCGTATATGTACATTGTACATGTACTTTGTAGCATAGCGCGTTATTTTAATACTCGTAGTCTGATGCATCACGCACAGGAAACGTGCAATCAATTATGCAACGGTTTCAAAGCGCCCTTTTATATGCGGACGCGATGGAAGCAATTGAACAACAAAGAACAGTATGGCTGCCATGTTTTATAAAAGGTTAAAACGACTGATAAAAATCCCGATGTTTGCTGCACAATTTGAACACGATATTGGTCGAAGCTAGTTATTTCAATATCTTAACAAGCAAGCTCAAACACAGTAGAGAGCTTATTTGACTGTTTTCCCAATATTTTCCAGGAGTATAATTAACCTGCTGAAAAGCATAGCCCATATAAAGTGGCTGTTCCAAAACGTTTAAAACGTGCCTCCATTTTGATTTATGAAAGGTCGAATAGAGCCAATTCAAATTGACAAATAAATACCGTTGTGAAAAGTCCCTTTTTTCTTCTTCTTTTTGTATTTATTTATTCAACTGGTCGAGACATTTCCATGAGAACATGCTGACATTAAACACTAGACGTTGTACATTTTGTACTTGCAGTGCTTGGCACAGTGAAGGATGTGTTTTTGTTTATTGCCCATTTTTACTAAATGAAGAACCGAAACGTCAGAGTGATAGTCGCCATGGGAACGTCTAGTCCTCGATCATCACGGGCACATCGCGTACTCGCGAGAGGGGGACCCAAATTCAACCTTGCTTTTAAACATTAAAAGGCCTGTTCCCCTTCAAAATCAAATGATCCATCGCACCATCAGTTGAGTTTTGTTTTTGGGGTAGGTTTTTTTTTGGGGGGGGGGGGGGGGCGGATGCGGCCGAAGTTGTTGTTTTGTTCAATCTGAGACCATAATAATTTAACAGAACACACCGAAACGCAACAGGATCCCAATTGGATACAAGAGGGAATGATAGCCCCGATGATAGCATGTAATATAGTACGATAGCCTATAAAGTCTCAGGTTCAAAGACCTAGTAAAACTAGCTTTACAATCACTACTTTGGAATTTTACAGTGTACATGTACATGTACATCCATAGGCCCTATACTCTACTATATAAAAATGTGGCCCACTATTTTCAAATTACTTGATCCGTAGTGTGAGATGAGACACAGTGAGACCACCGTTTACGAGTAGCTACGAGTTTCGGGCGGGACTTAAGGCTTTCGGAAAATATTTAACAACAAAATTAATGAGAACCAAATACTAGAACACCCACAAATTTGGGGAGCTTGGCAACACGTCTGCAAGTCGACCTGGCGGCCATTTTTTATTATCGAATTTTTCAACGGAAACACACGCATACAGCGCCCAGGTTCGCCTCAGCAATATGGCATGCATGCACTCAGTAGTAATCACACAGATAGTCAATCTGTGGTTATCACTGCGCCTGAACGTATTGCATTCGTATGCACAGCAGTGTACGAGTCAACTACTGCAGCCTGTGTAGCCCCGCACTAAATGACGTCACGTGCAAACTGGATTTATCCGGTTCTCATGGACGGGCGGACAACAAAGACACACTCTGGATGATATCAATGCGCGTAATTTGCATTTTACGCTTTTCAACAAATACAATACATAGGAGGATAATCCGTATAATAGCGAAATGGGTTATTGATTTGGAGTTGAACTGTGGGTGGCTTGGCCGGTTCCAAGGACACGACAAAATAACAATAAATAGTGCACGTTGAAAGATAATCTCCTAAAAGGATTTAGCGTTTTTAATCATTTTTTAATCGACCTCGCGGGCTAGGCATGGGCGCAGGGTGACGCCGAATTTATATTTTTCATAAACCCAAACTTCTACTGATTCAGTGCAATGATATTCTAAAAATTGTTGGCACTTTTCATTTATTTTATCCATCCTATTCATGGTTTGGAATGTTCCCCAACAGCTTCTCGTGATATTTATACCGCAATCCCGGGCGGTGGCCGCATAGTCCGCCGGACGTTGTAGGCCATGATTTAAACCAAATGTATGAGATTAAAAGCTGGATTAAACCGGGGATTAAACGTTGCCTTTTGAGGCAGGCCTGAACCCCCTTTTAACTTTCACATCTTTGTAAAATTATCTTGGAAAACGTAAATATATCTTTATGACAATTTAAAACAATAAATAGATAGAAAGATGTTCCGATTGCGGGCCCAATTTTCAACTTGGTGTTTTCTATTTTCTATGATCCTTTAAACTGTTCTATTTAAACTTGTTCTATTTTCAGAAGCACAAGGTCACATCAAAATTGCCCATTGAATAGTACACAAACTGGTTGGTGGTTAACCCCCTTTGGCAGTAATTCACCACATTTTAGCCTATAATTTCTAAATGGAACATTTCTGGCCCCTAATTTTACAGACATAATGAGTAAAATATGGGGAATCTTCTGATATATATCAAAATATCTTGATGTAAACAAAAATTCATAGCCCCCAAAAAGTGTTCGGAACATACACCTTTAAAAAAAATTAGGCCTAACAAGCTTTACGCATCATCATATTTTGAAATGTCCCCATAAATTATTGATATATCCTTTTATATAAATTGTGAGATTATGATGACAAGACCACGACAGGACGGGACAAACTCGTGGAAATCACGAAGTTCATCCCACTGGAGCTCTTTGGAAATGTTGGTATTTGAGGGAAGTTTGCGGATATATTGCTTTTCCATATTACAAATATGCACAAATAACTTGTAATTTGTCTACATTTCTAGGGAAATTTTGCTTAACTTCCCGGGAATATTTTCTTCTTCCTGGCCTGGACAACAGAAGGGCCCGGCATGAAGGGTATCTTTCGGAGTCATAGGCCTACTTTCACAAACATACACATAATCAATCAACTTAAAATCCGGAGTTATGGGATTTGCTCTTCACATTGAACCGATCTCAAATATCCGATAAAATAAACCACATCTGTGAATAAACCTTTTATGCGACAAGTTTTTAAAACGAGCTATGAGTAGTAATTCCCCAGACCATAACGACCCGGTACAACGACCCCGGCCGCGTGTAGCAACAACAAAAACTAGAAAAAAGAAACCATAATAAATTCCCCTTCGTCCCTGTTCATCTGTCCTCGTGCTGAAAATAAAAGTAGTGCCATTTTATGCAAATGAGAAGTGTAATGCGGTCCGCAGGCAAACGGCGAGCTCTCTACTGTCTGTAGTCCACATCTAGGTACCTTCATCATTTTTGCCCGATGCTTAATTTTTCGTCGAGCACCCGGTTTCGACAAATTTAAGGTAAGTTGATCACTTTTTGATGTAAATCTGTAACGGGGGGAACACTTTTCCACAATTCTTCAACGCCAATGTGTATTTATGAACTAATGACCTTTTGTAAATGCGGCAAATATCGAAAATGGCAAAGCGGTGTATGTGTATCATAGTGGTACTCGTTGTTTATGATTGATTCATGCATGCATAGTGTGCGTAAGGCGCGCCGTAGAAAAAATGGGCAACACCGAGTGAATCAATTTTAAGGAAGATAATGAGCTTATGGCACCGCGATTCGCGAAATATGACACACACAAAGTGAACAGGACAAATGAAGTTGGTTGATTATGAAACGAAACGTTCTTGTTTTGAATTATTTTCCCAAATTGTTTTTCCCCGGTATCAATGATCGTAGCCGTATCCCCGAGAGTACAACTAACTACCCCGAGAGCAGCAGCAGACTCTGGCCTGGCCGGATCGGACGGGCTGGGCGGATTGAGGACTGCGCGTTTGCTCGGGCGGTGCTGCTGGCTCGTAAAAAGCCGCTCATGTATAATATTGGACACCCTGTTTATTTTATATCCCCCTGATTTTATGGTCGTCTAACTCGTCTTTTGTGAAGGCCTAATGTTACTGAAATGGTAGTCCCAATCGATACCGTAGTGTGAAGCATGAACGATAGTATAGCCACCATTGGGTCTACTACTAAAATGGTACAGTACTTCTATGCTTTATTCATGATAACAATCATTACAATCCTTTCACTAAAGTTTTAGGTTGAAGCGTGGGAATCCTGAACAAAAAATGAGTATCAAAACAACATCATTAAAATTTAAAACTGAGACTAACTTTAGTAAACTTAGTGGGAGCGTGTGTGGTCAAGTGGATAAGACGCCGGTCTCACGATGCAAAGGTAGTGAAACATGCAAAATACCCTATGATGAATAATACCAACGGATGACAAATATCACTAAATATGATTTGTTGTACTATCAGGGATACTATTAACTTTGGGATAGGAAAGTAGTATACCAACGCACGTAACGAAAACGGACCTTTTGCATATTTGAATAAATTATAGTAATCGTCCGGAATGCGTCCGTGACCGGCGTTTAACGCGTTTAACAATGTTTAACCAGGTTTAACGGCAGGTTAAACGGCATGTTAGTCAGCATAGGTTTGGGGGCGCTGTAGATTTAAACAGACGACGGTGGCCACGCGAAACCTAAATTTTGAATTCGTAGTGAATAACACGTAATCGCGAATTTTAAACTATCATTTTGACAAATACATCATAATTAAAAGGATTTTTATCGTTAACCGGGCGATGACTGTTAAAAATAATTCAAAATGGTGCACTCCCGTTGCCAAATTGGGTCGTCTGAGAGACGCGTGGCCAGCGTTGCGTCGTCTGCTACAATCATCAGACAATCATCACGCCTGATCGGTATAGCGCCCCCAATTCTATGCTGACTAAGTTCAATTTAAAAGTGGACCCGATCGGCAAGCTCAGTGACATACCCCTGGTACTATGTTCGAGCCCCACTACGGCCAACATGTTTGTATCCTTGGGCAAGGTACTTGGTCTCAATTGTCTCGTGGTTCAGAAGTCACATATAAATGGTGGTCTCGTGCATCGGAAGTGCAATAATCCGAGCACGTTAAAAGGTCACAGACTCCTTCGTAAAGAGTAGGGGATCATCCCGGTCTGTGTCTGTATACTCATTTCCCTAGGTTACAGGGAACTTGGCGTTACGTCCTAACTCGAAGGATCCTGCTAAGTATCGATGTAGATGTAAACTACAGTCTACAGAGTCGGATTAAACAACATGATGAACTTGATCTATCTTTTTACTTCATTCTTTAAAGAGACATTCTTCCAACTTTTCTTAATCTTACTTTCATTGCGCTGTGCGACCAATAAGTCTTATCGCCAATCAGTAGAAACAAATCTGTTGATTATCCTTTTCTGATGCATTGTGGGATCCAGAATGTGGCAGATTTTGTCCCTTTGCAATCCCACAATGCAACAGAAAAGGATAATCAATGGCTTTTTTCAAGTCGCGATAAAACCTTAGCGCTAAAGTTGGGTCCTCCTCGGGTCCCTAAAGTTAAAGGTATATTATGTGATCTTTCCAGGGAACGCCCTCAACATAAAAAAAAATTGAAAGAAGATTTTCTTGCAGATTTACATTTCTGATCATAAATCGTACATACATTCCAAGTTACAGGGCGATACAATTCTTAATTACTTCAAAATCATGATTTTAGAGTGAAAATAAACTTTCGGAAAATCCGACAGTTTATTATTTTCACTCTAAATTCACTCCAAAACCATGATTTTGAGGTAATTAGGAATCGTATCGCTCTGTAACTTGGAATGTATGTATGATTTATGATCAGATATGTAAATCTGCAAGAAAATCTACTTTCTAAAAAAAATAATGAATAGAGGGCGCTCTCTGGAAAAGATCACATAATATGCCTTTAAGGTGACGGGACCCAAGTGTGTCTTATTCAGTAAAGTTGTTTATCAACTTCTCTTTCCCATAATCCGATGTATCATGTAATATAGTAGAATTTCTCCTCTACCCCATTCAATGTGTACAACGTGCAGGTCTATGCCTATATACAGTGAATAACAGTGCGCCGTGGTTCGGAAAGTCACGTTGAAGCAGTTGGTCCCGTGTATACAGACGCTTCACCCTGAACACGTTAATAAAAGTTACAGACCTTATCGTTAAGAGTAGGGGATCAGGCTGGGTCTGTTACCTGTACAAAAATCTCATCTCTCTAGGTGTAAGAGAGCTGTGACGTTTATAAACAATAAACCAACCCTTAACCTTCCTCATTTGTGCGTGCTTGACTGGTCTATGTCGTGCCACGCGACGATCCGCCAGGCTATCATCAAGTGACAAATGGTCTCAGAAAAGTTAACTTTTATTCAAGCTGACCTGTTGGGTTGGCGCAATTAATTAGGCGTCTGACTCTGGATTCGATCCTCGGCGCAGACAAAGAGTGATTTTCCATGAAGGCCCTTCACAATCAATTTTGAGTTTCCTGTTGCAGGTTTAAAAAAAGGGACAAGGTGACTTTTAATAATTAATTATCTTTTATTTTCTTTATTTTGAAACTAATTATTCTGTGGTCGCAACCAATTTCAACCCCTTAATATCGAGGACTCTGAGACTGCATTTAATTATTTTCCAAGTATGCTTAATTTGATACCCAAGTAATATTGCAATCATGTTCTATGTTTATACATCATCACAGCTGATATGATTATAGTCAGAAAAGTAGCAAATGAAGTTTATGGAAAGTCTTTTTAAAGGTGAAAATCCTAATAAAAGTAAAATAATTAATATTTTATGATTCTCAATTTCGGACAACAGGAAACTCAAAAATCAATTGTGAAGGCCCTTAAATTTGACCAACTATAGCAGGCATTCTCAACTGGTGGCGCGCGAGCCATTTGTGGCGCATCAAGGCATCCTAAGTGGCAAGAGAGTGGTTAAAATGTATTTTAAAAAAATCATATGATATAGCCAGATTTCATAGGCCTATGAGTATGACGGTCAGATGTATAAATACAGCAATTTTTCTCGCGCTACGCTCGCATGTGCCCTCAAAAGAGTAATATTAGTTATTATGCTGCCTACATGTATGTTAAAATATTTTGAAATTAATGTTATAATTGGAATTTTGCTATTGTTACTAAAAAAAATATGACCAAATGGAGCTTTCACAAGTTGGTTACTAAAATGTGGCGCATCAGTAAACCTAGTTGAGAAAGCCTGAACTATAGTGTAATTGTCAAAAACGTACCCTGGGAGAGTTATGTTTAAATACCCTTACAAATGTGAGTATTTATTATCAGTGGCGTATCTAGGTTTTTCATATTGGTGGGGGGGGGGCAAGATATGAAAGAGAACCGACAAGAGTTTTCTGACTTTAAAAAAAAAATGGACTTTTCACTTATTTTGGCTATGATTGAGGTACATTTGGGATCTAAATAAGCTTGTACCCCCAAAAATTGTATTCTGGTGATGACACATGCGCAAACATTTTTCATGTGTGTATTTTTTGACCATCATAATCAGTGGCGGATCCAGGTTTAAAATTTATGGGGGGCTGACCACGGTTTTTTTAATTGGTACCCCAAAAAATCGTAAAAGGTCCCCAATTATTTTTGCCGTCAGCTAGTGAAATTCTGCTAAGTGGGGCATGGCAACAAATATCGCATGGTACAAGTCGCAAATGTACCGACGGAACCTACCTATGCCTCTGAAAAAGATAAAGTGGTACACAAAAAAGGACTATTGTCAAATTTTACGGGGGGCGCCCTCCCCCTCCGCCCCTCCCCTGTATCCGCCACTGATAATTCCATGGTTCTCCTTGTCAAATGAACCGACAGTGCCAATCTCATGCGACACAACGTCAATATTAGGGGGGGGGGGGGCGATCGCCCCCCTCTGGTTACGCCACTGTTTATTATAGTTTGTAAAATTGATCAGCTCCCCAAATTGGTGTAGCCTCCTTACAGCAGGGGGAATAAATACAGAAGGACGCGGATGAAGGCAACAAGCACACTGTGTATCATATGCGTGCCGCGTGTGTGAGTCCAAAATCGTTTGTGTGTGATGACCATATAATGAAAGTTTCAGTTGGGTCATTCCGTGTCAAATCAACCAAAATTTTGAAAATTGGTACGGGTCACCTCTCAGATTTGACTGTATTTCATTTCTAATATACATCTATAGGTATAATGAACACATGCAAAATATAAAAGTCCAAATCCAAGTCGTTTCGAAATTATGGGTCTTCAAAGTTTGGAGGGTACCCCCACTTCAAGTGACGCGATTCGCGTCGTTGAATATTTGGTTTTTATAATTGCCTATTAGAGGACTTTTGAAATATAAAGATACAAAGCTGGAAATTTGTACTTAGGGTGACTATAACCCAAATAACCCAAAAATTGCAAAACAAGTGTATCTTATCCCCCCTTTCTCTCTACAGGCAGCTCAAAACATCAATTTAGTCCGTCGAACAAATTAATTTCCATTTTAAGACCCCCACAATCATGGTTGATAGTCACAAAAAAGCTTCATACTGGGATTTTTTAGGATTTTAGTATGGGGATAAAGGGAGCTTACTGAAATGCACTGCAGTGAAAACAATTCTTTTGCAATTAGTGGTGGGTGTCTGTAGCCTGTACCATTTTGACTGGACTATGGCCCCATTCGCTTGATCACATAACCTGTATAAACCTTGAACATTCGTGAACGAGCCCATGTCCGGCATTGTCCGGGCACATCTATATACATTTTGGAGTGCTCTGTCCTTCCATTGTCCTGGAAATCAGGATTTTTGCACCAAGTAATACTTAGGCATACACTGTACTATAGTTTAATCAGTTCCAAACTGGCGTGAATTGTGAGGCTTAAATTTGTCCATGCGCAAAAGGAATCCCATGTCGTTGCACATATTTATTGGTGAAAGTGTGTGTTTGCCCATCATAAGCAGGAATCAATGAGCGGTAGGCAAATACAAGTAGGTGTTATATGTTTGAGGCCGCTGATAAATATTAGCCTTGCAATTTTTGCCAATCTTGAACTGATTGAACTATAACTACCATCTGAAACTGTTACCTTAATTTGATGGTCTATCGTGTAAAATTTCAGGATTTGGTCATTACGATGTGGATCGCATCGAAATGATCATCAACAGGGCTCAAATTAATCTAGGGCAATTGCCTCCAATGCCCCACCTAGTTGCCTTGATGCCCTCAATTTCTGGCTGTTTTCACTCCATTCAAAAGTACATATTTACCTTGGAGAAAGTTGGTGCCCCTTTCAAATTGCTTGCCCTCTTCATTTCTTATTTTGAGGCCTGATCAGCGCCACTAGCCACTTCAACCAAATTGCTATCTAGCTCCATCAATCAACCCTTTCCCTATAAAATATTTATTACACTTCATCAGGGTTCCTACGTTTCTATGTACCTTATCTATTGAAACAAATTTTTCATATATTGCCATATTTGCGGAACTGGTTGCACCTTCACTTCTTTGCGCCAAGTTCGTGGCAGAATTAAAACTGAAAACTCACCTTTTGTATGACATGTGTAATGTGACATTTTGCTCGCTTAAATTGACTCTTGCCAGTTGACTCTTGCCAGTGTATTTTTGTTTTTTCTTAAATTGTGTGTATGACGAGCAAATATTGGAAGTTAACCAAACTGATAACGGATTGCCATTGAGGTAAAAAAGTAGATTTTTGATATTATTGTCAACTTGTCCACAATTCCATCCTATGGCAACAAGCTGTCATGGTCCAAACTTTGTTATAGCTGTATGAATGACTGTTTATTGTGTTCTCCCAATTTGGTTCTGGAATCTTTTATTATTTATTTTTATGAGATATTTTGTTATTTACTTTCTGTTTCTTTTACTTTACAGAACCACGGAAGTCCAACTATGAGTCGCAACAAGCTTCGCACAACAAATCGCTCCGCTTCATCTGGTGCCCTCATGATTTGCGAGGATGAATCGCTATCGCCTGCGCAGCTTCAGTTATTTAAAAATTACGAGTCAATCAAGCATCAACACAAAAAGGAAACGGATACTTATTACAAAACCTACTATGATCCAAATAAGACCTACCCCCAAAATGTAACTCTGTCATCAACTGGTGGGCCGGCACCACCACTGATCAGGCCAGTCGTTAATGGAACGCAGCGTGCTACTGTTCCAGTTCTATCTAAGCCTGGGCCTGCCCAGAGTATGCCTGGGCCTGCGCAGAGTATGCCTAGGATTATCAGTGTTTCATCAGGCGTTCAACCTACTAGACCAGCAGTAGTCAACGGTATCCCTGGGAACCGTCTTGTTATTTCGCAAGCTAATTCACTGGGGAGCACACCTATGATACAGTCTGTTACATCTTTGAATCCGCAAATGCAGCAGAGAACCTTCATGCCCGGTAATGCCGCAGCTGTTCCCGGCACCAGCGCAATGTCGCAAATAGTCAACGTTAACGGTCAGAATATACGGTTGCTGGTTACGCCACAAATGCAGTCCCAGATTCAATCTGGTGCCAGGCTTGTGTTTAGTAACAGTGCCACTCAACCTTCCGCTGCAAGTCCTGTGACCGTTGGAGCTAATGCTACAGGTCCGCGGATTATGTACACGACTACTGGACAAAGAGTGATTCAACCGCCTACTGCTACACCGCCCACACTCGGCCAACCAAATGTTCAAAAGCAATTGCAGGCACAGCAACAGCAAAAGACATTTCAAAGTTATCAGCCCAGGGGGGCACCTTTGCCGTCTCAGGTCACTTCACAAGCAACAAAACGTCCAGCAGTCACCACAGTAGCAACATCGTCTGCAGCGAAACGCCAGAAGGCATCTGATCCCCAGAAAGATGCACAGAAAGAAAATGATCACTATGGTTTCAAGAAAGGCAAGAAGAAATATGATGATGACACAGCATCTAATCCAAAGTTTTCTTGTCACCATTGCAACCGTCGCATCGCCACCAATCTTCGGTTCATGCAGCACATCAAAAACCACTTGGATAAGGAACGCCAACACACCTTTTCGCTAAACGATATGATCAACTGTGAACATTGCTACAAAAGATTCCGTACCCCTTTTGAACGACAGTGTCACATCGAGAAATTTCACATGAAAACGGACTTTAAGTGTGGCGTGTGCGAACTTTCCTTTGAGAACAGCAAAACCCTGGTGCAGCATCTAGAAGAGAAGCACCCATCTCTACAGATGCCATATGTCTGCAAAGTCTGCGACTACAGGACATCTGTGTATGACGACATCACTGTCCACTTCTCCAAAACGCATTTAGGAAGTAAATCTCTTCTTTGTCACTTCTGCCTTCGCATCATCAAAACGGCCAAAGATTTCTCTCGTCACTGTCTCAAACATCTCACTATTTCAATTCGCAACGGCAGTCATCGTTGCAAGTACTGCAAGTTGATGTTCTTGTCTTACAGTGAATTGAAAGAGCACACTGACAAGGACCATGTGAGATTTGCCAAAAGTAAGAGGGACGGTATCCCACCCAAAAATGCCTCCAAGACAATGGCTCTTCCCTCTACAAATCAAGCAGCAGTTGCTCCTGCCGCTACAACCACTCCCGCTATAACCGCTCCCACTACAGCTGCTAATGCAAGCCCACGATTGACAGTAAGGATGCCTGCGTTCAACAAAAAAACTCAGCCAACTCCGTTTACAGAGTACAAGAACTTGTTCCGTCCCTACGACCTTGTTCAGCCAAGCGGGCCAGTGTGGTGCTGTGAGTGCGGTGCCAGAGTCTTTGATCCGAAAGTGCATTTCAAGAGCAGTATGCAGTGCAACAAATGCCCATTCAATACATTCTGCGGTGAGACATACGCTAATCACATGATTGTGTTCCATTCCACGCGAAAGCCACCAACCGCCCATCCTATCACCAAGGCAACCCGCAAAAATGGCCGTGTTGTTCTGACATGCAAACGTTGTCAGTTCACAACAAAGGTTCCCAGCATGATGGCATGGCATGTGGCATCGGCCTGTACAGGGGGCATCTCATTCATGTCATTCCAGAGAATGATATACCCAGCCAAAGAAAAAGAAGAAGAGAAAGCCGCTGTGGCCGAAGAAATAGTCCTCTTGAGTGATGACGAAGCAGAGCCTCTCCAAATTAAGGTTCCCAAAAAGGCAACAGCTCCGATTGTAGTACGTGAGGCTGCAGCCAACCAAAGCCAGGGCACCAGCGAAGCCTCTGCAAGTAACGAGAATAGTCAAGACAGTTTTGTATCCTCTAATGGGAACTCACAATCTAGCTTTGCCGCATCGCTGTCTAACTCCAGCAATGAAGCTGATGGTGCGTGTGCAAAAATAGGGTCCGCTCTGGCTGAGCTCCAAGGAGAACCAATGGATACCAGCAAAACTCCGGTACAGGTGAATGGTCAAGGTTGATAAGTGTGGTCTGGTTGGATGTCAAAGATTGTCAAACTAAGGCGATGAAAAAACCAACCATGTTCTACGAGCAGACAGACCTCAGGTTTGGTGGGTCTGTTGTGCTATTGCCCCCTTAAAAATGACTGTAAGAAATCCCTAAAATTGGTAAACATTTTGCAGTTTTTTGACTTAACATAGCAACAAGAAAATTGGGGGTCGATATTTATTTGCATGTAAACATTTGTTCACCAATTTCTAAAAATAATGGGTTGATCAGGACCATAGAATGGGGTTTCGTTTAAGGATTTCTCTAGCTGACATTCAGGCTATGGCAACTTTGATCTAGTAATAATTACGAGGGGCATTCAATAAATACCCGCAACCATTGTTGTTCTCCACACCTGAGTGATTCTGTGAAATCTAAGTGGGTACATTATAAAGTATGAACCTTAATCTATCATTTAACACAATCTGGATTTACTGAATATTCATAATTACGTAATAGCATTAGCATAAAGTAACCCATATTTGGACACTGAAAAACATGCCACTTTGGCAGGAATTTTGAATTTGCTTGATAGCACGTATATTGAAATGAGCAGAACTTTGTTCCGGATTAGTGTGCAAGTCTAACATTTTGCATCAGGAAACCAGAGACCATGTTCAACGAGGTCCTAAATGGAGAAGTTCTGTCAACGACAACTTTTAGAAATACACTGCATCTTATCTTGGTCAACATTAGGCTTTGACAGTGAGCCCCAAAATGCCGAAAATCCAAAGAAATTAAAATGATAGTTATAGCAAACAATTGGGATTTCCTGAAATACCACAGCAAATGCAGGATTCGTTATTGTATAGATGACAGGGTATCAATAAATACATCGAGAATTGTTGAACTTGGAATAAAAATCTGCGCATGCGTAGAACGCACGGTGGTCAGAAAGCGCTCATAATGAGTAGAAATGTTAAACAATCACTGCAACCAACGTAAAAGTTACAGATAAGGAATTGAATTTAAGAAAACAAGAACTGTGTTGAACTTCAATACATATACAAAGTTCAAAAATGTAAACATCTATTTGAAAATACAATTCAAGTTAATGTTATGGTCAGTATAGTGAATTTACTCAAATTGGGTAAAAAAAGCTTCATTGTATAAAAATTTTCTCTGCAGAAAACGGTTTCAGATATTGTCTTTGTAATCTCCCATTTAAATCTATGACATGTAACAATGAGGAACAAGAGGTTTAAGACAAATCTTGCGGTTGGATACCTTGACCTTGACTGTTTATTCATTAAAGAATTTCTTTTAAGCTATGACAAAAAGATGACGTTTTAATGTTACATAATAAGTGTTTTTTCTCCATAATTTGCATCTGAAAATAAGTAATGTTGAGCACATAGTACTGGTCTATCACTGTTTCAAACGGCAACTTATTCCATGCATCGGTTCTTGAGATATTTTGAAAAAAGTAACTGTGCATCAAATTGCTTGCAAATATTCTCCGCCCTGATCAGCTATTTTTCATGCAGTGCCAGAAAGTATTGATTTTACGCATGTGCCATTACGTAATCCCACAAACGATATTGTTCATTCGTGCATGCGAGGAAAGATAAAGACCCATATTTCAAATTTCCATAATTCTAGTTGGCATACGTCGCGCATGAGTGGAGAAAAACAATGGTTGCAGGTATTTATTGAACGCCCCTCGTACATGATACCAGAACCCCTCTGAGAACTAGCTGTCAATTGGTCAGAAAGATAGATACATCATTTGTTGCATCAATCAGAAACATTGTTTGAACAATTGTATCCCTGATAAAGATTAGAGTGAAATATTCTTCAAGCAGTGTTTTTATTGGTTATTCAATCAAATGAGTATCATAATTAATCAATCATAACACTAATAGATAGGCAGGTAGTGCTCAGGGAGTCATGTTCATGCACTTGATAATAAACTTTACTTAATACTGGAAGATGCTTTGACAGTATATCTACAAAATGTATACTGAAGATGAGATGAACTTGATTAAGTATGTATAGTGTAAATTTACGACATATACTTTGTATGTAAACTTTCAAAATTGAATAAATGTCATGAATATTCATTGCCAATATTGTATCAACCAGCATACTATTAGAAAGCATAAAAATCAGCCGTTATAATGTTGGCTTCTGTTGATCACTGCCACCCATATGTCGTCGCTGTTATGTCAAGACCTCTTTTTCTCATCTGGCCCTTCAGTATGTAAATAAATACTTCATATACTCCTGGACAGTCTGCAGCCAACCAAAGCCAGGGCACCAGCGAAGCTTCTGCAGGTAACAAGAATAGTCAAGACAGTATGTATAGTGTACATCTAATGGGAACTCACAATCTTAGCTTATCTAAACATATTCAAGGGCCAAAAGCACACCTGTCAAAACTTGTAATTGCTCTTGCCCCATGAAGATGAATAATCGACAAATCCTATATTAACCATTGGGCAGTTTTCATACTAGCTGATGGGCTGGAAAAACATTCAAGGTTTTGACAGAACAGCGACGATGTTCACCCTATAGACAAGGCAGACAATAGTTGGATGGCCCTATTGACAGGTTCTACGTATGTAGTTAAGTCTTTGTAAATAGTCAACTACCTGATTGGTAACATGTAAATATTGTAAATATTAATTGACAGAGGTAAAGCTATAATATGATTAGGCTTGTGCTGCCTATAATACAGAAATTGTTGTAGATTTGAATGTAGGAAACATTAATTTTATAGAGTATTGTAGCTCAACACTTTCCATGCGGATATTGGTTTTACCATCTTATGCAAAACAGACTTTTCATAACCTTTCCAAACTTTCAAGGTCTATCTCAATTCTCAAGGATTGCTGAACCAATACTAGGCATGTTTGTACTTATTTCAATGAATTTCTCATGGTGATTCCAAATATGGTAATAACATTCTATCATTTTGACATTTTGAAATGTTGTCTGAAGATGCCTGCCGCGTGGAAAGTGTTAACCCGGCTCTGAGAAAGCAAGTTGGTGAGATCAGTTCAATACATAATTTGACGCCATGCCAATCGGTTCAAAAAGGTTGAAACTGTACCTATTGCCTTTCATAATAGCTGGGAAATGACCCATGAGATAATTTACATGATTATTTAACCAACTCTTATAATATCAGTCTGGTGACAACCGTGGTAATAAATACAGAGTAGAGAAGTTGTGGCAATCGTTTCATGTGGCATTATATTACTCTGAAAGTCATAATTAACCAGTTACAGTTTACATGTACCATGATTATTTAACCCACACTTTCAGTCTGGTGACAACCGTGGTAATAAATACAGAGTAGAGAAGTTGTGGCAATCGTTTCATGTGGCATTATATTACTCTGAAAGTCATAATAAATCAGTTACATGTGGTCGTGTATGTATTTCAATCATTGTATTTATTTGTATATCTTGTATCATTTGTAAATGTATATAGTGGCTAGTTTGATGATCAGTAAGTAATGATGAAATATGCGAAACCATTTGTCTATACTTAATTAATTACAGCAGAAATATTCCACCTGTTGCTGGTTTTGATTTTGTTATTGTTAGTGCTTTGTATTTGTACACAACCATTTTCTTATGCGGAGCATCATGGTTACTTAGCTGCCTATATTTGTACAGATATTGTATGCTTTAGTACAGTACCTGTTCGGGAACTGTGCGGTAGCCGCACAGGCAGAGTAACTAGTAGCGTGCAAATGCTTTGGTTGAACTTAAACAGTACCCACAGGCAGTGGGCATACATTACCCTTACAACTACATGTATTTCAGCAGAGTAACCATGATAAGGCCAACAAAAAAAGTTGTTTGTTTGTCCATAGAGGGTCTCTTAATTCAGCTTATTCTCTGTGTCGCCCAATTACGGGGATCATTACCCCCACTGCAACTCATGTATCATACAGCAAATTTAAATGTGATGGAAGTTGCCCATTTAAGCAGATTGTTAGCCATGAAACACAGCACCTGTACAGTGTGATGATGCCAGGGCTCAAAATAGACGGGGAGAAGGGCAATTCCCCCCCAGTTTTCACAAAATAGCCCCTGAAAAAGTTCTGGCCTATGGTAAACTGTACTAAGGGGCTATTTTTGGCAGATTTTGCTCAAAATAGCCCTCGTAGCCAGAAAATTATTTTAACCCCTGTATGATGCCACACTAACTACAGGGTGACACGAGCAAGGTAGCCCGGTATCATTGTGTGGTTTTTCATAGTTTTGTGCCTTGTACTTACGTCTGTATCCAAGTTAGACCAGTCTGACTCTAAACCTGGTTTGAATGTATGATAGTCCTACCCATTGGACCTATTTCATGTTCACACTATTAAATTGTTCAGTATCGTACCTTAATAGATTGTGGTTTTAGCAAACTCTATGTAACTTGAAAGTTTATATTAGATGGTAGCAGAACTTATATTTTTTTGGCCATGTTTTGAGTGTAGGAACAGGGATTCTATAAGGGTTCCTTTTGTGCAGGACTAATTACCATTTAGACCATGCATAATTCAGACCTGGTTTAACTTGCTTTGTGCTTATGACCTATACAATTTATTGTATCGGAATGATTTTGAGGAAGCTTTCAAAAAGGCGTTGAGCAAGTTCTTGTTGTTAAAGAAAACTTGGGCTGTTGCAAACCCCTAAATCTTTCAAATTCCAACATTGTGTTGTCGCAGTCCATAAATTCTTCGCTGTTCTGACATAACGACACATCACTTTACTTAATTCTGTTGTGATGTGTTGTTATGTCAGAACAGCGACGAATTGTAATCTGCTGGGCTCAAATTTCACCAAGGCCATTGCCGTGCCCTTCAGAGGTTTTGAGGTATTCTTGACCATTTATTGGCCTTAGTGCCCAAACATAAATTTGATCAATGGCCTAGAAATTGGGTATCCTCAAAAATTAAAATTTGAGCCTTGACAGCGATCTTCCTGTTCTGGTGGTCTGGTCCTGATTCACTGTCCATTAGAAGAATGAACAAACAAGCCCCACTGAAACTTAACCTACATGTATACACATTTATAACATGTATAGCAATGCTAGTATAACGCATTTAAATTTGCAATGTTTCGTTAGTATTGGTTGGATCATTTATTTAGTTCTGAATTGTTTCATGTAATTGTAACCGATCATAAATATCCATAATATTATATATATATCTATACTGTTTGTTTTATGTGTACAAATCACTCTATCATCGAATAAGAGATACCAAGAAAGGGAGGGGGGTCAAAAAGGAAAACGGATTTTAAATATCTTAGAAAAGCAGATCAATATTTAGGGTGATATGATTATTTTCACACATTTGTGAAAATGTCAATACAATACAGTAGCAGATTATTAAATATTGAAATACGATTTTAAAAAGTGTTCTTGTAGAACGATTCAAGGTGTAGGTTGATTCTAGCCTTTATAATAAATAGGTAGCATTACTTTTATAACAATAATTTGTGAACAGATAATTTTGTTTATTGACTTGTTTCTGTTAGTATTTAAAAGGTTTAAGACTGTTTTGTTTTGTTTTAGGGAGATCTCAGTATGTTTGAGCTAGACAGGAAAGGGTTTGAAATGGTCCGGGGGGGGGAGTCAAATATCATGCTGTCAGCATGCGTGGTGACCAAACATTTTCCAGACACTCCCTAAAAACCAACATTCACCATAAACATTTTTTTTTTCTCCCCCAATATAGTGCCCCTAAACAAGCACGTACCCTTTGTTTTTAAAATGGTCAATTTGAGATACCTCGCGTACCCTTTGTCTTTCCCTTTGTTTTTAAAATGGTCAATTTGAGATACCTCGCGTACCCTTTGTCTTTAAAATGGTCAATTTGAGATACCTCGTTGCGTAACTGTGGCATAACGCACACCATCTCAAACTCTTATTATGATGTTTTTGTGGTCGCGCATGCTTACAGGATAATATGCGACTCCCCCATTTACCATATTTATCCGCAGTAGTGGAAATACCCACATGACTTTCCACCCGGGGTTGACAATCATGTGTGTTGCAGCTCTATTAATAATATTGTATGTACTGCTTTATTCCGTAATAATAAGACCGATTAAAATCATGTCTTGGCCAGTTCACCCCTCGCTAGTCTAGTGGTTGACTTACATGCTTTACAATGCAGAGGTCCATGGTTCGATTCCCACTAGGACCACTTTTTCAACTGATTTATTTCTTTTTGTAAAAGTTGGGTTAGAACATAGACAGTAACTGTCTATGGTTAGAAATATTCCAAGTCCACAAAGTGTGTAGTTCCTACTTCCTAATTTCCTAGTCAACCCGGGTGGAAAGTCATGTGGGTATTTCCATCGCTACATATTTATCCATAGATGAGATTGATGTTTGAAAACTCAAAAAATGTATTACATTCAAAAGAGCAGTATGTGGTGTTGTAGAAGAATTGTTACAAATTGGAGAGATGCTTATGGGAGTGAGTTTTTTGCACCTATGTAATTCTTGGGCATATAATTATTAACTACCATCTGAAACCGTTAACCTTAATTCGTTGTCTATCAACTATCATGTACAATTTTACAATTTGATCATTTCGGTGTCCGCACCACTCACCAAATAAATTGCTTTAACTGAATTACTATCTAGCGCCATCATTTAACCCATTTACCATAAATTATTACACTTCAGGGTTCCTACATAATGTAAAAGTGGAAATGTTTGTATTTTTGCGCTCGAACCAGCTACCGTGAAAACAATAACACACAAATATATTTCTTTTGCGTATTGGTCTACGTGATGAAATGAAAATACAAATCGCGAACTCCATTTAAAAACAAGCAAAACAGTTTAAAATCTGCAAAGCGTGAACAAATAATTGTATGAAAATTACCACTTTTACAGTACCTTATCTGTTGAAACAATTCATTTGTTCCCAATTTCAGTTTTCTCGGCAATCTCTCAGTGCCCCTTTAAGTATTTGTTAGCTTTCATTGTGTTTCCAGAAGTAGATCTATACTCTATTTGGCTTCCTCTGGACACTGGACAGTGACGTATTTTAACAGGCGCAGCTTGTACGCACGCGTATGTATCTTCCGACTTTCAACGCTCGTGTGTATACGCCAGCGCCTCGAGTATGCGCGCGCGTTATGTGCTGCAATTAGTAGAATACGCGGTTACGTCACTGTCTCGTGATGGCCAAATAGACTATAGTCTCATATTTGCTATTTCACAGTGGAAAGCAAAAAGGTTTTTCAAATATTTTAAGTTTTCAGAAAGTTTTGTGAATATAAAGTTTTTAAAAAAAACCACAAATTAAATGTGAAAAATGACATCTGTTAAATCAGTAACATTTGATTTTTGCTCTCTTCTCTTGTTTCATTTGGACCAAACAAAGCTCATTGTCATTCTATAAAATATAATTACTGCAACTGTGTATTATATGGTGATTCAAATCGTGCGAAATTACCACTTTTACAGTACATTATGGTACAGCCACTACCCCTAATATCATTTTTAAAGAGATAAAGTATTGATTTTTAGGTGATCAGTGTGTTCAGGTGCTTTTAAAACATCTCCCCTCATCGTTTCTTTACTTAGGAAAACAGGTTCAGCGTGGGTCCAGATTTCTGGCACTATGCGTCAGCCTTGTGTTAATATTTGACTGGGGCGGTATATCTGTCAAATGGTATCGCAGACCTGTCTTAAGGCCAGCTCAGCGAGGATGGAAACCTCACGTAGAGCAGAATGGCAAATGCTGGTTTGATTTTGATTTTCAGTATGAATACAGACCGTGAAATCTAGGATGTAGTTTACTACTGTCTCAGGTATACATCAATTACACTGTAGGAAGTCATCATACATACAGTTGGAACAAAAGCACAATATTCTGCCAGTGTAATTGATGTGTGCCTGAGACTTATGTATGCCCCTACACATCCAAACTGTGATTAATTATAAAATATATCAATTAATCAAGTTCTGAATCGGTGATTTTTGGACTTTGCAATAAATTAATGATTTTCATGGTCTGGGACGCAAAGTAAAACTTATCAGATTAGTCTGAACAACCAAAGATTGATGAAATGTCTAATTGACTCAAGTTATTATTATTGTGTTAGGTTAGGCTGTGAAATATTTACCCACAGAGTTACCAAGGTGTACCTGTAAAAAAAGTCCTGTATTGTATAATTACCAAGGTGTACCTGTAAAAAAGTCCTGTATTGTATATAGATGAATAATACAAACGAACTTAGCCTACCAGATGTCTTGTTGACCGTTTATTATATGTGTTGGGTTGTGAAATATGTACGCATTGAGTTACCAAGGAGTACCCATATTGTATAGATAAGACAAAAAACTAACTTAGCCTACCAGATGTCTAGCTAGTCATGTTATTTTAATGAATATTTATATATTAAATCGTTTTTACAAATACTATAAAAGACAAGATGTGTCAATGTGTTATTAATACTTGTGCATTTGAATTGGGGAAATAAAATATGCCTGCCCCCTTACCATTTGTTTTTCAATTTTAATACTGAAACTCCATATGTGACCCGTCGCATCAAAATGGACATGTTGGAGGCCCGGGTCAAATTGGAGTTATTAGTATGACCTGAAAGAGCACATTTTAAGCTTTGAAATGATACCATGTTGAAGGTAATCAGACTTTGTAAAAACAAGATATGATTTGAAGAAGCATGTTTTTTTCTATTATTTTCTTTATATTTCGCCAAATATATTGGCCTCTATCTCAAAGCTGTGTTTTCAAATAACTTTTAAACCATGCATATCTGAAATAAATATACCTGACCCAAAATGTCCTGATATGTAACAAAAATCTAAAATGTGCATGATAAAGTGGGCAAATTCCCCTTAAAGACTAAGAGATGTGTTGGAGGCTGTGCCCTCAATTATGATAAAAACTGGGATTATTATATTTTTAAAATTGTATTACATGTATGAACTTACACAATTATTTAAGAAAAATCAGCCCTCTTTGTACAAGAAAACGTCGATTCAAAAATGCTCGTACAGCCGCAAGGAGCATTTTACGTCCGGCAGTATCCCCCTGCAGTACGTGTGATACATAACGCGAACCATATTTGCATAGGGGGCGTTTTTCAATAAATAGCGATGATATTGTTTGACTGTGATTTTTGTTAGTAGAAACAACAATAATGGCAATTTTTAATGTTCATCTTGAATTCTGAAGTAAATTTTTAAACATTTAAAATTGTCAGCACCACTTTAATAATGTCCCTTTAATTTGATACCTTATTTCCAGTAAGAAACTTGCTCACCTAATTCATAACTTAGATTAACAAAATCTTAGAAAAAATTAATGCTTCTTCAAATAAAATCTTGTGCTTAATACAAAGTCTGATAACCTTCAAAATGTTATCATTTCAGAGCTTAGGATAGGCTCTTTCAAGTCATACCAATAACTCAAAGTTGACATTATATGGCCTATCTCAATACTATGTTGCCCACAACATGTCCATTTTAATGTGACTGGCCACAAACGAATAACCACAATATAGTGAAGTGCCTGGCCCAGGCTCAACGATTCAAGAATAAACAAAGCATGCAGTGATTTTTTTTTGAAAATGTAGCACTTCTTGCAGAGGGTGATTGATACGACCAAGGATTGTGGTTACTATTAGATAACTCACATTTTTATTAAACCAAACAAGTTGGCAAATGAGATTGGATCAAGACTATTCTTTTCTCATGTCCGAAGGCTGACAGCAAAATTGTTAACTTTATTTGTTGGGATAAAATCATTAAACTGCCTCATAAAACAAGAAATTATGTGGCAGGAACCCTCAAAGTGCATTAAAAAAAGCCTAAAAACATCCCGGCCCCTGAGCCGTGAGAATTATGTAACCAAATGCTCTGGCTACAACCCTGGGAGTGGCTCTTCATTCTATTCTTCCATATTCTTACTATCATTTCATTCAGCCATCATGCTTATATATTGGCTTTAAGCCTGGTCCCTTCAGCACCCAAGCGTATCCGTACTGACCGACTGTGTAAACGAACAAACATTTTTTAAACCAAAATAATTGCACACCATGGAGGTAGATTATCAAAAATTAGTGGTCGGTCATTTTCTTTGGAAGGGCGTCGTCCCATAAATGGTCATTTATCGTCTTCCCCACTAAAGTTTAAACGAAAGCGATTGTTTTATGACCTCCCCCTCCCCTAATCTGATGTTAATTATTTTTATGACCGCCCGCCCTACCCCCAACACTCATATCGATACACTGTATCGATACGTATACAGGCTAGTCTAGTTAGGGTTATTGGGGGAAACAATTGATGCTGAAGACAAAAACATAGAGTGGATGAGCCTAATTATTGTTTTACAATGTTCAAACATGTATAGAAACAATATGGGCGAAGCGCAAGCGCGCAATATTTTTCAGTTTTTTAACTAACATTTTGTTTTGACCCCCTATTTACACTATTATAATTTTATGACACCCCTGTTTTCCATGTAAACAGGATATTTGGGACGCACCCCTACTGAAGAAAATGACAGGCCCTTATGGTTAGATACAGTAAAGTACTTAAACAGTATTTTACTGTATCTAATCTTTTTATTTTAAAAAATAAACCACACATATAACGAATGATGATAATGAAGTATTTACATTATGAAATTTCCCCAATTTTTTTTATAGATTTGGCCTTGGGAATTGACACCCTCATGAGATTTACAGTTTTGGCTTAATCTTTTAAACCAGAAAGAAATCTATTTCTAAACGTTATGCCACACCAACAACAAGACCACAATTTGTTTATGGTAATTGTGTTTGCTGTTATAAAAAGCTGGTATTGCAAAATGTCCAGATACGCAATTTGTTAAACAGAGACTTTGTGAGGCAGATTTGTATTTTCTATTTCATGCCTGCTTCCTGCATGCCAAACCCATAAGGGAGCGACCATAATTACTTTGGTGAGAGCGGGGGAGGGAGGGGGGGGGGGGGGGGGGGGCGGTGGCTGGAAATATTGAGGGGCGGTCAAAAAGTGTTGAAGTTGGTGGGGGTCAAAAAGTTATGACAACAGACAACCCCTAAAGGGGGGGGGGGGGGGGGGGGTGGTTGTCAAAAAGGTTTGAACACACCCCGCCCCTGCTTCCTATGCACATTATTCAGATGATCTACGTGCAAAATGGCCAAACCCTGGTCCCCAAATCCTGCAAATGCCACAGTAAGATTCTTCACCCTCTGCCCTCCAAGCAAGTTCTATGATAATCAATGCCACTGTAGAGAATGACAGCAAAGGTAAAGTAACTACACGGTTTCTTGACCGTAAGGGAGCGATCATTTAATACGGCAGGGGGCGAGTGGGCATTATCCTTTTTTTATCGGGTAAAAGATTGTAGCAGTGTACCGAAAAATGTGATATTTAACCTTTTTTTCAAGATTGAGGTACATGTTGGCTTTTGAAACAAGCTTCAAAGAACGAAATCTATTTATTGTATTGGGGACAAATGCGTGTGTAGCGCTCAAAAAAAAAAGCAATCTTAGTAGGCTTATTTGAATTCGGATTCCCCCCAAATGGTTGAAATAAAATTCAGATTCCCCCCTCAAGTTTGTGAGAAAATTCGGATTCCCCCTTTAAAATGCCCACTCCCCCCCCCCCCCCCCCACCCCCGTCGTATTAGTGATCGCTCCCTAAATGACATCAGGTCATGCAGAGAAATGCTCAAAAAGGAGGGTCCAAAAAGGTTTCGGGTCCAGTATTAAGAAAAGGGTGGGGTCAAAAACATTTTAGACATAACGAGAAGAGGAGAAGGGCTTCAAACAGTTTAAGGTACTCAAAATAAAATTTTACAGCAGCACGCCCCTTCCCCCGCCCACCAAAGTAATTATGAACGCTCCCTAAAGAAGAAAAACAAACAAGGAGAAAAAGCAAGCCCTTTACCGGGTACTTTGTAAATTATATAATGTGGAAGTTCCAAAATTTGGCTTGTACGGAATTATTTTTTGAAAAAGAGTCCATGAAGTGGGGAATCAGAAAAGTTCTCATAAATAAATAACCCTGTTTGGGTAAAGAACCTCCCCTGCCTGGCGTGGCGTGGTGTAAACTCTATAAACTCGTGTTATGTCGAATGATATGTTTAGTAGAATTTCGTATGGCGTCAAATAAACTTTGTCTTTGAGTACGACAATGTATAAAATTAATTTGACCTTCGACCTAGCCGCCATGAAAGTAACGGGCGATATCAACGGATATGTCACGAAAAACGTTATTTTCTTTGTAGATTTGTTCATTTATCAGGATACGCTAATTTAAAAGCAAGGTAGGTATAGATTCAGAATTGAAGTATCAATACATCGACATACATTTTAAAATTACAATGTAAACATTAATAGGTAAAAACTAGTGATAAAATGTCAAGGGGTCCCACGAGAAAGTTCTTTAAAAGTGCAGAATTTGGCACCAAATTGATGTCTTTTGTCTGTTTCCCATGGGCAATATATGCTCAAAATAGACCTACCAGGAGTCTCATTCCCCATATGGTTAAAGACATCAATTGTTTTACAAATTAACTTGTCTACCTGCAGGCTGCATTATTAAGTTGTAATGTAGGCCATAAATATTTTTATTTTGTTTAGTTTTTGTTTTAATATTTATTTTAATTAAATTTGATTTAAAATTAGCCTTAGCCCTAGCCTTTAGCATGTTTAGATGGTGAACGCTGCACGGTAGCCTGTAATCGTTTGCCTATTTTGCCCATTGATTGCAACTGTGTAATGGCTACTAGTACTAATGCAACATAACAATTGTTAACATACAAATTACAATACATCGTACTTATGATTGATAGGTTACTACGAAAACCAGCAATACTATTACTAGTTACTAGAGTACAATTACAATACATGGATGTAATGTAAAAAATGTAGACAGTCGGCATCATTTTGTTACTGTCATGAGACCTGACTGTAGCGGCAATAGGGCGATCCAATTGAAATAGGTAAAGCTATTTAACCAAGCTAAGATCATGAATGATACAGATTCTTTGGAAACTATAAATGATATAAAGCAAAAGTTTGAAAAATGAAATTTTATTCAGAAAAGTAGAAAAATAGTGATGAAAGTCACCACAAAACATGTTTAAAATGCTTAAGAAAGAAACAAAGCTGTAATACAAACATCTAAAACTCTGAAACACCTGAACAAAAAAGTTATAATAAAAGGAAATTGAAGCGCACCCAAAAAAGGAAGCGAGAGAGGACGCTAAAGCCTAAACATCTTTATTTTTTTTGCCTTTTAAAGGTGATTTGCTGAAAGCTGTTCCAGTATATTTGTTCACTATAATTCTGGTTTGTATAGAGTAATTCTTTGTAGCTTTGACTACATTTTGTATAAGGCCAAGTAACAAAAATTACGCACCAATTTTTGACGCCACTCCAATATTTTTGTTATTTGTTATTTTAAAAATTTTCAAATAAATCATACCTGTCTTTGTTGTGTCACTTGTGTGTCCATCATTTTCAACTATTTTTCAATGAAAAAGATGTGAGAAACACTCCAAAATGCCATGATTTTTAACAGATCCCAGCGCTTCATGCATTGTGGTATATAAAACAGGCATGGCCACTTCCACGCGAGACTCCATAAACACATTTCCCATAAAAGATAGTGATACGAATATTGAAACAATTCTTGCAAAATGTTGGCATAGATAGTGATACAAATATTGGAACAATTCTTGCAAAAAGCTTGTATTTTGGCTTCTGAAAAATCAAACAAAACAAAAATCAAAAAATAACAAATAGTAGGGACCGCCCTCACTGATTTTTAAAAAAGTCCGGACGAGAAATGTGTTAATTTTGTTACATGTACTTGGCCTTTTATATTGAGCTATGAAATGAACCCTTTCACCTGGGACAACAGATATTTTCATCAATATTTTTCACCTTTTCTTAATAAAATTGGTCTACCTTTTGCTGCAAATATCATGTTCAATGTTCAAAGAATATTTATGCCTTTGTTAAATATAAATGGCTCAACCTATTTCAATTTTCAACATTTTAAACTTATACTTGAATTTGGTTCGCCCTATTCCAGCTACAGTAAATTTATGATGCTCAGCTTCAATAGTAGACCTCCCTCCGTAGCTGATAAAGAGCCTACTGTACAATGTAAAAGCATGTTGCCAGCAATATGTAAAAAATCTGACAAATATCGCATTTCCATGTTAGGTTGCTCTTTTCAGCTTTGATAGTGTATATTTAATCCGAGATGTAACAGAGTTAAAGGCATACATGTATGCGATCTGTTTCTTGGTACCCCGGCTATCTTTGAATTTGTCCTCGAAATGCAATTTGTGGGTCAAATTAGATTTATAAACATGAAATTACATGTACATCAATATCATGGTTTGAATGGGTTAAAATAAACTGTCGGAGTTAACACCGACAACTTATTTTCGGAGTGTTTTTTTTTGGTTACAGTAAAATGAATTCCATGGTTTGACACCGTATTAACCCCCTGGGGTCTACCTGTCTATCTAACAGTGGTTCTGATTGGTTTATTACAATATGTACTCATATGGCTCATTCCATGAAGTTGGGGCATTTGTTAAAATAGCAGAATTTGGTACTTTAGGCAGCTTATAAACTGTTTTACTCTATATGTATATCCAAAAACAGTACTAGGTTAAAGTATTGAGCCATGAAAAAAAATCAAAAATCGACCCTTCCTTGAAGAAAAAATAAATAAAAAATGAGGTGGTGTCCAAGACCATTTTTGCTAAAAAAGTTTTATGTAAGCAAAACTATCATAGAATTGCTTGGAAATCGATTTGATTAATAAAAGATACATGTATTCATAGTTTACTGACCAAAACACTCGTCACACGCTGGGCAGATTTTTCACCCAAGTAACATGAAAATTGCCTTTCCGATGCTACGCACGGTGTCCACAAAATATACACGTGTAGCATCGGGAGTTTTCATTGCTGAATGGGGGTAGTTCTCTATCATACATTTTAAAATTATTTTCCAAAATTAAGAGCATTTATCAATTGAAAACTATTGCAAATGAGAATTAAATTTCATGAAGACCATTCCATATATTCATGAAAAAGTATACCGTGCCGTGTGCATGGTGTCCTAACCATAAAATGTAGCATCGTGATAAACATCCTATGCAATTTGTGGGAATCCCCCCCCTGGAGATAAATAAAACATTCCATAATTCTTTTTGTAAAGATAGAGGTCAATAGCTATCAGGTTTGTTTGGAATTTGCCACATGTGGGCTAGTTTTATCAAGGTTTCAGTCGCTGGTGTCCTGTAGTAGCATCGGGACTTTTATGTAGCATCAAAATGTAAACATTGGATAGTTTTGTGAATGGTAAGTGCGATTGTAATTATTTCTTAATGTTGCTTGTATGTCTGTTTTTATTAATGCATTTTTATTGAAAGGGAAACACTGAATCAGAATTTCTTTTCATGTTATGATATTAATTTTGAGTCACAGACGCCATAATAATTTGGCGTCCATGTAGCATCGGGCATAGCATGGGCAATATTTTGCATTGGGTATCGTTATAGTTCGTTGAAATTGTAATTTTTTTGTAGAATCACATCATTAATAAACTTTGAAGTTAATAATGAATTAGTTTTTGCTCTTTTAATGCTAATAATATAGCTTACCAATACGATGCTACATGGACACCATGTCCATGTAGCATTTCATAAAATTTGCCTAATTTGACTAAAACAATTACCCCATTCAAAATTATCCATCACCCAAAACATTCAAAACATTGCCTACATTTTACTACACTTTACAGAAAAAAGGCATATTATGAGAGATGTATATCTAATGAAATATATTAATACACAATGCTAAAATGGACACCATTTCCATTAGCATTTCACTGAATTCACAACAAACATTCCCTTATTTTAGTTTTATTTACTATAAATAAAACAAATAATTGTAAATCATTTAAGTTCTCTATCCTTTGCTATTCTTTTTCATGTTAAATGAATAATAAATAAAATACTACAGCATGGATTTAATATTTTATAAATATTTCCTGCAACACAAAAAGTGCCACATAATAATCTACTCCAATATCAATATACAATGTTCCATGAAGATACTAAGCCATAGGGTTTATTTTGTTTTGCTTTGCAGGTTCTTGACATTAATTCAGAAGACAGTTCTATCGTCCTGGAATGTATGGAGATGAAGACAAGGAACCCATAATTTTCAAAAACTAGTACCTTTCCAAAGAAATCCATCATGGCAATTAAATTATTTTTTTGCAAACTGACTTTTTAAGTGATCAAACTTTTCAATCATCTTTATCAATAATAGAGGATGATTCAATCAGAAACGAGCAAAGAGACTAAGATCACAAAGGGTACTTTAAGAACAACACTGCATGAAGTTTGTTTCAGTGGACATCTTAAGTTTCTTTGATCAATGGTGTATTGTTATTGTGTAATTGTAAGAAATGGTGTATGTGTATCATAGGTAATTATGTTTTATGCTTCATGGCAGGTTATCTTTTTGTGTAATTTGTAGTTTTACAATCCATGTTATTAATTTTATCGTGTGCTTATAACATAAAAAGTTAACATCATAGTACATCCTCTCTATTGATCTGAAAAAGATGCACCTGTTCAAGCTGTTCCAAATATTTTAGGGCACGGTGTCCATGTAGCATCGTAATACTTAAGTACACAGAAAAGGTAAATTTTACATGAACAGTGTTTAGATAAATTTCAAGCAATTCACTCTGTGTATCTACTTGATATGGTGAACAAGTAGACAAACCATTCACACTCAAATAATTGTAACAGTATGAATAGTCTTATTATTAACAATGTTACAAGACGCGGTGTCCATGTAGCATCGGTAGTGCATTTTATAACATTATACAGGTAAATAATACTTCATATACTTACTTTATGACTATAATGTAATCAATGTGCATGGTTTATAGAGTACTTTACATCAAACAAATATTGATATGTACTTTATTTAAATTCATTATACAAATTGCAAAATAAAGAGTCACTTTTCAATGAGTTTTTACATAAAACAGTTAATCTACGATGTCTTGTTCGTTAAGTTATGTTCAACCTAGACAAATCTGGTTTCTTTTCATGTATTTGTGGTTCCAAGTAGTTAATTGAGGTATAGAAACTTGGCCCACATCTTAAGCTAATTTATTAGAAAATGATATGGAAATGGGAAATGGTGTCCATGTAGCATCAGGATTTTTGGAAATGTCATCCAACTGTTGAACATGTGCGGTTATTTTACACCAAATGTTACATTAAAAAAAAGATTCTACATTGGACTTTGGTAAATGTAGAACCTAAAAAAGAAGAAAGAGTTGGAAAATATCCATTTTGAAAATTTCACTTGGATGTCACATAATATGCCCCAACTTCATGGAATGAGCCATATGAATAGCCAATTCAAATGCAGCTTGTAAAATGTTTCACTTCCATCTTTATCAGGGATACAATTAATCTAACAATGTCTCTCATTGGTGCAATAAATGATGTATCCATCTTTTTAACCAATCAGCCGGTAGTTCTCAAGGGGGTTAAAACGAAACAATATTTAGAAAGTTCTTTAAATAATTGGAAGCAGATTTTCATTGGAAATTTAGTGGCTTTTTCTACAGAAAATAAATTCAAGATCGATTTATGAGTCGGGAATGTCTTTCATGATAGTCATGAACTTAATCATGTAAGAGAGAAAAAAATATATGTGTAAAAAATTGACAAAGATCACATAATATTCCTCTAAGTAAAATTTCCTGAAAATCAATCGACCAATACAGCTCTGTTTATTGTTAAAAAGCATGATTTAATTGCCCAACATATGCCAGCAGGAGAGGCATAGTTTAAATTTTGCAATGTAGTTCAGGTGACTACTAGTACTAAAACAACAAGCTCATCAATATATAAACATCATTTCTCATCAATGTGCTATTTTTTGTTTTAACAGGATACATTCTTCCTATTGTGAAGTGAAGTTGGATGTGATCCAAAGTAGTAAACAAAGTCATTATGTCAGACTTACATCCAGACAGGGAGTGCGCCCAGCAATGCGGAATTTGCGACAAAAGCCTGGGTGCTCGCAGGCGCATGCATATCCCGCAAGATCCTAAAGAGCGTATGCTGTGGGCCGTCAAGAAATACAGTGTCCCCCAGGACTCATGTATCTGTGCAAATTGTGCCCTCCAAATCAAACTGGGATACCAAGAGCCGACGACGCTGTATGAACCAAGCAAAGAAGACGATTCAGCAGCGAGTGAAGAAGAGCCGGGGTACGATGAAGAGGAAGACTTGCAAGTACAGCCAACAAAGCATGTCCAGTCTCCAAGAATTGTCCAGTCTCCAAGAATTGTCCAGTCTCCAAGAAATGCGGTGAATTTCATCCAGCAGCCACAGAAGTATAATTCTCCCAATAAACTAGGAGCAGTTCAGATAAGAAACAATCTGCCTCCTAACAGCTGCTATCTTGCACGATACGCCTTGTGTGAGGGCGCTGCCATGTGGAATGTGGCCGCGCCCGATTGGGGTAGTTTCTCCGCCACATTCAACCTCGACAGGTATAAAGAGGAAGAGTTGCCGCACAATATTTCCTTTTGTCACGCCCACTACTGCAAGCACACAGCATTCAAAATACCTAAGTGTGCACTTTGTCAGAAGAAAACAACTATACTAAGGACAAATGGCCAGTTGTATATGAAGGCATTCAAGTTGACACCCCCTATGGAGAAATTCTGTCGGTCAAACAAGGTCAAGATTTCAGTGACGGCGGCAACAAGGCTTTGCACACGGTGCTATCAAAGAGTAGGGCATCAAATGAATAACCCCAAGAAAGTTATTCTACCAAGAGCGGTATGTAATAAATTGTTTTGTCTTCTATAAAGATAGGCAAACAAAATGCTGGTTGGGTGACCTCTTGTAAGAAGTAATATAAAGAATATATAGACTCGGACAAACTGGCGAGGTTTATTCTTGTTT
This sequence comes from Ophiura sarsii, assembly GCA_035610835.1. Taxonomy (NCBI): domain Eukaryota; kingdom Metazoa; phylum Echinodermata; class Ophiuroidea; order Amphilepidida; family Ophiuridae; genus Ophiura; species Ophiura sarsii. The sequence continues at coordinate 16,923,802 of CM069456.1, read as the reverse complement.
TATGGTGTATTACAGGTAACCAAACAAGATACATACGTGTATTTTATGTAAGGCTGTGGTCAGAACAATTTTGTCATGTCGACATGTTGATATTAATTTGATCTCGACGTCAACATCGATGTCGACATAAGCATGGGCATATCTGTACGATGTGTGGGTAAGCTTTTATCTAAATTTGAAAAGCCTGAAAATTCACAATTAACTCACAGTAATATCATTTTGAAGCAGTGGTACACTTAATATTGACAAACTAGCAACTCAGTGAACATATGAGAAACATACAAAATTATGGACATTCCAGTGCCTATACTTTGACCCAAATTTGCGTCTTTTGGGATTGTCTTTTTGCTTGTAATCTAAAACTGTTGGACTTTGAACTTCTATTAGGGGTAATTACTTTTTAGTATGTCCAATAAGTGGGTTTTTTGTGTACACAGTTATAATAGTGTCAAAATGTTAACATGTTACTTTCAAAATCAGGCTCTTGGGTATTTTGGAGGTCTTGAGGGAATTTTTTCTCTCGATATATTGAATATTATAGCGACATGTCGGGATATGCTTTGTGTTGACATACAGCGTGTCGACCACAGCCATAATTTCATGGTCAAAATATTATAGCATCCCTGTGCAGACTGCAGATAGATTTCAAATAAATGGTTGCATGGCCAAAAAGCTATAGAAACGTGCTTACACTGATGCCCACATGCTCAAAACCAATAAACTTAAGCGTATTGTCGCTCAAGAAGTCACTAATTGCACCTGTTATTTAAATCAAGAAAGACACGACCACCAGGTGCATTTTATAAATGTATATTTGACATCAAATTGCGCTTGTTTCAGGGGTAGAATTTCGTTGCGAGAATCCAGATTCTCGCCAATTTTGAGAATCCATGGATTATTGCGAAATTAATGAAAATAATATCCAGAATAAGGCTATAGTATAAGCTTGCACAACTTCCAAATTCGGCATACTACCAGTCATCTAATGTCCTGTTTTGGACTTACAAAAAAGAAAAGTTAATTTTTTTTTTTTTTTTTTTTGTTGTTGCAGGAATCCAACTGGATTCGCGCGGTAGTGATTTGACGCGAATCGATTCGCGGATTCGCGGCGAAATTCTACCCCTGCATTGTTTCTAGTTACACCCTTGTATCTACACAGTTTGATTGTCATTTGTCAAATTGCGCCTGGTTCTTTTTGTAAAATCCAGCTGAAAGAGAGGCAATTTTCAAACAAAATTACCCCTGGTTTCATCTGCTTATTTCAAGGCTGGTTTACCAACCATTTGTGTTGTGGTTAAAAAGGTATATTATGTGATCTTTCCAGGGAGGGAACGCCCTCAACATCGAAAAAAAAATTGAAAACAGATTTTCTTGCAGATTTACATTTCTGATCATAAATATACATTCCAAGTTACAGTGCAATACAATTTTTAATTACTTCAAAATCATGGTTTTGGAGTTAAAATAAACTGTCGGGATAACACGACAGTTTATTATATTTTCACTCTAAATTCACTCTAAAACCATGATTTTGAGGTAATTAGGAATCGTATCGCTCTGTAACTTGGAATGTATGTATGACTTATGATCAGAAATGTAAATCTGCAAGAAAATCTACTTTCTAAAAAAAATCATGAATAGAGGGCGCTCTCATGGAAAAGATCACATAATATGCCTTTAAGATTGAAAAAAGTCAAGCCCAACATCCTATCTACATGTAGGTCGGAAATTCTACAATCACATCTTAATTCAGTAAGGTTAGTTTTATTGGATTTTCTTTTCGTGATTGAAGCTGATAATCGCATTTATTTGTAGAATTCCTCCCCTCTACCCCATTCACTGTGTACAACGTGCAGGGCTATACAGTGAATGTCAGTGCGCCATGGTTCAGAGAGTCACATAAAGCCGTTGGTCCCATGTATTCAGACGCTTCACCCTGAACACATTAAAACAGTTCCAGACTTCATCATAAAGAGATGGGGCTCATCCTGGGTCTGTTACCTGTACACACACTCCATGTATTACTAGGTTCCAGGGATACGCAGTGCGATTCTCTTCAATTACTGAAGTATGCACTTAATCTGAAGAAGAAGAAGAAGCCCTTGTAATTGTTTTAGTCCCTTGAGGTTTGCAAATGGCATCACAATTTTCAAAGTTGGGGTGAATCATTACTTTTTATGTATAATTTGTGCTATGCAACAACTTGATCTACAAAAACTTGTACTAGATTATGAAAGTCATATTGCATTAGACATATTTTAGGTGCACTGCAAATTGCCATGTGATACGGGAAATTTCAAGAGCTGCCCCAGCACAAGAGTACAAATATGATTAAATGCACATCTCCGTGCTCACAGTATAATCTTTCCCTCAAGTACACTGTAGTCCATATTTGGGCATTGAATTTTCAAAAATCCAACAAGTTGTCATCTTTAGAGCAAATGTTTTAAAGGGTAGACCATAGATGTTCTGATTGCTGGCCCAATTTTCAAATTTATATTTTCTATTTTACATGAAAGGTCGGTCATCATTTTAAAATTGTCGCATTCCAAAGTTTGAGTTGCATTTAATTCCAATGGTTCTTATTTTCGAAGTACATGGTCACAAGAAATGTGCCCATTGAGTAGTACACAAACTGGCAGATGGTTAACCCCTTTGGCAGTAATTCAACACATTTTAGCCTGTAAGTGTAATTTCTAAATGAAACATTTTTGGCCCCTAAGATTTTACAGACACAATGAGAAAATATGGGGATTCTTCGGATATCAAAATATCTGGATGTGAAAAAAAAATCACAGCCAAAAAAAGAAGAAAATCAGAACATACACTTTAAGAAGCTGTCCAACTGTTTTTGTCATCCGTGTGAGTGACCTATATTTTGCTTTTTTCAAATTCTAGGCTAACACTGCAGGCCAAGCAGCCAACAACGACGACGACATACAAATCTTATCGGTCAAAAGGAAACAGACCCCTACAACTACCAACAACGTCAACAATTCCACCTCGCCGAAGGTAGCAAAAACTGCCACCAAACTAAGGCCCGCTTCCAGCCCCAAGCTGCGGGAGCTGACCAAACCAGTCGGAACTAAGATTGACGTCCTCTTAGTGTGCGAAGATGAGGCGTTATCGCCCGAGCAACAAGCGCCGTTCAGCAAGTATGCCAAGATGAAACAACAGCATACTGTAGACACTACCAATTACTACAAAACGCACAGTGTCCGGTAGCTGTGCTCGACCAGGGCTCGAAATAAGAGGGCGAGTTTCAATGTGATTAAGGAAAGGACCCTCTAGTTGTTAAGAGTTATGCACATTGGCCCTTATTTCGAGCACTGAATTGTGTTTTTTATTGTTAATGTAATTGTAACTAATTGTATCCATTATGAGACTACTCGAATGTAAAATAGTGTTTTATGTAGAATTCATTCATAGCTCACAATTTGTCGCAATCAACTCAAAGACCTTGTGAAATCCATGTTTGGAGGGTAATTAATTTGTTGTTATTGGAAATTATGGACTTGGGTCCAAGTCGAGGTCTTAGCCAGAGACCCTTCCACCCGTCATGTGGACAGGCTGATTACTCCCAGGACAGGTAGAATTAAGGGAAATTTAACAGATGCGTTATTCTAAAAAATAGTTGTTGTAAGCGTTTAGTGAACTTGAAATTAGTTCTGACTGACAAACCAAGGCTAAAGAAGCGTATATTTGAACCTAGTGACCCCATAGTGGTTGCACACAGGTTGATTTATGTTGGAAGGTCAATTTCTGGACAGGCTATACATTCTATATTGGACGGGGAGTTGCTGAACTCTGGCTAAAACCCTGGTCCAAGGCATGCATCAAGTCTTTGACGGAATAAAGTGTATCATATGATTATCATGGGTGACTTTATTCTACCGTGTAATTGATGCATACCTGGGACCTAATGTACACTTTATCCAGTTGTTTCATTGTTATAATTTGGTCACACATTGCTAGAATCCAAACAAATATGTGCAAGTAGATTTGATAAAAAAACACCATGGATTCTGAAATGAAAGAGATTCTGTGAGGTTTTTGCCCATTTTTTGAGGTCAATCTTTAAATTTTGAAATCCTGCTAACCTTAAACAGCTATGTGACCACCAACACTGGATTCGCCAATCATTTGTGACCAGTCACATCAAAATTGGGCATTGAGATTTTGTTTTTATGCAAAAGTCTATTTTGTAAGCTTAAAATGACAGCTCCCTTGATACATTTGGTCACAGCATTCAGTTCAGATTTTATGTGAAAAATTTAGTGTACATTTCTTTTTCTTATTTTTGTCATGATTAGAAAAATAATTATTGAAGCCAAATCGTGTAGTTATATAGAACAAAACATGAATACCTATGATAAAAATGAATAAAAAATGTCATCTCTCAACATGCACATTTTAAAATTTGCTGCGATCGAAAGTCCCGGTGTCGATGAAGTCATAGTTATACAATGCACTTGCGCAAATGTAAGCACCAATAACCATGACATCATCGAAACCGGGACTTTCGGTTGCCGCGAATTTTAAAAATTGCATGTTGAGAGATAGCAGGTTGTATTAATTTTTGTGATAATTGTAATGCTTTGTTCTATTTAACTACACAATTTGGGCTTGATAATTATTTTTCTAACATATATAATGAATAATGTTGTGATTGCAGGACCCTCCTTTAACCCCCTGGGGTCTACCTATCTTACAGTGGTTCTGATTGGTTTATTTCAAGATGTACTTATATGAATAGCCAATTCAAATGCAGCTTGTAAAATGTTTCACTCCCATCTTTATCAGGGATACAATTATTCTAACAATGTCTCTCATTGGTGCAATAAATGATGTATCCATCTTTTTAACCAATCAGCCGGTAGTTCTCAGGGGGTTAATGCATACTACTGACAAAAGCCCCCTTTTGATATGACTGGTCACATTTAGATTTTTAGATGAAATTATTTTAGCTATATGCGGCATTAACTCAAATGAGGAAGAAACATTGGACCATGGGTTTGGTAAAGGTGCTATAGATAGATAACAGTAAGACTGAATATTGATTATTGATATAAAATTTCTTTTTCTCTTTTTCACACAATTACTCTGAGTCCATGAAATGCTCTCAAATTGTGTACAGAAGACAACTCGGTTGGTGTATTCAGCTATTTTATTAGTATTATTTTTTTTACCATTTTTTTAAAGTTAAAAGTTTGTATGTTGGCAATATTAGTTTATTCCTTAGGCCAAACAAAGAAGATTGTCTTTCTCAGAAGCCCGCCCACATTGGTATGTGAAATAAGTTACACGCTGAGGCCTAAAAAGATTTTGTTGTTGTTGTTGTTGATTTTTTACAGGTCTTTGTAAGCTTTGATTAGCAAAAACAAAAAAAACTTGCATACCTCGGCCTTTTTTCTAAAAATAAAAATAAAATCCCACAGCACTTAGCTTTTTTGCCAAATGTTTCTGAGACAGACCTTCTTCTTTGTTTGGCCTTATCCTGTTGAGTTTCAATCAATGACTACTTGTGTGCCACATTAAATATGCTTGCTGCGCTTCGCGTTAAAAAGGGGCTACAAATGTATTTAAGGAGCTCACTGAAGTTGATGTGGGCTGCTGTGGCCATGGCACTTGCACAAGGCCTTGGAGAAATGTAAGTCAGCAAAACTGTGCATAGGTGACAAAAAAAAACACTGTTCTCTCACTTGACCTCTCAGTTTGGGTCGGTCGGTCATGTGATATTTCTTTTCTTTTTTCAATTCAAAATGACCATAAAAAAAATCACAAAATCTGTTAACATTTTACCGTTACATCACCTTATAATATGCATTTTACCACCATATTATGTAAGATTGAGGATTTATACACACTACCGCAATGTAAATTAACCCCCTGGGGTCTACCTGTCTATCTTACAGTGGTTCTGATTGGTTTATTACAAGATGTACTCATATGAGTAGCCAATTCAAATGCAGCTTGTAAAATGTTTCACTCCCATCTTTATCAGGGATACAATTATTCTAACAATGTCTCTCATTGGTGCAATAAATGATGTATCCATCTTTTTAACCAATCGGCCGGTAGTTCTCAGGGGGTTAACTACCAGGTGTACATGGGGAACTCATGAACCTGGTTCCTGGAAATGTTTGGCTTTGAAGGGAAATGTTTGGCTTTGGAGGGAAATTTTAGGTATAAAAATAAAGCAATACATAAGAATTTGAAAGGAAATTTTCTCCATGAAGGGGCATTTTCAAAGTTAAGTTCCTGGGAAATTTACATTTGTTCCTGCCCTGCAGGTGTATAAACAATAGCTTGAGGATTTATACATAGTAACGCAATATAGATTAACAACCAGGTGTATAAAAATAGGACTTGTGTTTCTTGTGTATTTATTATGTGACTCTGTTTCTTTTGACGTTGAATACAGGATTATTGTTAAGCTAGTCTGGTGTAGCCGGCACTCACGCTGGCCAACAGATACTTAAAAGCACTCATTAAACTGCCTCATAAAATGATGTGGCACAAAACCCTCAAAATGCATTTAAAAACTCTTAAGCGGGCCTCTGGACCCACCCCATGATTCGCTGCGCTTAGGTCGCTGCACTCACTCCACTCGCCTTAGTAAAATTAGCCAGCACTCCATCTGGCCTAGCTATAACCCTGCTTAAAGGTAGATGACCCGATCACATTCCGATTTTCAACTTGAAGTTTTCTATTCTACATGAAAGGTCATCCTTAAAAAAGTCGTGTTCCAAAGTTTGAGTTGCATAGCTCTAATGGTTCTTATTTTAGACGCACAAGATGCTGTGAACTGTACCCATTGAGTAGTACACAAACTATATCGGTGGTTACCACCATTCGCGGTAATTCGACGTTATTTCATCGATTTCTCCGTAATTATACCGATTAAGGCCGTCAAATTTCAGTATGATGATGATGAGAAAAATACGAGCTTTCATATGATATGAAAATCTCCGTATGTTTGAAATAATTTTGTGTTACGAAAATGTGATCGGGTCATCTACCTTTAAATACACAAAATTCAAGTTCTAAAGAGACAAAATCCTATACCATTGATGCACCTGGTTTGTACATGTGTAATGTGTTTCAAATTTACAACAATAAACACATTTTTGTAACCGAGATTATGATTGATTTATTGGCCAGTAACTAATGATATGTTATAAAATGTTGTAGTTATTTGAGGAATGTAAATGTTTATGCAATGTAGATAGGAGGATGCCTATTAATATAATAGTTCTGCCATATGAGGTGACCTATGATGTCATGTATTTACAAATGGGACACCCTCTGTTGTTTCCCTCCAGGCAGAATATACAGTAAAGTTAATGAAGACAACATGAAATTTCTTTCTAATGAATTGTAAAACTCATTTAGTTTTTTTGTGAAATGCGATAGCTTATAGCATTCCTAAGCAAGTTTAAAGACAGTTTTGATAACAATTTACTGTGACACCACAATCTAGTTAGAAAACCTGATCTGGCCTATGTAAACTATAGAACTCTTGCCCGGTGTGTTTTGTCTCAAACCAACAGAGGGCGTCCTAAATGTCAACAAATGTCACCTCATCTATACTTTGATCCATTGGAATAGATTTGATCAAGCATACACAATCACCATTTGTGATTATGAGGCGATACAAAAAACAACCTGTTCTACTTATTTGAGGACCTTTCAGGTAGTGTCACACGGGGCAATTTCTAAAATGTTCGTGAACATTTATAAAAATCCAATTAGAAACAAATCAAATTTTTTTTCAAGTTTTGAAAAAATTCAAAATAAAAACATTTTCAAAAAAATGTGGATTTTTCGAAAATATGGGTCAGTGTCTGTAGCCAGTAGAACAGGGTTTTTCCTTCTTGAAATGGCTTGAGCGTACTTAAAAGGCATGATAATCCAGCCAATCAAACATCAATGATTACTGCCAGTGAAATTACTCCTGGGTACAGATATTAACATTAGAATATTAATACAAATTAAGCCATATCATAATAACTGCTAGTACTGTCGTGGTAGTCAACATTTTTTATGTTCCAATTGTATGTTTGTTTTGTACACCCCCAGCTACCCAGCAGATCTGAATGATTGAGCTGTACTCGTACTGATACCATAGATTTAAAAACTAGAACCGGTGCGAAGTTTATTACCCTATCTCCTCACATGAAACGGGCGCCATTTTGAATTTCCATCATGAGGGGAAATTTAGAGGTACGTGTATGTCGGTATTTTTCAGAACTACTACACAGAACAAAGGCAGCCGTGTTTGCGTACTGGAGCCGTGTCTCTTTCCGTGTTGGCAGGTTTGAAAAGATCAACTCTACCCGGATGCTCACACACATTTTCCAAAAAAATACCAACATGTACCTCCCAATTTTCCCCATGGTGGAAAAACAAAATGTTGGCGTATCAGATCTAGTTTATAAATCTGTGACTGATACACATAGCTGCAATTGTATCAGAAAAGAACAATTACATCAGCTGTTTTTACCCTTAAAATGAATTGGAAATTTATTACCAAGTTCAGATACACCTCCTTCCAAATTATTTAAAGGTTTATTCAGTGATGTCTAGGAGGCTGTGCCCTCAATTTTGATGCAAACTTGGGTTTGTTCATTTTTACAATTGTATTACATGTATGAATTTATACTTGTAAGGATTCAGACAAATCAGCCCTCTTTGAACAACAAAACGTCGATTCAAATATTCTGTTCTAGGGCTCGGACAAGAATTTCGCACTGATAGTTGAACAGCATGGGTCCATTTAGGGTTTTCCGATCCCAGTCTAGGCTGACATAGAGGAGTTATATACCAAAATATTCTTTGAAGTTGGTAGAAATACAACGTAAAGTGAACATCCTGGCCAACGTAAGTGGTTAATTGACCTTTGACCTTGATTTTGGGTAGAAGGTCACATGTGTTTCAAAACCATGTGTGCTCCTCAGCTATAAACAGTTGCAATAAAAACATGCTGGACATAAGGCTACGTTTGTGATTTTGCGAGTGGCAACATGGATAATTAATGTTCATCATGAATTCTGAAATAAATTATATCAAACAATAATTCTTCAACACTACTGCATATCCGTTTAATTTGAGATAACTCATACAAAGTGTGATTTTTTATTCAAAAAAAAATCACAATTTTCGCTCCACAAAACGCATAGAAAACAATATATTTTGAGCATTACGTTTGGATTTTATTTGCTAGATCATCAATTGACTGAAAATTGCAATAAAAAAAATGTAAAATGCATATGAGATAAAAGCTTAAGAGAATATTCAAATCAAATTCAATGTAAGTTTTAACTCATTTGTGTAATTTAATTGATACAATTTAACAAATAAGCTGTTATAAAAGGGACCAAATCATAAAATTGATATATAAATTCAATAAACAACATAATTGGTGTGATTAATTGAATTCCGAATAAAATCATTAATTATATATATATTTTATTACTGTATTCCAGAAATGGAACCAAATGGCTGATTTTAAAGGCAAAACTGCAGGTCCCATTCGATAAATAGTCATAGAGGGAAAAAGAAGTCCAAAATGTAAACTGAAAAAGCCAGGAAATATTTTTCATTCAGGCGACAAAAAAAAACCCACCCTGCTCTACGGTCTCGACCGACACATTTTTTTCTTCAAATTTTCAAATACATTTTTTGAAAATGTTTGAAACATTTTTGCAGATTTTTCATTTATATTTGATTTTGTTAAATATATATTAATTTTGTGTTGAAAATGTTTGAAATATTTTCCGAATTTCTTTTGGGGAAAAAAACAACAAAAACGCCAGACCGACCGACCCTACCTGAGAGCTCCATTTACCCGTACAACAGCATGGGGTTTTTTCATCGCCTCAGCTTCCTTCACACCTCTCCAACTTAATCATGCTGAGACTTGCAGTTTCGCCTTCTTAATCCCCTGGTATCTATATTATTGCGTGATATTCAAGACTGCCCCTCCCCTCCCCCGTATGTTTAACACTTTACCAAACCTCTGTTTCTGCTCTAAGATTTGGGGAAATAGGAAACATCTCACCTTGTTTTAAATTTGGGCATTCACGTATACCACTGTATCAAACAAATTTTCTGGCAAAGTTCATTTTCCAACAGTAAGTCAGATATATGTCTACCAAATCAAACTTCAGTACCCCGTCCACCAGTTTGTTTGTGTCATGTCAGTTATTAAGCTTGTTGTTAGTCCTTCGGACGTACATGTTTAAACAATTAGTGGAGATTGGGGTTAGTTGGAACATGAGAATAATTGAGATTTCTTTCAGGCATAATTAATTTACAAAATGCTACCACCACAGATAGCAGTATGTTGGTTCCCTGCATCAATGGGCTCCTCACAACTTATCCATAGATGCAGTAGGTACGCGCCAATTATGCCACCACAGTGATTTGCTGGCATAAAAGTCATGCATATTCATGAATGACGAAAAATAGATCATCAAATAAATTCGATCAAGCCAACTTTACGCTTAGAATGATAACAAATTACACATGAATCTGCACATGAATCTGCGCTCACCATAGCGCCGAATCTGCGCTCACCATAGCGCCGAATTTCACACGCCTGTATGTCATAGTTCGATGCGGTATCTCAGCTACAGTGTGTTGATCGTTATTTACCTTATGCCATAACAGAGCGACAATGTAATGTGGTGAAGAGGTGTTTATGGCCGGGGATTGCCAAGACTGTACCTGCACCTATGGATGAGTTGGCCCGGGGATCCAGGGTGCAGGGAACCAGCATAAGTTAGTAGCTGCTATATGTGGTTGGCAATTATAATGGTACACTGACATAAGGCCAAAATTGTTTTTGTTGTATTGGCGTACCCTCCTTACCCTGATTTTTTTTTTTTTTGACTCTGTGAAATCTCAATGTGCCAACTATTCCCCATCTCCCTACCCCCATTCTATAAAATCATTTTGGTATACCATATTACCCACACACACAATGGAATTCCTAATTCTTGTGGATTTTGTAATTGGTATCACCTTTAAATGATCGTTTAGTGTCTTAATATGTATTTTGTACAGTAAAATGTATTAAAGACTTAATGAAATGTAAACGTCCTGTAGATATGTAAAAATGTGAATTTTCTTTTGTTTTTTGTTTTCTTTTAACATGTACATTCTAAATGTATAATTACGAAAAACATTGTAGTTATGGTTTCTTTGTTTCTTGTTTTTTTTTATTTGTGAAGCAGTTGTATAATACAAGCGCTACTATCTAATAAAAAGTTTGTTCTTTATGCTCTATCATTTTTAAGAAATAAAGTGTCATGAAAAATCAGCATTTCATACTTGTAACTATATCCAGGGGGATGGGCACTTCACTTCATGGCGTCTGCAGACGACAGTCCTAAAATTTCACAAAATGATTTAAAATGTCAAAATTATTGGAATTTCATCATCATATTTTGAATCACCATGAGAAATACATTAAAATAAATACAAACATGCATAGTATTGGTTCAGTAATTCTTGAGATAGATTGTGCCATTCTAATTATAGTTCGATCAGCTCCAAATTGATGAGCTTCGAACATGACAAGATAATACAGAAGAGTGTGGCATGCGTAGCGACGCTCACATTACACAATGAGGGCACACCATGCATCATGTGAGAGATGTGTGCATTGCCAAAATCATGCACATACACTTGGATGACTTTTGCTCGCAGAGTCATACAAAACTCATATTTTTCACCAATTTGGAAGTTACTTTAAAGGTAAATGTTCTGATTGGTGGTCCGATTTTCAACTAGATGTTTTCTATTTTACATGAAAGGTCATCCTTAAAATTGTCACATTCCAAAGTTTGAGTTGCATAACTCCAATGGTTCTAATTTTAGAAGCCTAAGGTCACAAGAATGTTGCCCATTCGAGTAGTACACAAACTGGCTGGTGGATAGCAGTAATTCACCACATTTTCGCCTATAATTTCTAAATGGAACATTTCTGGCCCCTAAGATTTTACAGACATAATGAGAAAAATATGGGGATTCTTCTGACATCAAAATATCATGTGAACAAAAAAATCATAGCCAAAAAAAGGGATCGGATCATATACCTTTAATTAACTATGGTATCAAATCCACCTTTAAATAAAAAAGTGCCCCATCTCTTAGGCCACATACCGAGCGTTTAGTGCAACCTGAGACTAATATATCTAAGAGATAAGAAGCGCCCATTGATACCTGCCATGTGCAGCGATCCATGGTCCGATGCGACATTGTTATAGTTGATGGCCCATCGATTTATCATCATTCAGTTTAATCTGTATCACAAACTCATCCTTTGAGTAGTAGCGCGCTATTTTGAATCCAGTGTTATCCACACATGTATTACACTTTTCTTAATGTCCTGAACGCACTTTAGTATGGGATGGTGACCGACTCACAGACCTTGATATATTTCTGAAATAATATGCATTTATATCGCTAAAATTATGGCATTTCAGAAGAGCTATGCCAATTAAAACCTATTGGGTACATTCTTGAACATTATAAACAATGTATTGTGATATCCAAATGTCATAGTTTGTATTTAGGTTCATTATGAATTAAACTAAAAAAAGTGATGTTTTGAAGAACTTGTTCATGACAAACAAACAAACAAACAATTATAGTATAACATTTATTTCTCAATTCATGTTAAATATAAACACATTACCATGAACTTTGTTATCATAATCCATTGTGTATATGCCCAAGAGTGTACCCAATAGGTTTTAATTGTCATATCTCTTCTGAAATGCCAAAAATATAGCGATATAAATGTATATTCATTTTAGAAATCTATCACGGTCTGTATGTCGGTAGCCATCCCATGCTAAAGTGCGTTCAGGTTATTTAAAAAGTGTACTAAACGTGTGGTGGATAATACTGGATTCAAATAGCGCGCTTACTCAAATAATGAGGTCGTGCTACAAATTAAACTGAATGATGATAATCGATTGGCGATTGACTAAACAATATCCGCATCGGACCTTGTGCAAAGTGATGAATAGCTGTAGTACCGTGCTTCTTATCTCTTTAGGTATATTATTCTCAGTGCAACAAAGGGCTATCTTCATTTTGGTCATTTTGAGAAAAAGTGAATTAAAGATTTGTACCCACCATTGTCACCTATTGGTTGAGACAAGTTAAAACAAATGCTATTCAAACCTTTTTGATTAGGTGAATTTACTATTTTCTCATAATAAGATACCTGATCTTGTGTGGATCATTTTGATACCAAAATCACATTTTGGCCATAAATGCAGATAGCCCTTTGTTGCACTAAACCCTTGATATATAGTTCTCAAAAGGAACAGTTGTGTCTCATTGAAATCTATAAAGGGATGCAGGCCCGGGGGGGGGGGGGGGTGCTTTTTCACAAAAATTGGTATAGCGATGGGGTGGTTTTCATCACAGACCAAAGCGCCCAATTGGCATAAATTGGGTGTATTTTGAGGCATTTTTGGAAAAAGCGTCCATTTTGTGCAAAATTGGGTGCTTTTCTTACCAAATTGGTATGTTATATTTATGGGTGGGAAATTAGCCAAAAAATAGGTATAGGGAAAGTCACATTTTCAAAGTCCAGCAGGCACATCCACGTACGATTTTGGTGAAAGTAACCCCCCTCCCGATGATGCAGGGTATAGGCTCGAGTGCAAATCAGAGGTCATAGGTAAAAGGTTAAGGATTTTCACAGAGGATTTTTCAGCAGATCTACTTCAATCATATTAACCTTAAATATATGGTCAGAGTATAGCTTTGGTTTTCAATCACTTGCTCTCACATGTTCGTTATTCATGGATGAACAGATGAATGAGTTAACAAATTTGCTCCCAGTGTTTTGGATCGGTTCAAACACTAGGACTCAAGCATGATTTCTTGTTTGACTTGTGAGAACAGACACAACATGCAAACTCTCTATGCAATGATGCCAGTTTTAAGGGGGGGGGGGGGGTCATTCCTAATTTCCGCTCTTTTATTTGTTTTCAGCCTGTTTTGGGGCATTTCAGATTATTTGAGTTGAAATGATTGGCATCTCTGCTATGCATGCTATACTTTAATCAGTTGCAAATTGGGGAGAAATATTCCGATTTTATCTCTCAGGTCGCGTGCAAAAGTAATCCAAGCATACACTCGGGATTATGGCCACACGCATCACGCACATTATTTTTTGTTTACCAAAATTTTTTTAGATGTTATGTGTTAAATTTTTAAAAACAATTGAAACATTTTGGAATTTAAAAGATGTTTTTTTGTTTTTGAAATTCACCAAAATGTTCACAAATTAAAAAACAACAACACCACCTTAAAAGAAGAAAAAATACTGAAAGTCACAAATTTTGAAGCCCCTGGCTGGGAGATTCACTTAAATGGGGTCAAAGGTCATAAAGGGTCATTAGAGGTCAATTTGGGTACAGCCCACAAGTCATCCAAATCCCTTTACCCAAAGAGTATTGTCACCAAGTTTGGTTGAGATAGAAGTTTGACTTTTCATGAGAGCCGTAAAGAGCAACAATAAACCCTACCCAAGAGATTCGTTTGCCCCTAGAACTGGGTTTTGTCCACCCCCTTAACCCCAACTCTGGACCAAACCTTCATCACAGTTTTTGTTAATGGTCAAAATGACAACAAGGCCTTGGATTAATGAATCCTGGATATTTGCCAGCCCAGTGATATTGTAACTCCCTGGGAACTGTATCATGCACCTTTAAGGATGATAGTGTTTTCATTCGGCAATCATTTTGGTCAGGGTTCAGGATTCAAAAGTATGATCCAGTTGACAATATCATAATTGGATTACACCTAACAGTAATTTGCTAGCAAATTGAAATATTTGTTTAACAAATGTTATGTGAAATCTCCTATTGAAATCACGGCATAATTCTGTTATACCCTACACACCAACATCGGTAGTATGTGTCGTTCTTAAAAATCACGCACTATGAATACCCCTGTGAAGGGTATAACAGAATTACTCCGAAATCACTTTGCCTAAAACCTGAAATATGGAGTGTATTGATGTGGCCATGTCCTGTATTCATAGATAGATGGGATTTACACATAACCCCTTATCCAAATTTAATGTCTACAGTAATATTTTGCCAACTAAATATAATTTAGGTTTATGATATTGTTGTGTCAATTACAAATTACAATAACAAATTGCTATGTTGATTGACTTTAACATTAAAAACTGTATCAAGTGTAGAGAGATATGTTTACAGTGTGTAGTCATTTCTTTCAGTGATGTAAAGATATTCACTCATAAAGCACAAACAAGTCACTTAATGTCAATTTTATTTACAACATTGAATCTGTATACAACAAACATATTTCAAATACTATTTTTCCTCTTTTCCTTGACTATATTTGAGAATACCAGTTATGGAATGTTTAACAGAGTGTCAACAATACTGTAAAAGCCCATATTTTTGCGTAAAGATATTTTCACGCATTTTGATATCATAGATGGACATTTTGTGATTTATTTTTTTTGCGGGCGACCTTCTGGATGCATTGCATGAATGTTGAAAACAATATTTTCGCAGAAAAAATATTTTGCACGAAAATAAAACCACCGCGAAAATTTCAGCTTTTACAGTAGTTTGTCATAACATCGCAAGGTAAAACATTTTACCAATAAAATTTACTTATATGGTCATGTGTTTTAAGCTCGCCTCCTTTCGCGTTACACACGGATTTTGGCTTTCGCGACATGAATTTAACTTTACACATTTATATTTGCTTGTATACCCCCTGAGGTAGAAAAAGTATACATTTTCTGAAGGGAAATTGCATGAGGAAACCAAATATGTCATTAAAATTATAGTACGACCAAGAACTAAAATGGTATGATCGGAAATGTTCGGAAAATATCAGAGTTTTTTAATTTTTAATTTGAGATCCATATATTTTGTATACCTATCCCTATCATTATTTTGTTTACATATTTGAATTCCTCATGAAATTACCCATTAGATGATATATATTTGTCAAAGTTACTACGTCGGTATGGTAATTATACCGGCTAGTGAATATCTCAAATTCTTATTTTATATATTTTTAGAATTTTCAGAAATATTTGTTTAAGGATGAACCCTTCCATGATATAAACTGCATTTCTGAATTCCTCTAGTTACAAGCTTTCCAAAAATGTATACTTTTGCTATCATAGGTTGATAACTTTTTCTGTTATAGTCATTTTTATAAATCCGGTAAATTAAGGCTGATTATTCATGTTGACTGTGTAGCGAATAGGAAGAAAGCTGATGATCATTGTCTTATCCATAATTAATTAGTTGTTAATAATAGTTGACAAGTCTATTGAACCACATACTTAATGACTACTAAATATCCTTTGAAATGGGACCAAAATTGGGTTTTTAACATTAGGGGATGACTAGTTATTGTAAAAAGAACAAAGCATGGGATTACCCCATTGAGTTTGTACAGGCAGCACCCCTTCCAGAAACACCCCTTCCAGCACCACCCCTGGTCCCCAAACATCAAACAGCTGTATCTCCCTTTCTGTATTAGCTATACCAATGCCATTTGGCAGGCAGATAGCTTGTTATTAGGGCTTTAAAATGATACCAAATTTGTTGAGATAGCTTTTGTGGTTTTAAAAATATTTGAGGAAAATGACAGCATGAAGCTAAAAAATGTAACGGCACCACCCTATTGGGAGGCGAGTTCATAACGCGTGACCATATTAGAAATAATCCTATGACTGTTTCCTAAGTGTTGTTTGAAAATGAAAGATGTCCATGACTTCATGGCTGAATGAGCTCAAATGGAAGACAAAAACTGCCCTTCTCAAAAGTCACAGCTGTTTATGAATTGCTTCTTACTAATAGAAAAACACCTGTGGTTGAGTGCAGTTTAAAATACCCACCAAGTGAACAATATGTGTAATCAATTCATGATCATTCAGCCATGTAATCCCCTTCTTGGCTCAGACCCCTTCTTGGCTCAGAGCTTAGCACAGTGAGTTGTAAATTGGTCAGTCCCATTTTAACTTTTGTGACTTTTGAGAAGGGCAGTTTTTGACTTCCATTTGAGCTCATTCAGCCATGATTCATGGACATTTTTTTCCTTCTTTTTCAAACAACCTTAGGAAACAGTCAAAGCATTATTTCTAAATAAGTTTTATTGGTAAAATATTTTACCTTACGATGTTATGATGAACTGTTGAGAGGAGAACTTATTTTTGGTGATGTGTTTATAACATGCCTTTAGTTCCAAATTGGCAAGAAATATTCGGTTTTTATCTATCCGCGCGCAAAAGTGGTCTTTGGAATTTGGAACTGACTGACGTTGAGAAGGAAACTTGCAAGTGAGTCTTTGTTTACATGATATAGGTGAAGACCTCTTTTGTGGGTATATTTAAAATTATTAGAAGAACAACGGAAAAATCAATGCATACGCGCAAAGCTCTTTATCTTTCATTCTGGAAACCATTAATAACTTTCATGTTTAACCCCTTTTGTAGCAGGGAAGGTCCAATTACAAGACCTATAAATCACACTTGCATTATAGGGGAGATAGGGGCAAGTTGGAAAATGGGTTGGTTGGAACATTGACATTTCTTTTAGGCATATGTGATCCGTCACGTCAAAATGGACATGTTGGTGGCCCGAGTCAAATCTAAGTTACTTGAAAGAGCACAATTTAAGCTTTGAAATGATACCATGTTGAAGGTAAACGGACTTTGTAATCAAAAGATGATTTGAAGAAGCCAAAGTTGTTCTATTATTTTCTTTATATTTCACCAAATATACTGGCCTCTATCTCAAAACTAGATTTGCAGACAACATGTCCTTTTTGACGCGACTGGTCACATATGACCAATTTATGAAATACTACAGAGTATATATCTGTTATAGTAGATTCATAAACAGGCCGATTGGTTATTAATTTAGACCTATTCCATTTAACGTTAGAGGAACCACAATGGATTAATCACAACGATATCGGAATCGTTCAGATGTTTTTTGTTTCGCTGCGATAAAATGGAATTCAAAGCGTTAGAGCAACACATCCCCAATAGCATGAATTTAAACTATTCGAGCAAATAGTGCGCTATTCAAACGTGCCATCTTAACAAGTGACTCAGATTGATCCTCATTTCTAATGAAATCAATTTGGACAATTGCACGAGAAAACTCTGTCACTGTCTGGATATGTACTACCTAAGATGTGATTCAATACAAAGGGAAGCATACAACCATATGTGTCAATGATCAGATTAAGATTTCAAATCACTGTCTCTCCCTCAATTGGAAGGTAATACCTCTACGGTAAATTGGCCCAAGTCTGTGAATCTATTATAAGTGCTGTCTATGGTGGATGGCAGATAATGGGTACACCGACACTGGTAGCTCTTTATAAATTAATTACATGTACATGCCTGAAAGAAATCTCAATGTTTCAACTAACCCCATTTTCACTTCTTAAAATAACCATAGCTGATTTTAAACATATTGGCCTGTATTCTTGTACGTAGTTAAACACGGTTTTAAGCTAGACGCGCGTCTAACTTTGACTTTAGACACATCATTTAACTAGACGTAATTCTCGAAAATTCTCACTAAAAAGTGTCTAACTGTATACATTAGCGCACGACCACTCTAGGGACCAGATTCGCGGAGTTTAAAACCTTGTTTTGTTAATTAAACACCTTGTTTAAAAGATAACTTGCGTTTAAGTTGTTGGACACATGTTTAGTTAGTAGTACGAGAATATGGCCCATAATGTTTTTAACGTCTGTTTTTTACATTACAATTGTGGTCTCAAATACTATTATTCCATGATTAAACATGACAGGCTTACCCACACCGCAAAGCTCAGAGGGTCTGTTACATGACAGGAAGGGTCCCGCAAGCACAACATTGAGCATTATTTGTTAGAAAAATAATTATCGAGCCAAAATTACGTAATTATATAGAACAAAACAACATACTAGTCACAAAACTGAATAAAAACTGCCATCACATAGCATGCAATTTTTAAAATTCGTGTCATCGAACTATGACATCATCGACACTGACTTTCGATCGCCGCAAAATTTAAAAAGTGCATGTTGAGAAATTGTCGTTTCTATTTGTTTTTGTCATAAGTGTGGTGTTTTAATCTATATAATTACAAAAGTTGGGCTCGATAGTTATTTTTCTAACATATAATGCACACTTTTATGCTTGCGGGACACCTCTAACGGTGTCCCTAAACATGGTCAAAGTAGTACTGTATTACAGAATGATTCGGCAAACTGTCACTTCAAATGAGTATACATCATGTTCTGATGGATCATAGATATATAATGCTAACACATCACTCCATTTCCATAGAAAACAAGGATTCATTTGGTAGTGCCTTTAAGGGAAGTGTCAACCCTATTATTTTGATGATCAACTTTTGCTTCTAAGTTTGAGAATATTGAATAAAAGTACATAAAAGTATACATCTTTAGAAAGGAAATTTGATAAGGAATTCGATGATGATATCAATGTGATACCAAATCAATTAAATTTGAGAAATGAACCAAAAAGCATTTTTTTACCCCAAATTTTTCAGACAGCATAACCATAGTCTGGACGGCACGCTTTATACAGGGTGGGACTTCAGAAATAAAAAAATCAACAAAAGGGTGGGGGTCAGAATATTTCTGATATAAAGGGTGTAGTTGTATAAAGCGTGGAGATAAAATAAAAAGGGTGGCGGTTTCTCAGCGATCATCAAAATAATAAAAATACCGACCTTGTCGACTCGCTAGCGTTAGTTATATCATAAATATGTATCCGAAGATATACTTCGATTCGAAATTAAAAAGTCGCCATCTTTAAATTGGTTTGTTGTTATATAGCGCCATCTATTGTTGATATCGTGACATTTTTTCAAAATGGAAACTCGCCGGGAGCTACGAAAGTGTCGTACGCAGCGTATTATCACAATTTAGGGAGCATAAGAGTACCAAAAGTGCACTGATTTGATTAAATAAATCCATTTCAAATGAATCTCCTCTATAGATTTGCGGCATAATTATGTTATACCCTACACACCAACATCGGTAGTATGCATCGTTCTTAAAAATCATGCACTATAAAAACCTCTGTGAAGGGTATAACAGAATTACTCCAGATTTGCATTAAATAATTGTGATTTAGCCGACAAGGTGGTTTTTAAGTAAGCTTATTATTTATTTATTTTTTCAATTATTTTTTTGATGAATAATTTTGGGAATCCCGGGGCCCGCCCGAAAAACAAAACGGGTCCCGGGATGTTTCTGTCACTTTGTCCTTTCTTCCAATGAGTGCCTTTTCAAATTTGAATGCACAAAATGATCAAAATATCCCCTTTTCGGTATAAAGGGTGGGGGTTGAACATTCCCAAATAAAAAGGGTGGCTCTGTAAAAAGGGTGGGGCAAAAATAAAAAGGGTGGGGGTCTGACCCCTGTCCGGACAGTGATAACTATAAAATAAAAATTGGTAATTTGTTCTAATATACATTTTTGTAAACAAGACAATTTTGTCTAGGAGGCAATTTTTTCTTTTTCCAAAATAAAGCTTGGTTTTGGAAATATTGCTAAAAACATCGGAAAAGTGTAAATGTCGTGTTTTTTTTGCATACATTTTGCTAGAAATGGATGCATATCTCGAGTTTAAAATCCATAATCGAAAAAATAAAAAATTGCCTCCTAGCGCTGAAAGTCCTCTACACAATGGTAGTAAAAGCTTACCTGATAGTTTGATATATTTTTAGTTATGTTGTCTGAAAATTCGTAAAATTCCTTCAAATTTGAACTTCTAGAAAACATTGATTTAGTAAAAATATTGACATTTTCCACCATTTAAAGTTAAATGTTCACGGAATACAGGGGCGTGTGACCTAAAAAGCGAGTATACTATTATGAACAATCATATTAAACTATCAGATTCAATTAATATTGTCACAATGTGAAGAAATTGGAAGAAAACTGAAATTTAAATGATCGTAAGATTGGCCTTTGTTTACATTTTTAGACATTTTTTTTCGCTCTTTTGTTTTTCGCGTGTACGTCGCGGATATTAAGCGGCGCGTCTAGTATTACGCGCGGGAAGTTTCAGCGCGCGACGCAATGGTCGAACAGCTGGCGCAGCTTTTGAAAGGCTCGGAACTCCGCTTAAATTCCCGCCAAATAACCATGCGCCTTTTCCTGACTCAAACTTACCAAAACAACAATTTAAAATCACCCAAAAGACCGGGAAATAAATGCTTCCGATTAATAACTTAGGATGGTAATGATAGAATACATATAAAAGTATTAAATAATAGAGAAATATGAAATTCAATTTTTGAAACAAGTGCCGGGTTGACACTGCCCTTAAGGATAAGGCCTTTTGGTGTTTAAATACATAACTATACAAATAAAAGTTCTCCCGCCTCAAAAATGTATCAATTAAAATGGTTAATCAACGCGTTTATTTCCTTCGCGAGATGCTGACACTTTCCGATCACCAACATACTATTACGGAATGACAGGAAATTTACTATTTATAGCCCGTAGCCTACGTTAATTTTCTGTACCTTTTGGACTGCGATCTTTTTTTGACCGTGCACATTTTTTTGACCTCAACACTCCCCCTCCCACTTACTTGAAATTCACGAGGTGACTGCGAAAAGAATTGGGGCTACCTTTTACTATTTTGTTGTTGGTACACTTTGGCCATCATATTTGTAATATTGTATCTCTCCCTCCCAGCAAATCCCAAAAGCTGACAGCCCTGTGTATTGTATAAATTAGGACGCTCATAATGGATACAGCTTTATCTTTCAAGCATTCAAGTTATACAAGAATCAGGAAGCAAGCAAATAATAGGTCATACTGCGGTGTCCATGAACATGATGTTCTAAATAACGCAGCCATTTAGGATTAATTGCGGCATTACATTCATGTTAAACATCAATATCTGGGTGCACCATCATGTATTTGTTTTAGAAATAAAATATTCTGCGTCTGAAATCACTGCCAGTAGAGGGCCACACACAGCGTTCGAAATAGCGGTAATCCGTGCACCAGGAATGACCAAATTTCCTCGCGGATAACCATTTTGTTTAACTGATTATCCGACCGATAACCAAGATTTTGACACCAAAACATCTGAAACAATTGCTGATAACAACAAATTGTGGCAGATAACCAAAATCTTCTGCTGGCAATCCGCTGGATAACCAGTTAATTTGTCTTATTTCTAACACTGGCCACACACAATTAATCTTCCAACGAATTTGTGTGTGGATGCAGTACAAATATAATAATATATATAGTATTATATACATCACAGAACAACTGCTTGCTTAAATATTTATTCAATTGTCTTTTCTAAAACATTTCAAGATGTTGATGTTGACCACTGAAGCAGCGATAAAGTAAGCAATAGGTGTCTTATATGAGTTGACCATGACTGACCAGTCAAATTGCTGTCTCTATCATGTATCACCAGTCATGATGGCCACAAATTCTTCTTCGTTTACTGTGGACAATAAGAGAAAACAAGATTTCATAATTATCTTAAATGTTTAATAGAGTCATGATAGTTAATAATCTTGGGTTATAAACAAAGAACTTGTATTATTTAAAAAGTCATTCATTGTGCAGAAATTATATGGCTTTGACTATATAATGTACTCAATGTTCTCCCCTTCCCCGCTATCAGACACAAGAGTATGGGCATTGTTATAGTAATTGGCCCTGCCATGCTGTTGATGGTTGAATTAGGGGTTCAATAAGGTTTCGGAGTTGTTTATCTTGAATCGACAACGGTAAGACGGGTTTATTTTGCAAAATAAACCCGTCTTACCGTTGTCGATTCAAGATAAACAACGACGAAGACCTTGTTGAACCCCGTTCAACAACGACCAAACATATTCACATCATTCATATGTGAATAGCGTTTTGGAAAATTGATGAAAACATGTAAAAAACGTGGTTTAATGGGCTTAATTTGACCAAAAAGAATAGCTGCTCTTTAAAAAACGGAACCGTTTTATTATAATTAGGCCCTTATTTGGACATCGTCCGTTCCCTGTAAATGGGCGAGGGAACTTCTGAATGGGATGGGTTACAAAAGGTAAACATTAGAGAAGACAAATTATTGCGCAAGTAATTGTGGAATTTATAAAATATTTTGTAAATAGCATTTTATTCACACACCACCTTTAACATTCAGAGAAAAATTAAATCAAGAATGCGTTTAATTTACATAACACATTTTGATATATGTTTACCGAATATTTGTATCAAATTAGACACACCCCTCCATTTCAATAGTGGTACGGTCCAAATAGATCTGAGGGTTGTCATTTCACCGCGCGATGATACAAAATGGCAATTCTCTTGTGCTGGGTAGCGACCGTTTCGGCTAAAATTGTGGCTTTAGGAATGGTCCGTGACATATGGCCCTCGCCAAAAATATTTTCCTCAGGGATATAGCTACATTTTGGTATATAAAGCTGTTTGCTAACTTTAAGGATCGCATGGCGAAATGCATTTATACGCCGAAAAAACGGGCGAAGAATGAACACATTTTGCGAACATTTGTGGTTTGTTTACAATTTTGCATCGATGCATGGTTCCAAATAAGGTTCGCCATCCTATTAATTTGCATATGAAGTGTGGGTTTATCTCAAATCAACAACGCTTTGTTACTGTACTTAAGGTATGGGGGAGTTGTTGAAGGGCATATCATAGTGACTGAAGGGCATATCATAGTGACTGAATTAAATAAACATCAAAGATACCCCTAAACCCTGGATATTTCCATACAATGGTTCAATCAGTTCCAAATTGGCGAGAAATATACAGTTTTTATCTTTCTGCGCACATAAGTAATCCAAGCGAATGCACATGAATTTGGACATACTCGTTTGTAAGGCTGTGACTTATACCCGGGAACCCGGGTACCCGCCCGCTATTCCGGGTAGTGGGTACCCGAATACCCGAAATGTAAAAAAAAAAATTAAATAAATAAATAAATTAAAAAATTAAAAAAATTACAATTTTTTTTTTACATTTTTTTAAATTTAGTACAAATGTGTCCCTAAATGACCTCTATTGACCCCATCATGAGTCATTTTGGGGGGAATTTTTTTTAAATTTATTTTTTTAGTTTCTATTTTCGGGTACCCGCCCGAAAAACGGGTCGGGTACCCGGGTACGAAACTACCCGTGCATTCACAGCCTTACTCGTGTGACCATTTGGCCATACGCATCACACATTTGGTTCAGTGCGCTTGTTGTGTTCATGTGCGCTTACATCCTTCTGTATTCATTCGCTGCTGTAAGAAGGCTTCGCCAATTTGGAACTGATCAAACTATAGGTGCGTAAGATCATTTACTTATGCACTGTCTAGTGTCAGTCTTATACTGTGTGCGTCAGCTACTTATGCACTGTCTAGTGTCAGTCTCATACTGTGTGAGTCAGCTACTTATGCACTGTCTAGTGTCAGTCTTATACTGTGTGCGTCAGCTACTTATGCACTGTCTAGTGTCAGTCTCATACTGTGTGCGTCAGCTACTTATGCACTGTCTAGTGTCAGTCTCATACTGTGTGCGTCAGCTACTTATGCACTGTCTAGTGTCAGTCTCATACTGTGTGCGTCAGCTACTTATGCACTGTCTAGTGTCAGTCTTATACTGTGTGCGTCAGCTACTTATGCACTGTCTAGTGTCAGTCTCATACTGTGTGCGTCAGCTACTTATGCACTGTCTAGTGTCAGTCTCATACTGTGTGCGTCAGCTACTTATGCACTGTCTAGTGTCAGTCTCATACTGTGTGAGTCAGCTACTTATGCACTGTCTAGTGTCAGTCTCATACTGTGTGCGTCAGCTACTTATGCACTGTCTAGTGTCAGTCTTATACTGTGTGCGTCAGCTACTTATGCACTGTCTAGTGTCAGTCTTATACTGTGTGCGTCAGCTACTTATGCACTGTCTAGTGTTAGTCTCATACTGTGTGCGTCAGCTACTTATGCACTGTCTAGTGTCAGTCTCATACTGTGTGAGTCAGCTACTTATGCACTGTCTAGTGTCAGTCTTATACTGTGTGCGTCAGCTACTTATGCACTGTCTAGTGTCAGTCTCATACTGTGTGCGTCAGCTACTTATGCACTGTCTAGTGTCAGTCTCATACTGTGTGAGTCAGCTACTTATGCACTGTCTAGTGTCAGTCTCATACTGTGTGCGTCAGCTACTTATGCACTGTCTAGTGTCAGTCTCATACTGTGTGAGTCAGCTACTTATGCACTGTCTAGTGTCAGTCTTATACTGTGTGCGTCAGCTACTTATGCACTGTCTAGTGTCAGTCTTATACTGTGTGCGTCAGCTACTTATGCACTGTCTAGTGTCAGTCTTATACTGTGTGCGTCAGCTACTTATGCACTGTCTAGTGTCAGTCTTATACTGTGTGCGTCAGCTACTTATGCACTGTCTAGTGTTAGTCTCATACTGTGTGCGTCAGCTACTTATGCACTGTCTAGTGTCAGTCTTATACTGTGTGCGTCAGCTACTTATGCACTGTCTAGTGTCAGTCTTATACTGTGTGCGTCAGCTACTTATGCACTGTCTAGTGTCAGTCTTATACTGTGTGCGTCAGCTACTTATGCACTGTCTAGTGTTAGTCTCATACTGTGTGCGTCAGCTACTTATGCACTGTCTAGTGTCAGTCTCATACTGTGTGCGTCAGCTACTTATGCACTGTCTAGTGTTAGTCTCATACTGTGTGCGTCAGCTACTTATGCACTGTCTAGTGTTAGTCTCATACTGTGTGCGTCAGCTACTTATGCACTGTCTAGTGTCAGTCTCATACTGTGTGCGTCAGCTACTTATGCACTGTCTAGTGTTAGTCTCATACTGTGTGCGTCAGCTACTTATGCACTGTCTAGTGTCAGTCTCATACTGTGTGCGTCAGCTACTTATGCACTGTCTAGTGTTAGTCTCATACTGTGTGCGTCAGCTACTTATGCACTGTCTAGTGTCAGTCTCATACTGTGTGCGTCAGCTACTTATGCACTGTCTAGTGTTAGTCTCATACTGTGTGCGTCAGCTACTTATGCACTGTCTAGTGTCAGTCTCATACTGTGTGCGTCAGCTACTTATGCACTGTCTAGTGTCAGTCTCATACTGTGTGCGTCAGCTACTTATGCACTGTCTAGTGTCAGTCTCATACTGTGTGCGTCAGCTACTTATGCACTGTCTAGTGTTAGTCTCATACTGTGTGCGTCAGCTACTTATGCACTGTCTAGTGTCAGTCTCATACTGTGTGCGTCAGCTACTTATGCACTGTCTAGTGTCAGTCTCATACTGTGTGCGTCAGCTACTTATGCACTGTCTAGTGTCAGTCTCATACTGTGTGCGTCAGCTACTTATGCACTGTCTAGTGTTAGTCTCATACTGTGTGCGTCAGCTACTTATGCACTGTCTAGTGTCAGTCTCATACTGTGTGCGTCAGCTACTTATGCACTGTCTAGTGTCAGTCTCATACTGTGTGCGTCAGCTACTTATGCACTGTCTAGTGTTAGTCTCATACTGTGTGCGTCAGCTACTTATGCACTGTCTAGTGTCAGTCTCATACTGTGTGCGTCAGCTACTTATGCACTGTCTAGTGTTAGTCTCATACTGTGTGCGTCAGCTACTTATGCACTGTCTAGTGTCAGTCTCATACTGTGTGCGTCAGCTACTTATGCACTGTCTAGTGTCAGTCTCATACTGTGTGCGTCAGCTACTTATGCACTGTCTAGTGTCAGTCTCATACTGTGTGCGTCAGCTACTTATGCACTGTCTAGTGTTAGTCTCATACTGTGTGCGTCAGCTACTTATGCACTGTCTAGTGTCAGTCTCATACTGTGTGCGTCAGCTACTTATGCACTGTCTAGTGTCAGTCTCATACTGTGTGCGTCAGCTACTTATGCACTGTCTAGTGTCAGTCTCATACTGTGTGCGTCAGCTACTTATGCACTGTCTAGTGTTAGTCTCATACTGTGTGCGTCAGCTACTTATGCACTGTCTAGTGTCAGTCTCATACTGTGTGCGTCAGCTACTTATGCACTGTCTAGTGTCAGTCTCATACTGTGTGCGTCAGCTACTTATGCACTGTCTAGTGTCAGTCTCATACTGTGTGCGTCAGCTACTTATGCACTGTCTAGTGTTAGTCTCATACTGTGTGCGTCAGCTACTTATGCACTGTCTAGTGTCAGTCTCATACTGTGTGCGTCAGCTACTTATGCACTGTCTAGTGTCAGTCTCATACTGTGTGCGTCAGCTACTTATGCACTGTCTAGTGTCAGTCTCATACTGTGTGCGTCAGCTACTTATGCACTGTCTAGTGTCAGTCTCATACTGTGTGCGTCAGCTACTTATGCACTGTCTAGTGTCAGTCTCATACTGTGTGCGTCAGCTACTTATGCACTGTCTAGTGTCAGTCTCATACTGTGTGCGTCAGCTACTTATGGCCACGCGTTTTGAGGTGGGCCCATTTCCGTAACATCGTGTGATTTTCCAGAAATCGCGCTATTTTTTTTCAATTTGGTTTAATTTTGTTGTTTGACATCCAACCCCCATAAAAGTATACATTTTTGGAAAGGAAATTGTCTCAGGAATCCAAAAATACAATCAGAAAAGGTGTAGGGTGAAGTCATAAAAGGCTTGAGATCAAAATGTGTGGAATTTTTTTTATAAAAAAAGGACATATATTGAAATGTTGATTAAGAGAGACTGGTATACCCTATGCCAGAAAAGTGTGCATATTTCAACTCTTCACAGTTAGAGCTTTCCAGTGATATATAATTTGCCAGGGGTAATATTTAGTATAGTAATTTTGTCCGATCATCTTTTCACCGTAAAATATGTGTCGCAAATTTTAATTGTAGCATTATCTTAATAATTAAGTTAGAATAATTAGTTAGTCAATTAGTTAAATTGACATAATTAATTAGTAACCTGTTTATTACCTTATAATAAGTAAATTTAATAACTTAATAACTGAATTAAACAATTGACTGTAAGGTATTATGGCCACACGTTTTGAGGTGGACCCATTTCCGTAACATCGTGTGATTTTCCAGAAATCGCGCCATTTTATTCAATTTGGTATATTTTTGTTGTTTGACATGGGCAATTCCACGCGTTGCGGAATGACATTTACACACAAAAATCCACTTTCTTTTGGGTGTAAAACCCAGAGATTTGTAGTTACTCCCCATTTACAACTTTATTTGATAATAGCGATTGATACTCAAAAAATAAACCTAGGGAAAAAATTAGACTGCGCTTCCAAGTATCCTAATTTGCATATGCAAATTTGCGTTGCGGAATGACGCAGACGATTGGTGGTTTTTTTACATGTTTACACAAAGTGAAAACTCTGTGAACTTTTTAGAGTGTATCATTATTGAAGTTACTTTTTAGAAGGTTTGAAGTGTTAGCTAACTGACAAAAGCATTTTCATAAAACTTAATCATCAGCTAGGATTTCTAGTAGGTCATCAAAAAATAAAAGTAGGTGTTGCGGAATGACGTTGCGGAATGACAGTGTGAATTTGTGTGCAAAACTCCATAGAGAAAAGAAAAAACATGTTTTTATGCTTTAATATGCATAAAAAATAAAAGAAAGAGTAATCAGTGGCATTTCATATGTTACAAATTCGTGAATACAAGTGACCCAACTATTTTCACATTGAAATCATCATTTACAGGTAAAGTAGCCATGATTTTGTGATTTAGTTGCCGAATTCAACAGCTTGCACATCAAAGTTGCCTAATTCAGCAAATTATGAGTTTTCATCAATTTTGAAAACTTTTTTCGAAGTTTAGAGTCCATATTTGAATGAATTATCATAAATAAGGATGATCTTATACCAAGTACACAAAAATATCACAATTTGCTCAATAAATTGCCTAAATATAGGGATTAATACCTTTGTCATTCCGCACCGTCATTCCGCAACACGTCATTCCGCAACGCTCGTTAGGGCTATTAATTAACAGAATTTTCCAAAAAATTTTTGGTCATTGTGAAGCATGTCAATTGTGTGCAGAGAAAAAATAGTTAAATGAAAATAGGGTACATTTTTTTTCTTGCTATCCTAAAAAATTGTACTTTTGCGTTGCGGAATGACATGAGATTATGCAATGCATACTAATTACCTGGATTAACGAGGCTAATTGGCCGTTGATCAAAATTAAATTTATATCAAAACTTTTCCCATTAGTACTACTATTGTGCCTGACATTTATTTAAACATCATACTTATGTGTCTAAAAGATATGGAATAAATAAAAACAAGCCTTTTCACTGATTTTGTAAGCTGCAAATATGCAAATTTATGCTAATTAGCTAGTTTATACATCAAAAAACATAGTATCGCTAAACAAACTAAAAATTCCTGAACTTAGGACTCTTGCCTACATTATAGGCATAGAATTAAACTTTGGATGCACATTTGAAATTTTGGCTATTTGGTTGACATTTGCTTGGAATTGCCCACATCCAACCCCCATAAAAGTATACATTTTGGAAAGGAAATTGTCTCAGGAATCCAAAAATACAATCAGAAAAGGTGTAGGGTGAAGTCATGAAAGGCTTGAGATCAAAATGTGTGGATTTTTTTTATAAAAAAAAGGACATTTTGAAATGTTGATTAAGAGAGACTGGTATACCCTATGCCAGAAAAGTGTGCATATTTCAACTCTTCACAGTTAGAGCTTTCCAGTGATATATAATTTGCCAGGGGTAATGTTTAGTATAGTAATTTTGTGCGATCATCTTTTCACCGTAAAATATGTTTCGCAAATTTTATTTGTAGCATTATCTTAATAATTAAGTTAGAATAATTAGTTAGTTAATTAGTTAAATTGAGATTATTAATTAGTAACCTGTTTATTACCTTATAATAAGTAAGTAATAACTTAATAATTGAATTAAACAATTGACTGTAAGGTATTATGACCTATTTTGAGCTTTCTTTGGAAATTGCCCCAAAATGTATGCTCCCCTCCTCATGCTCCCCTCCTCCGCCACCGTGCAAAAATGTCTAATCAGAGTTAGTTAATTACTAATTACTAATTAATAAGTCATCAAAAAGCATGTTTTTGACTTTAGAGTTATTGGTATGAATATTCCCTTCAAATTGGTACCAAATATGACAGTATAGCACATGTAATTAATATTTTACACCCCGAATAATTTGTATGTTGGTCGAGCAAATGTTACAACACCACCTATTTGCGGGCCCAACTCAAAACGCGTGGCCATATGCACTGTCTGGTGTCAGTCTCATACTGTGTGCGTAGCGCATATTTCACTCTCTGCGCAGTGTACTCACGCACCTGCTTTGATACACACAGACCATAGGTGCATCACGGCACATGCATCAGCTTGGTGTGGCATGTCACAATATTTTCATTTTCTTTTTTACAGCAATTCAAATGTCAGATAACTTAAAGGTAGATGACCCGATCACATTTTCGTAACACAGAATTATTTCAAACATACGGAGATTTTCATATCATATGAAAGCTCGTATTTTTCTCATCATCATACTGAAATTTGACGGCCTAATTCGGTATAATGACAGAGAAATCGACGAAATAGCGTTGAATTACCGCGAATGGTGGTTACCACCGATATAGTTTGTGTACTACTCAATGGGTACAGTTCACAGCATCTTGTGCGTCTAAAATAAGAACCATAATAGCTATGCATCTCAAATTTTGGGACACGACGTTTTTAAGGATGACCTTTCATGTAGAATAGAAAACTTCAAGTTGAAAATCGGAACATCTACCTTTAAATCTCTTAAATATATTTAGTTGTCATAAGAGGTACGATAAAATAGCTGTTCAGCCCTTGTCCACTGAATAGAGTTGGTGGCTCTGAAAAGAGCTCTTAACATTGGTAACCGCTGGCCTACTATTAATTTGGCTCTAAATAGAACCTATTCCAAAGGACTACCCCTCAACCAATGGTAATCATGTAGACTGCCCCTTGTCTACTACAGACTAAAAATTCTATTCTCATTAAGGCTGTGACTTATACCCGGGAACCCGCCCGCTATTCCGGGTACCAAATTGGGTACCCAAATACCTGAAATGTTAAAAAAAAAAAAAAAAAAATAGTACAAATGTGTCGCCAAATGACCTCTATTGACCCTACCATGTGTCATTTTGGGGGACAAATTTGTACTTATAACAACAAAAAATCTAAAATAAAAAAAATTATTTTTTTTAAATTTTTTTATTTTCTATTTTCGGGTACCCGCCCGAAAAACGGGTCGGGTACCCGGGTACAAAACTACCTGTGCATTCACAGCCTTAGTTCGCATTAGTAGTGCTGCCACTGATATGGTGTAAAGACTACTCACTTTCCCCATCGCCATCTCTATCAAACTCGTCAATCATTGCTCTCAGCTCCTCGTCCGTCATATTTTCCCCAAGCTCTCTCGCCACCCGTCGTAAATTACGTAAACTGATTTTTCCCGAATCGTCGTCATCAAAGAGACGGAAGGCTTTCACTATCTCTTCATGCGGATCTCGCTCCAGCATCCTGTCTGTCACTACAAAGT
This sequence comes from Ophiura sarsii, assembly GCA_035610835.1. Classification (NCBI taxonomy): domain Eukaryota; kingdom Metazoa; phylum Echinodermata; class Ophiuroidea; order Amphilepidida; family Ophiuridae; genus Ophiura; species Ophiura sarsii. Next base: position 16,892,176 of record CM069456.1, on the reverse strand, counting down.
ACATAATATGGAATGTATTAGACGCAAAATTTCCAAACCAATGATAAATGTTTATATGGATGTTATATAGTACATGTAGCTGTATACAGCCCTCAAATTAACCGAAGGCAATTGCCGTCGGTGCCCCAACCTAGTTGCCTCGATGCCCTCAACTTCTGGCTGTTTTTACTCCATTGAAAAGTACATAATTGCCTTGGTGCCCCTTTCAAATTGCCTGAAATTGCATTGCCCTTTCCATTTCTTAATTTGAGGGCTGGCTGTACATGTATATCACCTTCGAAGTTTGACCTATCTTGGGAACTTTGACTGGGGAAGTACACCAAAAACAAAAAGCAGTAACAGGAGTATCAGAAAAACTTACGCACATCTTCAGGGACCACGGGGTGAGAACTTACCATAAACCGATCAACACTATCAGATCCTTTTTGGTACACCCCAAGGACAAAACCCCTGACGCTAACAAATGTGGTGTGATTTACCAAATTGACTGTCCTGAGTGCCCAAAATCTTACGTGGGCGAAACCAGCAGAGCTCTTGCCACCAGGTTCAAAGAACACTCAAACCAAAAAACAACTCCTCTCACAGCCGTGGCAGAACACTCGAAAGATTTTAAGCACACAATCAAGCTCGACGACGTCCAAGTGATCGCAAGAGAAGATCAGTTTTGGAAACGTAAAATCAGAGAGGCGATTGAAATCAGGACACAGAAACCGAACCTCAACCGAGACAGCGGCTACGACCTACCCGCCATCTACGATGACCTGCTGTCATGTGATCGCCCAAAAGGTGGTCATGTGACAAACGGAGGGAAGTAAACACTACGCTGAATGAAGGGGTCGTGATGACCTCGAAAGCTACGGAGCTCAAACACAATGGTTCGAAAAAGGTATCTAAATTATTCCTAACGCAATGGCTGTTTAAAGACTCCACACTAATTACTAAAGTTAGGCCAAACTTCGGAAAGATTCATATCATCATTATGGTGTGATGAAGCTTGGATCTCATTTGAATGACAGAGATGTGACTGAGTGATCGAGAGATTTCCTGAAAAATTGCGAAGGGCGAAGCGTAGCAAGCGGAGCTCTCTCACCTCACATTTTATAGGGGCTTGTCTGGAGAATAGGATATAGAGTATCACCCCCCCCCCCCCCCCCTAAAAACATGTTTGACTCTTTTTATGCTGAAATATCATCATCCGATTCCGGAAATGCAAAACAAACAACAACAATTTTTTTTTCTTTTCCTTCTTCCAAAAATCTGTGTTTTTTTTAATGGCCTAATTTCCGGAATTCCAGAAATTTCCGGAAAAATCACATCTCTGGAATGAGAATATGCAGACCATGTATTTCCTTAAAATTGTATGAAACTGGTGTGTCTTTGGTTTAATCAACAAATACTTGAATTTGGATTCACCAACCTTTTTTCCAGTGGGTAAGTGGCAGTCCATTTCTTCTGCTACTTACAGATCAACCAATTTGTCAATAGGGTAGGGCACCTATTACTAGGCAAAGCTGTACTGTTTACCATCTCCTCATGGTAGCTATTCCCAAAATATGTGATGTGTTCTACCGAAACCAGACACAATTGGGCAAGATATCAAAATTGAGTTAGTAATCGATTATTAAAGTAGAGATCCTCAGCTTTACAGTGGTACCTCTCTTTTCTTAATTTGACTTCCCAAAGTGGAGTTACATCATTTTCAAGTTTGTCTTTTACGGTCTTTATGAAAACTTCAAACTGAGATATCGCCCTTTAAAGGTACTAGAACTAGGCTTTTTAGTAGAACTGGGCTTTTTTTAAATCACTGAAACATACATTTAGGATGATTTTTTTATCTGAATCTTTCACAATATTGTTATAAACACTCTGAAGATTAATTATTTACCAGAAACTCAAATTCCCCCAAAAATCACCCCCAATTATGTTTTGGGCTATTTCTCAGTTTGGACTATGCCCAATTCCGTCTGGTTTCGGTAGAACACATCACATATTCCAATGAGGGTTAGGTAATGAATAACAAAAATATGTACTTACTGACTTCATTGAAGTCTTCGTATGAGATCTTGCCGGTTTCATCATGATCATAATCCCTAAGCACCTTCAATACCTCGGCCTTTTTCACATCAAACCCAAGCGCCCTCATAGCAACCTGGAATAAAATACATTAATGTAATAATTGAATTATTATAGACTAGTGTTGATTTTGGCACATTCAGTTTGTGACCTCCCCATGTTCTCAAGCAAGTAGCTGAGCACTGGAGCAAGGGATTGCTTCAAATTTGGTATCATTGTGAAGATGAACACATCAGCTTTACATGGATATATAACATTTAATGAACATATCTCGCGATACTTGAAAATCTTGTGCTTGAAAAAAGATTCCAAACTTTTTTTGAACAGTTTAGTTTATTTGAAAGAAAATGTGACTCAATGCGAGTAAATGTGGCACAATGAGGGAAATAATGTATATTGAGTTATTGATATCATAATTATATGTTTAAACTTTAAGTTAAGGGACATTTTGGTACTAAGGTCAATGCTATATCACATTCCTTACCAAAGTTATAGATTATTGAAAATCACTTCGTCTCAAAACATCAAATCCTAATTGCCAATGTTTACCTTGAGTTCATGGTAGTCAATAGCTTTGTCCTTGTCTGTATCAAAGAGTTCAAATGCCTCCCTAATCTCTTGTTTCTGCTCTTCTGTTAATTCACGCCTCTTACGTCTCCTTCCTTTGTCCATGGTAAAATCAGATCTACATGTGTATACAAAAAACAAAAACAAAACATCACCAGTTTAATCAAAACAAATAACTCTTGATAATTTCAGAAACATCCCAAGTTTGTATTATGCTGATTCTTTTATTATGTGACTTCCATCAATGTAGTAGTTCAATGCGACCTATGGCGATTGCAGTCGCCATAGATCATCTTGAGCTATCATAGTATAATTAGTAGTAGTACTAACTACACTGTGTCATGAACTATAATCGGATTTACAATTGAACGAACACATTGAGGCAGCGTTTTGCGTACATTGCTTGATCAAAGTATAACTACTAGTACATATAGTAACTACAAAAAATGTGTCGGAGCTATTATTAATAATTATGAATCCAGCTAAGGGCAGCGGAAGAATGAGCGATGTATTGCGATGGTTTCTAGTTTTTATTTTTTATTTTTTAATACGATTTATCCGTTAAAATATACTACCAGGTTTCAAAGTATCAGCAATCAATTAGCAATTCCTGTATTTTAGGGGGACCTGGGGGATAAATTTATTTAGGCTACCTAGGTCTAAAATTCCAGTTGAAACGCTGTCCATTTTCCATATTAAACCAACTGGTTTTAACTGTTTTGAACTGGATCTTAACTGGGTTTCAAAGCCAGCTACACCAGTTAAAGCTGTCCATTTTCCATATTAAAACCAACTGGTTTGTGACTGGTTTGAACTGTATTTAACTGTATTTTTAACTTATTACCTCATTGAATCTACCTCTGAGAACATCCACAAGTAAATGGGAGTATGACTAGAGGTTGACTCGAGTGATGCCCAGGTCATACAAAATGTATTAATGTCGGGGATGGGGAGTGGTATAAATGTTGTCGTCTGTAGGGTCAGTCGCTGATACATGTAATTTTACGCTTGAGGCTTTGTCGATTTTTGGTAGATTGGTAGTGCGTTCCAACAATCAATGGCTTATCTGCAAAGAAGGACTCCTTCTTCATTATTGTTGTGTTGTAGGTGTCTCATGTAAGACAAGCTGTCAGTCATGTTCTCTTCTCTCCCTGGATGGTTTGTCTTTCAAGTATTTCTGCCCATCGATAGCTAGTTGGTTTGTGGTGATTTTGTGTAATGTCCTAATTCTGGATTTTATTCTGCTTTCTTCCACAGTCTCCTATTTGAGTCTTTGGAGTATTTCTGTGACGCTTGATGTCTTCTGAAAGTCTCTAAATGTCTATAAATCTCGCAGCACGTCTCTGAACTTTCTTTAGTAACTCTTTGTTCTGCTTTGTCCTGGGATTCCAGGCAGCTGAGGCATACTGTAGGAGAGGCTTCACCAGGGTGTTATACAGCCGCTCTTTGATCGTTTTAGTACTCCAGAAATTCCTCATGAGGAAATTGAGAGTTTTGATGGCTTTCCCCGCTGCGTGCTGTGATTGTGGATCCCATTTTAGGTTATTTTGTGTGAAAATGCCAAGGTACTGTGTGGACGTCAGTCACGTCACTTCTTCCAAAGTTTTGCCAAGCATGTTATAGGATGGGTTTCCTGGATCTCTCTTGCGTGATATACAGTGTTCACGCGGCGTACACCCATGAGGAGTAAAACGTGGAATGAGACTAATTGAAACTATTCGGAACCGATCGTAAATTACCGCGAATTGACATCATCTCGAAGCCTTCTTCAGTCTGACGAGTTTATATTTTCGCTGTGATAAGGGCTGATTTTATATCATTAATATTTCATTTTGAGTAGCTGATTATAGGCCGTGGCTGAGGCGTTAGAACAGGGATTTAGGAGTTGTAATCAGGACACAATGACAGACGATTGTCGATAGTGCGCATGTGTGACTATAACTATAACGGTACGTCAAGGGTGATCCAAATGTTTATAAACCCATAACATCTCCCCTTTTATACAGATGAGTTTCATCAGTTATAAAACACGGTTCCATTTGCCAAAAACCCAAATAAAACCAATTCTGCATTTTGTTTTGTGTGTGTGGTAACCGTCATATTGCACTAGAACTAGAACTTTCGCAACGTAATGCATTGTTGCTGATTGTTGTCAAGAATGTTCTTTGACAGTTTATAATGTTCTTTACACTTTCAAGAGTGTTCTTTGACAGTTCATAGTGTTCTTTACACTTTCAAGAGTGTTCTTTGACAGTTTATAGTGTTCTTTACACTTTCAAGAGTGTTCTTTCACAGTTTATAGTGTTCTTTACACTTTCAATAGTGTTCTTTCACAGTTTATAGTATCTGAAGCCATTTTATATTGAACAATTTTTTGTTTTTTTTTGTTTTTTTGTTGTTGTTGTTGAACAATCAGCTTGGCACTCTGTGCGCAAGTAACTTTATAAAAGTTGATGATTATAGCGATATAAAGGAACATTTTGAGAGAGAAAAAATATAACAAAAAAACACACAAAAACTGCTCCTTGTTTATGTCAGTCTTTCAATCTTGCTGGTTGCCATGCGTTAACAGGAGTCCATAAACTGTGCTAGTCTATGTGATATAGTCTCTGAATCTTGCTGGCGGTCTGATGGATCTGGTTCGGGTTTTCACTGGTTCACTTTCTGCTGCTTTCACTGGAACACTCGGTGTAGTGTTGCTCTTGCGCTTTGCCTGAGTAGTTGCAGTGGTGGCGTTCTTTCTGAAGCTGCTCTCTTCTGGTACTGGTGCAGTGATTATCTGTGGTTTCACTGATTGCGTTTCTTGCTCATTGGATGTGCGCAAGAATTTGCGGTTTCTCTTGAACTTTTGTCCCGATTCATTCTCTATCAGGTAGGATCTTGGACCGACTTTGCCGATGCATTGGCCCAAAGTCAATTGTATTGGTTTGGCTGAATTCTCACTTGTTGTCCAATTTGTAGTTCTGGTAGGGGCTGTGTTCCTTTATCGTAGTGAAGTTTAGCTTTTTGCTTTCTGATTTTGATCTGATCAGAAACTCCATCCACTACACTTGGTTTCAGCAACCCTTCTGGCGTTGGCAATAATGTATTGGTTCGTCTGGACATTATTCTTTGGACTGGACTGCTTCCGCTTTCACCTGGGGTGTTTCTCCAATCTAAGATAGCTAGATGAACATCTTTCTTCTCAGATTTGGTTTTCTTGATTATCTTCTTCGCTATCTTTACTGTGGCTTCAGCTTTTCCATTCGACTGGCTGTGGTACGGTGAAGATGTAATATGCTCAAATTCCCATTCTCGTGAGAATTGTTCGTAATGTTCAGCGATGAACTGGGGTCCGTTGTCCGTTACTACTTTATCAGGTATGCCATGTCTTGCGAAGTGGTTCTTAGTCTTGTCTACAATGACTTGAGCTGTAGTGTCTCCGGTTACATTATCGAGCTCCCAGAAGTCGCTGTAATGGTCGACTGTTATCAGATAGTCTTCTCCTCTGTATGCGAACAAGTCTTGTGATACTAGACTCCATGGTCGGGTTGGTATTTCATAAGACATCATCGGTTCTGCTCTCTGCTTATCTTGATAGATGTTACACGCACTGCAATTTGCGATCATATCCTTGATTTGGGCTGTCATTCCTGGCCAAAACAGGATATCTCTGGCTCTTCGTAGCGTAGCTTCCACACCTAAGTGGCTTGTGTGCAGCTTGTTCATCATGTTTGCTTGTAGGGCCTTAGGAACTATGACTTGCATCCCTCGGTAGAGAATTCCATTCTGTACTGTTATATCTTCCTTGCAGCTGAAGTATTCCCTGACATTTGTTGGCACTTCATTTCTGTCTTCAGGCCAACCTTGTAGAACAACGGTTTTCAACGTTTGCAGTGTTGTATCCGTCTGTGTTTCTTTTTGTAGTTGTATGCTAGTTGCATCGCTGATTCTCAGGTATTCTATCTGGTTTATGGATTGAATCTCTTCATACAGTTTCTGCTCCCGCTGTATCTTCAGGATCTGGTACTCCGGAATGTTATTCTGATGCATTGTACTTGCTGGTAAGTATGCCCTGCTGAGGAAGTCTGCAATGTACATTTTTGTTCCAGGTAAATACTGTATGTCCAGTCGGTATTTCTGCAACCTGAGAAACATCCGTTGCAGTCTCTTAGGCATCTTGCAGATTGGTTTCTTCTGTATTGCTATAAGAGGTTTGTGATCGGTGTGAACTGTGACGTCTCTTGCATATATGTACTCATCAAATCGTTCACCTGCAAAGACAATTCCCAGTAGCTCCTTTTCAATTTGGGCATAGTTGCGCTCTGTACTAGTAAGGGCTCGGGATGCGAACGACACAGGTTTTCCGTCTTGTAGAAGAGTCGCTCCAAGGCCTGATTCCGACGCGTCACACTGAATTGTCACTTCTTTGTTGACATCGTAGTATTGTAGCACAGGGGCTTCTGTCAGTAACTGCTTGAGTTCATCCAGCGCGTCTTGATGGTGATCCATCCACTCCCAGTGTGTGTCGCGGTCTGTGAGTCGTCTAAGTGGTTCAGCAACTTGAGAAAGTGTAGGCAGGAACTTCGCGAGGGATGTTACACACCCAAGCAACCGTTGGACCGCTTTCTTGTTTTCAGGTCTTGGCATTTCTAGTATGGCTCTGATCTTGTCTGGGCTAGCTTGCAGTCCTCCTGCAGTGATAAGATGTCCCATATATGAAACTGATTTCATCTTGAGTTTCATTTTCTTCTGATTGATCTTCAAGTTGACTTTTCTTGCTGTATCCAGGAATTTGATAAGGTTTTTATCATGGTCTGCTGATGCTTCTTCGTCAGTGCTGCCACTCCCATAAATCAGATAGTCATCTGCAATGACCTCCACTCCAGGCAGATCCTCCACGATCTCGTGTTGTCTGCGCTGAAACTCCTCAGGCGCTGAACAAATACCAAACGGCATTCGAAGCCATCGATATCGCCCATATGGTGTTGAGAAAGTTGTCAGATGACTGCTGCCTTTGTCCAGCTTGATCTGCCAGAAACCGTCCTTGGCATCCAAGACTGAGAATATTCTTGCATTGGTCAGCTTTGGTAGAATATCTTCTATAGTTGGCATCATATAGTGTGCTCGTCTGATAGCTGTATTCAGCGGTTTAGGATCTAAGCATATCCTAAGCTTGTTAGGCTTCTTGACAAGGACCATACTACTTATCCATTCTGTTGGTTCTATTACTTTCTTGATGATCTGCTTGCTTTCAAGATCAGTCAGCTTAGCTCTGAGTTGTGGCTTAATCGCAACTGCAACCTTCCTTGGTGCATTCTTGACTGGTGTCACTGTTTCGTCAATGTTAATCGTGAACTCTCCTGGAAGGCAGCCTAAGCCCTCAAATACATCCTTGTATGTTTCTGTTATGCCCTCCATTGTGACGTTATCTGTGGCCTTTATGTTGTTAACATGGACTGTCAGCATTCCCAGTGCTGCGCAGGTGGCAGCTGAGAGGAGGGGCTGTTGTGTTGCTTCTACTATTTCGAAAGTTAACCTCATCTGTTGATCTTTGTAGACGCAGTTGAAACTGCGCTTTCCCTTGGGGAGCATTGTCGATCCGTCGTAGAACTTAAGTTTGGCCCTGGATTTCTGTAGCATTGGTTTATTAGCCTTCAGAATTTTGCAGCATGTACTGTGGCTCATTACGTTGCAATCGGACCCCGTGTCCATTCTGCATGTTGTGTCATGCCCATCCAGGTTGATTAGCGTCGAAAATTGCTTTCTGGTCGCTGATGTTAATGCTCCAACATGCTGTGTGATCATGAAACACTCTTCGTCTGACGAGTCGGACTCTGAAACACCAACATCTGAGCCAACTCCATCCAACAGGACATCATTGATCCTCTTGGCCTGCTGACAGACCTTGGAGAAGTGGTTAAACATTTTGCAAGTACTGCATTTTCGACCAAATGCTGGACAGTTGTGTCTCCCCTTCTCATGTTCACCTCCGCAGTAGAAACAGACGCTATCTTTATCTGCTTTGTCGCCCTTTTTCTGCTTAGTGTCGGTGGTTGTCCTTTTTGGTGGTTTTGACTGCTTGTTGTATTTGCTTTTGGGTTTATTCTTTGCATAGTTTATTTGCCGTTCATCAGGCTCGCCGCCAAGCACTCTTAGTTGTTGTGTTGTCAGCTCACTGATCTGCAGAGATTCAATCGCTTTCTTGAGATTAATTTCAGCTTCCTGCATCCTGAACAACCTTGCTCTCGCCGCTTTGTCACGGCATCCCAACACTAGTTTGGTTAGAAGCAAATCATCATTCATGTTTCCCCACTTGCACGGTGTAGCCAATTGTCGGAGACGCAGAACAAACTGGTCTACTGTTTCATGTGGCTGCTGCGACGCTTCGAAAAATAAGTATCTTTCATACAACACATTTCTAGTCGGTGCGAAATGCTGTGACAATTTCTCTATGATCTTCTTAGGATCTTTCTTCTCCCCGTCTGTGAGTGTTAATCCTGCTAACCGTTTTTTACACTCACTCCCCATAGCTGTCCTGAGTGTTGCAACTATGATTTTGTCATCTTTTTCATCGAGCTCTGTTGCTATTAGATAGTCATCCCAATCTTCGCTGAAGACTTTCCAACTTTCCTCCAAGTTACCTTTGCACACCATTTGCTGTGGCAATGGAATCTGGTGAGCTGCCATATTTGCTTGTCAATGCTGTACTATTGTGTTAGATCGCGACTGGCTGCGAATGTCCAACAACAGGCTGAATAGCAACAGGCTGAATAGCACACACAAATATTCTTGGCGTGTCCGTTGGCTTTTTTGTCACCCTGTAACTGTATTTCCGCTAGACGCAGCTCGTGATATGAACAGCGCCCTCTTTTCAAGACGATTGAGTCGGCAGTTGACCCGGATGTGAGCGAGGATTTTTCTTGCAATGACAGTCTAACTAGTAAGCTTAAAGTTACGTGACGTTTTTTCTTGCCTGTACATGTCCAAAAACGCTCCCGATTTTGTTTGTAGCTTGCTCTATAGTTACTCCGGAATATTCGGTTTAACATCTGACACCATATAGGCCGTGGCTGAGGTGATAGAACAGGGATTTAGGAGTTGTAATCAGGACACAATGACAGACGATTGTCGGCTTAGATGATAGCTTTAATAGAAGGCTTAGGCCAAAAAAAATAAATTGTTATATTGGCGTAACCCGCCCGACCCTAAAAATACGCCCGACCCTAAAAATACGCCCGACCCTACACTTTTTTTTTTTTTTTCAGTGAAAAAAAAAAAAAAAAACCAACCGACCGACCCTAAAAAATAAAAAAATGAAAAAAATAAATGTTTTTTCTCGACTTGTACTGAGGGGTACTTCTAACAAACAATAGGGAATGTTTAAACTCGGTTAACATTGTTCAAAAACAGCTGCTAAAAAAAAAAAAAAAAAAAAAAAAAAATCCCTACCTACCTACCCTATTTTTGTTCAGCCCGTTACGCCAATATAACAATTTTTTTTTTTTGGCCTTATGATCTAGTGCGCATGTGTGACTATAACTATAACGGTACGTCAAGGGTGATCCAAATGTATATAAACCCATAACAATTTATGGAGCTGAAAATTTATATAGGATGCAATAATAGTACAAAGTACATAGCACATGCATAACCCAGGTAAGTGTATACAAATGTTCTAGAAATAGGCAAACTAGAAACGAAAATCGCCGACGTCCGAACATATATGCTTTCATTTCATAGCTCTCATACTGAGTCGTATCACGACGTATGAGAGAGCTATGAAACAGAGCTACCATGAGATGTGGTCAGAATTCTGTTTACCTCTAAAATATATAAATATTTTTTTCACCATCAAGAATTACTCCATTTTTCATGAGATTTTAGATGCTAAATGATAAATACCAGTTATAACTGATTAAAATATGTTGAGGTGGATGCCAGTAGATTAAAGTGGATTTTACAAGTGCCATACATTGACAGTGCAGAAAATTGTGACTTGGGTAAGTACGCTGGCGACTGGGACTTTGGTGTGTGTAGTGACGTCTGACTGAATGAAACCAGTTCAATTCAACTGGGCTCATCAACTGAAATTTAGACCTGGGTATAGCCAAACGTTATAACACTAACAGAACTATTTCGATATTAAAGTTTGGCGTTATCTCTTAAATAGGCAACCTTACCTCAAAGACAAGCTCATTTCTTTCACCACTACTTAGACTTAGTCTACTTGGTCAAACACAGGTCGTCACGGCTGTTGAATTTGGCACTTTTAGTTTTCAAACTCGTTCTCGAAGCAATGATTAAAAACAGTCCTTCTACGCAAAAAGACCATCACCTATAATATCTTTAGCTGATTCACTGTAATTTTAACCAATATTTAAGTGTATTCAATGGAACAGCTATGTTCTTTTAAGGAATTTAGCATACATTATTCAGGCTTCATTTCACTTTTAAAATCAAAATAACATTTCGCTCGCTGGGTCATTCAGAGGTCATTGATAGTCTCGAGCTCCAGGAGTTTCACTCATACGACTGAGGGCGCATGACCGGCCCTATGCGGAACTCCTTGTAAAACGCCAGAGAGTGTCGGTCGAATTTTCTTACCATTTCTGAAAAGAAAAAAACTTCAAAAGTACGTCACCCCGTACGTCACTCTTGAGTCTTGAGTCTGGTACTCCAAAAAAAGCAACTGCTTGTCCATGGACGTTGGTGCTGTGCGGGGTGAAGAACTGGTGCTCGCCAACTGGTGCTCGTCAATGGCTAGTGGATAACAAGCTTTCTTTGCACCTGGGGAAAACCGAATGTATACTTTTTGGTTCTAAAAAGAAACTTAGGAAGGTAAATTCATTTAAAATCACTTGTGGGGGGGGGGGGGGGGGGGGGGGTGGGGGTGGGGGGGGGGGGGATCACTTCAATCTACGAGTAGGGCTGAATATTTGGGTGTTACTCTGGATCAATCTCTGACTGGGGAAAACATTGCCTGGGATGTGATCAAGAAAGCTGGCTCAAGGCTGCGATTTTTATACAGAAATGCTACTTGTTTGCCTGTTCTGCATGGTTTTCACCACTCCCTCAATATTTAAAAAATAGGCTTCAAACTATGCAGAAGAAGGTGGTCAGGTTCGTTTTGGGTATGGGTCCACGCACCCATGGGTCAAGAACAACGTAGTAAACTTGGTTTGGTATTTGTCAAAGATAGGGTGACCCAACTAATATTGAACCATGTTTTTAAAATCTTCCATGGTCTCTCACCTGACTATTTAAATTTCAAGTTTACACGTATATCATCTCTACATAACCACAGTACCAGGGGTAGCTCATACAACTTCACTATTCCTAGGATACAGGGCCAGGCTAAAAACACATTTTTTACAGCAGTATCAAACATTGGAACTCCCTGCCTAATTCCATCACGGAAATCAATAATTATTTCAAACTCAAAAAGGCCATCAAAAATACCTGGCTGGCAGGCCCTTATGGCTGAGCAGGATCCATTTGTTGCTTCACAGCTTTGGTACTGGATTTTTAGGTTTCGTTTGTGCAATATTCTTTGGGTCTTGTGTGTATATAGCAGGCCCGTAAGAAAGGGGGGGCGATGGTGGCGAGCCCCCCCCCCCCCCCTTTGAAAATCTTCCCCGGAAAATTTGTACACAGATGAAAAAAATTCGCGCGCTACGTGCGCATTTGTCTTCCCAAAATGCAATATTCTTTGCTACAAGCTTGTTTAGAGCCAAAATGTACCTCGATCGTGCAAAAAAATAGGTGCAAATTCGAAAATTTTCGCGCGCTACGCGCGCATATTTGACTCACATTTTTGTGTTGTTGTTGAAAACGCCCCCCTTTGAAAAAAGTGTCTTACGGGCCTGTCATAGGCCTAATATATATTTATTTATTTAGTTGTTTAAACCGTATCCGTCTCGTTCCTGTCTTTCGCCCTCATGTCTCTCTTTTCTTTTTAAAGGACCCCTATGGAAATAAGCTTCCTATAATTATGAAGGCTTTTGGGGCTATCCTTGGTACTCTCCTGGATTTATATACATTTCCCAATCCTGCCGTATTCTAGCAAGCATCTTGCTTTTATGTCTTTTATGTGTGCTTTTATATGCATGTTATTTTTGATATTGTGCAATTATGTAATTTGAGTACTGAATTATGAATGAATGAATGAGGTTCGTATAGATATTTACAAATGGTGCTGGAAGTTACAGTTGGTGTTGGGTAGCTGTCGGAAGCATTCCACGGAGAACCGGCAGTGCCAAAGATTGAAATTGTCGGACTGTTGGTGCTGTTACGACATTTGAGGGGAGTCTGTTCCAGATTGTTATTGTGCATACAAAGAAGGAATACCTGTACGAGTTTAGGCTTGATGATATGTTCTGGTAACATAATGTATTTTGTAAATCTCCCTTGGCGAAGAGCCGGTATGACACAAGATGGAAACGGGATATTGACAAGATGATATTGTATTTTATAGAACATGGACGACTTTCCGAGGAGTCTTCTAGTAGCAAGAAAGTCCCATCCCAGATTCTGTAGTATTTCAGTGACGCAGCGTCACTGACGCTGGCTAGCTGCGTGGTCGTAGTTTCCAGTTACGAATCTCGCCGCTTGCCGTCGAACTGACTCTAACGTATTAATTTGTTGTTTGACGTGAGGGTTCTATGCTGCAGACGAATACTCGACCTTAGGACGCACGAGAGCTTGGTATGCACGGGTCTTGACTGCAGGTGAGCATAATGATATGTTTCTCCTGAGTACGCCAAGTGTTCGCCGGGCGTCTGCTGAGATGGCTTGTACATGGTCTTTCCAGTGAAAGTGGCTGTTGATGTTTACCCCCAGGTATTTGTGATTTGTTGTGATCTCGATATGTAGTGGTTGCCAACCTTATAAGTGTGTTTGAGTGGTTTGGTCTTCCGTGTAATGGAGATGGACTGGCATTTTGCAGCATTTAAAGACATCTGCCATTTATCGGCCCTCTTAAAGATTTTGTTCAGGTCGTCTTGTAGTCGTTGTTGGTCATTTGCATTTTGATTTATGTGTACAAGATGCTGTCATCAGCAAATAACCTCGGGGCCGGTGCATTTGACATCATCAGCAATATCGTTGATGTATAGTAAAAATAGTGTGGGACCAGGGACTGAGCCTTGCGGGACGCCTAACTTAACCTTGCATTTGGAGATTTGGTGCCGTTTACAACAACACTCTGGTTTCGGTCAGCAAGAAAGTCCTGTATCCAATTGAGGGTTTTGCCCCTTGATGCCGTAGTAGTCAAGTTTGGTTTGTAGCCTCTTGTGTGGGACCTTATCAAAGGCTTTGCTGAAGTCTAGCAACAAGACATTCTGTTTGGCCTCTTTTGTCAAGGACATTTGCCCAGTCCTGAGTAGCTTGGATTAATTGAGTTTCAAATGATAGCTTTTCACGGAATTCATATTGCTCGTTGATTATAATGTTGTTTGCAGCTACAATCAAGGAAAAAAGGTTGGCACACTTTGTCTTAATTACGGAAAAACCCGCCCCTCTCCCCGGAGGCAATGTTGATCCGAGTCATATTATCAGAAGCCAACATTGATTGATGGGGGATGGGGAAGGATATAAGAAAGGGGGAGACTTTTGCTTTCTATTAAACAGTGCTATGTCCCAAGTCTGATCTCAATTGCGAGCACAGGGATATTTGTAATAAGTTGCGTCAAGTGTGCCAACTATTATTTTCCTTGATTGTAGGTGTTTTGCTGTGTGAGACAAGACAATGTGTTCCATGATTTTACATGCAATGCATGTCAGTCTGACTGGGCGGTAGTTTGGGGGTTTGATTTTGAGCCCTTTTTGTATATACCAGTTACCAAGGCTTTTGCTAGAGTCCCTGTGTCGCGTCGTATGACTGTTGAAACATGAATTGAAGCATTGGTCCAAGTTCTCTCGCATGATCATGAAGGAAGCGTGCAGGAATGTCATCCGGTCCACTGGCTTTGTTGATTTTAAGTTGCTCCAGCTGTTTGATGACTCCTTCTAATCCTATGGTTATATTTGGGATGTCCTGGAAGGGCAAGTTTCCCTTGGCTGGTGTATTTTGGAGGTCTTCGTTGGTAAATACCGACGAGAACTGATTATTTAGGGCTTGGGCTATATACCCCTTTCAGATGACCATGTCCTGTCGCCGACAGTTAGAGGTGGCCGGTATTCCTATAGTGACTCTCACCTTAGGGATTTTATGTATGGCCAGAACTTCTTTGGGTTTGAGTCTAGGCTTGGACCTATGACATTTGCCTTGTAGTCTTCGTGGCTGTTGCGTAGAAGGTTTGTCACATCGTTGCGTTGTCGTTTATACGCATCTTTGCTCTCAGAGGTTCGTTTGCTTTCTTAGCTCTCTTGTAGAGCCGGTCCCTCTTTCTCATCTGTTGGATTATATATTTATTTATCCATGGGTATGAACGTTTGTGACTAGATTGCTTGTGGGGATATATTTCTCCATGTGTGTATGCACCATCTTCTTGAATTTTGTCCAGTTTTCATTGACCCCTCTAGCCATTGGATTGCTTTCCAGAAATGCAGTTGACTCCTTGTTCAGTGAGTCTTTCAGTGAGGTCAGGGGTATGCCACTCAGCTTGCCGATCGGAAGCCACTTTTAAATTAAAATTTGGTCGGCATAGAATTGGTGGCGCTATACCGATAAGGCGTGATTGTAGCAGACGACGCGACGCTGGCCACGCGTCTCTCAGACGACCCAATATGACAACGGAAGTGCACCATTTTGAATTATTTTTAACAGTCATCGCCCGGTTAACGATGAAAATTCTTCTATTTATGATGAATTTGTCAAAATGATAAGATTAACATTCGCGATTACGTGTTATTCACTACGAATTCAAAATTAAGGTTTCGCGTGGCCACCGTCGTCTGTGTAAATCTACAGCGCCCTCAAACCTATGCCGACCAAATGTGACGTTAAACATTGTTAAACGCCGGTCACGGACGCATTCCGATGATTATCATAATTTATGTAAATATGCAAACGGAACCGTTTTCGCTACGTGCGTTAGTATAGGACTTTCCTATCCCAAAATTAATAGTATCCCTGGTGAGGCCACATCAGCCTTTTGTCGGCGTGGTGTATACTTCACTTTCGGAGAGACATTTTATATTGCAAGTGACAATAGTCATGGTCAGAGATGCCAGGATGAATCTGGATATTAGAGACGATCATTGATTTGTTTGTCTATTTGTTAGCGTGATTTGTGTATTTGTTTAATTATTTGTTTGTTGTCTAGATGTTTTTTGTTTGTTTGTTTATGTTCTGTTAAATTGTTTGTTTTGTTGTTTATTTATTTGTGTTTATTTATTTATTCTATTTATTTGTGTATTTGTTTTGTTCATTTATTCATTTGTTTGTTTGTTTATTTGTTTGTTTGTTTATCCTTATGTTTGTATGAATATTTGTTTATTTTTTCATGAATGTATTACATATGTGTTGAATTTTATTTTAAACTTGATTTTTCTTTACCAATCTAGATCAACTTCGAATTAAAACTTCCAACATTGTTACTAAGGGCCCAGACACGGTTTTAAAAAAGGACCGAAATGCTTGTATTTCGATGGGGGGATTATTTAGTGGTGTGCCCCATGAGCGCCCGGCGAGATAGACCGAGGCGACGCGACATGCGCTGCCAGCGTAGTATTTAAATGGGATTTCATGGGCTCGGGGCAGAAGGGTTAATAACCCTTACCCCCGAGGCACATTTTCCACAATTTTTTTTCTCTCGGCCAAGAAGCGAGGGGAATTAAAAGGGCCCACGCCCCGGGGCTCGAACCCCGGACCTCTTGGTTCAGAGGCAAACGACTTACCGCTAGGCCATGGGGTCAACCATACTTGGCTCAGTATACTTCTCCAAGTATATACCCTGGGGCCATTATTTCATCGAAAAACTGCCAAACCGGGTACCGGGTGACACAAGCTCAAGCACACCGCATCGTAGTAATTCGTAGTACTCAAGAGTGTTAGGGTTAATGATTATTTATAAATGAAATTGTAAGTGACCCGTTATAACATGTAACAGATGGAATCCACAATTTATTGATTCAAATAACGCTTTTAATAATCACCAATTCACACAAGTTTTATGCACAGATTTTGCTGAAAGAAATCGAACTTAACCTACAAAGCTGCACATGGGAAACATTGTATGCAACGTGTACTAATATACCAGTGTATTAGTTCTGATATATTGGGCATGAACGTCTAAAATGGAGATACGAAGAATATCTATGGTTGCTGTTCTGTTTGGTGGAGTTATCTTCTTAATATGCAACTTAACCGGTGCTGAGTTGATCAAAAAAGAACCGGTCAAGTTGAAAGTTCCAGGGGCGCCTCTCAAACAGAAAGTTCATCATAAGAAAGTTGTGGTTAATGAAAGAAATCAACAAGTTCCTCCTGCTGGGAAGAAGCTTGAGCTTCCTAAAAAAGAACAGGATGAGATACTAGCGGCACAGCGGGCAAATGATATGACGCATAAGCGTAAGCAGAGGGAAGAAGAGCACAGATTGGCGGCGCTAAAGGCCAATATGAAACCTAAGAAGGAGGATAAGAAGGATCCGGTCGAAGGCGCAGGAGAGGGTCCTAAGGATCCGGTCGAAGGCGCAGGAGAGGGTCCTGTAGATGATAAGATAGAAATTGAGGATGACGTCGTCAAGGATGGTGAGGATCACCATGGGGATAACGATTATAGTTATGATACAGAAGAGGAGGCGGTTGAGGAGGAGGAGAAGGAGGAGGAGAAGGAGGAGGAGGAGGATGGGGATGATTACGGCGATGAAATTGATAATCCATTGGAGAATAATAAGATGGTAAAACCACTGGATGCTCCACAACCACCCAAACCCAAACCCAAACCGAAGAAGCAGATACCGAACCTGGAGATGCTTAGCGAGAAGTTATTTGTTGAAAAGGTGAAAAGGGACACCAGATTTATTATGAATGTTGGTGAGTTATATGAATATCTAATTTTGTGTATACATTGGTTGGTAAACAGCAGATATGTTTTGGTTTATTTTAAACAAAGCGGTACATGTAGCAACATATCCCAAAGCGACAATGTTAGCACTATTATTGCAACTCAACATTGTTCTCACATTGGATTCCACCTTATTCATCCCATCCGCCTTTGTAATTTAATGAAAATATATGCTAGCACGGGTGCTGGTACCGTTAATTTCGTTCAAATCAGTTGAACTGGGTTATGAACTATATGTACCTTTATTTGTTCAAACATAATTGTCCTACCAATCAAGCAATCTTGAATATTTTTTCATGAATACAAAGTAGACATTCTAAGGTTTTTATTTCAATCCGCAGTGTATAAGTAAAGCTACAGCCTTGCCACAATAAGGATGGAGGTTTTCTAGGAAATGTTGTATTTTCTTTAGAAATTAAAAAGCAATGTTCTGATTGCTGACCCGATTTTCAACTTGATGTTTTCTATTTTACATGAAAGGTTAAATCTTTAAAATTGTCACATTCCAACGTTTGAGTTGCATAAGTTAGAGTTAGGGTAGGTTTAGGGTTAGGTTTAGGGTTAGGGTTAGGGATAGGGTTAGGGTATGGTTAGGGTTAGGGTTAGGGTAGGATTAGGGTTAGGGTTATGGTTATGGTTAGGGTTTATGACTAGCGACCATTATGACTATAGCTAAGTGACCCTTATGACTAGCGACCCCTATGACTAGCGAGTTTGACCCGTATCAACTCCAAAATGATTTATAGACTTTAGAGGTTTCTTCTCTCCCACTTGGAATTGATCCACGCTACATTTTGATTACCCTGTATATTAATTTGATGTCATAACTTCTGCTATAATTGTCTTTCTTCATCTAGGTCTCAAAAGATAATTACTGCCGCAAATCTCAAAATAGAACTTGGTTTCGACTCTAAAGCATTGTTTTCTATTATTTAATATACATGATTTTGGCCACCCTGTATATATTGTTGTTGTTTTTAAACTGAAAGCCCTATATCATGCCTTTTTACTACCATACTTGTTTTTAATGTAATACTTCAGAGAAGAAGAAAAAAACTGGGTATATCAAAACTAGTAAAAAAATATCTTTGTCTTATGTTTCACACTGTATAATTTATACACACCCTATGTCCCTTGGTATTTACATATCTGGTATCCTTGTAGGGATAGCTTTCCAAAAATTTTACTCCGTGTAGATCGGATTTATACAATAAAAGTTATGTACCATATATAGCAATTCTGATTTTGTAATTGTAATGACCACCTCGCAAAAAAGACTTGCAGAGATAATAGACATAGAGACATGTACTGTTTCAAATATTATTCAAATCAATATATTGAATGCATAACTATTTTCATTAAATTATGCATGGGAAATATATTCCATCTGTTGAGCATAGGTGTGAAAGTTAGCGGGTCGTGCGTGGATTCCTCCCGTGTACGTGGTAGGCTGGCAGCTGTACCGTAATGATATGATTGGTCATTGCCTATGACCTGGCCTATGTGCAGCGTGTTTGAAGACAAAAGAATGTTCGGTGATGTGAGCTAGTAACAGACTAACAGGTGTTGTCTTTATGATAATTAAAGGCATATTATGTGATCTTTTCCAGAGAGCGCCCTCTATTCATGATTTTTTTTTAGAAAGTAGATTTTCTTGCAGATTTACATTTCTGATCATAAATCGTACATACATTCCAAGTTACAGAGCGATACGATTCCTAATTACCTCAAAATCATGGTTTTAGAGTGAATTTAGAGTGAAAATATAAACTGTCGTGTTAACCCGACAGTTTATTTTCACTCTAAAACCATGATTTTGAAGTAATTAAGAATCGTATCGCCCTGTAACTTGGAATGTATGTACGATTTATGATCAGAAATGTAAATCTGCAAGAAAATCTGCTTTCAATTTTTTTCGATGTTGAGGGCGTTCCCTGGAAAGATCACATAATATACCTTTAAGTGCTGAGCCAGGACCCTGAAAGGCCGCTGCCAATATTATATGAGGCCACTTTTATTTTGTAGGGGCTACTATTTATCTGGGACTAGACCCTTGACTTTATCCAAAGCTGTTCGGCGACGCAAGAAAACCCGTTCTATAGGCCCGATCTACCAATTTATTTGTTTTTGTCAAAATTGATTTTTAAAAATCGAATTTGATAATATTCTGTATATCGCGTCGAAAGACACCGTTTTTCATATAGCCTCAGACCATTAATTGCCAATGTACATCTACTGAAGATCGCACTGTCTACTGAAGATAGCACTGTGATAGGCCTACATGAATTATGTATTTGTCTTTTGTCAGGCAAACCTTGTTCATCGGGCCTATTAACCCGTATAAAGGAGGGTCGGTCGAATAGGCCCTTTATACGTGTATGAATCATATATATTATTTTATTTTGAAATCGAACATTTTTAGAATGTTGACAAAAATAGTCACTAAAGTTGCAAATAATATCGTCAATTACCCCCCCCCCCCCAAAAAAAAAGAAGAAGAAGAAGAAGAAGAAGAAGAAGAAGAAGAAGAAGAAGAAAATTGAACAAATTAATAAATAAATATATAAAATAATTAAAAGATATAGCCTAAAAGGGAAAACCTTTCACATTCATCCAACTTCTCGAACCATAAATTAATCAATAACTACTCCTTTTTTTCCTTTCTGTAAACAGGAAACCTAGGCTGTGAAAAATGTCAGGAATTTTACCAAGATTTCCGATTGGTATTTCATTATTTCCACGACACAAAGCAACACATCGATTCATACTTGATGGCAGATCACCGATTTATAGAAGCGTATCAGTTTGACCATGCAGAGTTTCCGATAATAATGTACTATCGGCACGGCGTGCCTTTAATGTATGATGGTAAGTACTAAGTTTAAAGAAGGGATATTTTCGGAAACTAGTGGAGTTGATCCCTTTTGGAACATTAATGTTTCGACCAATTTGCAAAAACCATTTTAATTAACAATCGTTATTTTCAATTAAGGTACAACTGAAAGACATTATCAAATCACATTGAAAACAGAAAACCGCATTCAAATACCTCTTTGACTTTTTAAATTATGACATTTTTTTTCTTTTCTTGAAAAAACTGAAAAATTGGACAATTTGGCACATTTTTTGAAATAACAAACACTTCTGTTTGTGTACAATTTTAAAACAATGATCCCATACATTTACATTAACATATACGTTTTCTTCATTGCATTTCATTAGGACATTCCTATTTTACCATGATAAAAGAACCATTACAGTCTTACCCCGGGATGTGATGCTTGATTATTGCTTAAAAGCCAATAGGTTTTGTTGTAATACAATAGCATTGGCTAACAGTAACAAAATGTTACTATCTACGGGAGATAGCATTAAAGGTGTATGTTCCGACCACTTTTTTGGGGCTATGATTTTTTTTCTTCACATCAAGATATTTTGATATCAAAAGAATCCCCATATTTTTCTCATTATGTCTGTAAAATCTTAGGAGCCAAAAATGTTCCATTTAGAAATTATAGGCTAAAATGTGGTGAATTACTGCCAAAGGTGGTTAAGGGATCACGTCAAAACTCGACCGCCCGGCAACCGCCGGTTACGGCCGTTTCCGCCCGGTTCTCACAAAACGTGTCGTCTGTTATATACACACATAATGAGGTCAAATAGTTACACTCTGGTGAACACGACTGGTTGATAGTGCCTTGTCACACGCGTGAGCAATAACATCTTGAAGTAATGGGCTCATTTGACAACCAGTACAATACAGCTATTGATTTTCGCTGGGGTTGGCTTTTTCAATCTGTTTATAGCTCAATTAACTTTTTAAAATCAATACCGAAAGTCTATGAATGTTTTTTTTTTATAGAACGATTATAGAGAGAGCTATTATGACCGCAAAGTAACAGATTGATAGTGTAAATTGGTCCTGTTACAGCATTAAGTCAACCGGCGGTTGTTCAGTGTTGCATGCGCGAATATTCATATACCAGTAATGATAGTGTAAATTGGTCCTGTTACAGCATTAAGTCAACCGGCGGTTGTTCAGTGTTGCATGCGCGAATATTCATATACCAGTAAAACATTTGACCTGAAAGAACCGGGCGGAACCGCCCGTAACCGTCGGTCAACGGCCGGTCGAGTTTTGACGTCTCCCCTAACCACCAACCAGTTTGTATACTACTCAATGGGCAAATAATGTGTAACCTTGTGCTTCTAAAAGTAGAACCGTTGGAGTTAAATGCAACTCAAACTTTGGAATGCGACAATTTTAAGGATGACCTTTCATGCAAAATAGAAAACATCAAGTTGAAAATCGTGCCAGCAATCGGAACATCTACCTTTAACACTTTCCACGCGGCAGGCGGCTGCAAACGACATTCCAAAATTTCACAAGTGTTTAAAAAATGTCAAACTTATGGAATTTCAATACCATATTTGGAATCATCGTGAGAAATGCATTGACATAAGTACAATGTCTAGTATTGGGTCAGTAATTCTTGAGATATACTTTGGGAAAGGTTTCTAAAAATCTATTTTGTGTAAGGTAAAACCAATAGCCGCGTGGAAAGTGTTAAAAGTATATAGAGGTTAGACGTGTCTTGGAAAAGCTGCCATCTTGTCGGGAATAATACAAGTGCTTACGATTTTCAGAAAAAGACATACCTGTTTTATGATATGCAGGGCACTTTGGTAACGCGGTTCATGCAATGCATTGCACGCCGTGCACAGATTTGATTGAATGTAGTACAGGCCGGGTGCGATTCCCCTTTGTAGTCTGTTGCGCGTGGCTATACAATACCAGGGAACTTATATAATGGGAGAGGTCACTCCTCCGACAACATTTCGCCTACTAAAACCAAATTCACGGGTGAAGGACTTGTAGGGGGTGCACTATTATGGTCGTAGCAAACCAGACGACCTAAGTCGTGGTTGATTTTATCGGCTCAAAACATGATTTGTGGCACAAAAAATAGTACATCAATGGTAAAAAAAAGCTGATTGTGATTTAGAGTGAACTGATTTGCCTTAATGATGGCAGCATTTAGTTCTTAAATGACACGAAACATTCAGAATTGGTTATTTTGAATTTTAAATTGTGGATGGCTTCGTCTGGCAATGACAGAGGAGGGGCGCGTCGTTATTCGCATTTTATGAATATTGTAATCAGATCAGTTGGAATGACGCGTGACGCCGGATCGCGACGATCACATCGTGTGAGATCATGAATAGTCATAACTGAATATTCATTCACAACGAATGATTGGCAGTTTACGCTGTAACTTCCGGGTGAAGGATTGATAGAGTGCGCTATACTGAACCAGTGGCACCGGTCTGACTGAACTAAATCTTAACAATAGGCTGATAAGAAAGACATAACACCTGATTGATACCTCTATGAAAAGAATCATTTGCATGCTTCTTAATTACTTGTACTGATTGTCGTTGTTTTCGTTTTATTTATTATCAGGTCCGTTAACTGCAACAAGTGTTCAAACATGGGTAGAGGACAACCGAGAAAGAGCAACAGTTGCATTAACCGACAATAATTTTGATAGCAATGTAATAGTTACCGATGACAAAACGACACAGTGGATTATTATGCTGTAAGCCTATCTTAATTAACCATCTTACTAAGTAAAAACGCTGTTTTTTTAAACAACTGGCGCTGTCCAAGTACCCTGCTTAAATAGGTGTTTAAATAAGTACTCACACGTTGTTTAAACAGGATACCTTAACAATCCCGCTTTTTAAAAACTTTTAAACAACATGTTTTGCTTTATTCAACGAGATGTCTTCAAAACTTAGCATCAGTTACTTAAACACATCGGCTTATACCAGATATGAAAATTAAAATGCGGTCCAACCACTCGATAATTAATGTTCAGCCAGTGGCAAAACGCTTCTTAAATAAAACATTGGTTAACCAATCGGCATTCAGGAGAAGTGTTAACACCCGTCCTATGGCAAAACGATTGTCACTCAACGTTGACGGCCTTCCGCCATTTCCACCAGAATTAAGTAAAAAATGTATACCATTTTAAGCCCGTCTATTTCTAAGATGTTACATGCTGGGTGGTTTTTTTTGGAGGGGGGGGGGGGGGGGGAGAAAACCGGCGTTGTCTGGTTTATAATGCTGTCATTTCCCTCAAAACTAAGAAGTTGCTACGATAATCCTTTGTTCAACTGAGCTTGTATAGGGTGTGTTTTTGGCAAGTGTGTTACAGACACCATGTCTGGATTCAAATTTCCCCGTAGTCGTACATTTACATCAGTAGTTGACATTTGATTTGACATTATGGCGCCGTGTGAAAAATATCTCATTTTTGACCTCATCCTTTCTGTATACGTATGAAGTACTAAAATAGTGCATCTATTTCGAGTCAAATGTTTGAATAGAAGTGGAAGGAGAAATAATTGGATGAACATCAGATTGGAAACTATTAAAGGTTTCTAAATTATGTCTCTCCCAATTTCTTAACTAATTCATCATTTCTATTTCACCAATTGTTAGTTATTTTATAAATGTATCTATTTGTTTATGTCACCAATTTTAGCTAATTTATTATATTTAACTATTTGTTAATTTCAGCTATGATCCAGATCACAAACGAAGTTGGCGACCGTTAGCCTTATTAGAAACATTAGCAAGCAGGTAAGTTATGCAACGGGATAAACAATTGGTACAGATTACGCAGTATTAACCCGGGTCAAACTCGCTAGTCATAAGGGTCGCTAGTCATAAGGGTCACTAGTCATAAGGGTCGCTAGTCATAAACCCTAACCCTAACCCTAACCCTAACCCTAACCCTACCCTACCCTAACCCTAAACCTAACCGTCAACCTACCCTTAACCTACCTTACCCTACCCTAAACCTAACCCTAACCCTAAGCTACTTTTATGACTAGCGCACTCGTAGTATAGGAAAATACACGTTATGACTAGCGACCCTTATGACTCCATTAACTCATCCTGTATTCTTCTTTTTTATCTGTCTTGAATTATCTTTACGAAGAAAACAACGAATAGAATGACTTAACAACTTTCATGAAAGCCAACGACTCAGTGGAATGACGATAATTGATAACAAAACTATTCTCTTGTACTTTGCAGATTACGAGGACAAGTAAACATAGGATTAATTGATGTCACAAAGAATCCAGCGTTATATGCCAAATTAAGAGATTCTTCTAGTCTGCCTTGCATGTTTTTGTAAGTAATCCTACATACACATTGATAATGGAAGAGGGCGGCAATGCAATATCGTTTGTAATCAGACGACGCTGGCCACGCGTCTCGGACGACCCAATATGGCAACGGGAGTGCACCATTTTGAAATATTTTTAACAGTCATCGCCCGGTTAAGGATGAAAATAATTTTAAAAATAGCATTTACAATGGAGTTGGTTAGCCAACTCCAACGGTTTTGAATTGGAAAAAGAATCTTCTAATTATGATGAATTTTTCAAAATGATAATATATATTAACATTTGCGATTACGTGTTATTCCAATACGAATTCAAATTTTAGGTTTCGCGTGGCCACCGTCGTCTGTTTGTAACGTTATCATTATGCTGTGAAATCTAGGTGAAATGGAGGGATGCCTAAATACTTGTTATATTTAACCAGTAATCGATACTGAGAATAGGCTTTTCCATTTCGAATCCATACCCCTATGGAAGACATAACCTTTGGAAAAAGAGTACTTTAGGTCCCAGATACTGGTATACCGGTATCGTTCAATACTGGAACTTAAAAGTTGCCAGTATCGCTCGATACTGGTACGGTTTTACTGTTCTAGTATCGGTCGATACTGGAACACCACATTGGATGCAATATCTAGCGATAAATTTACAGCACTCGAAGATCTAGCTGAAGATGAACCATTTGACCAACTCTACGATCAAATTACCAATGCATTCATGGAGGAAGCTGAGAAGCTGGAAAAAGAAAAGAAGAACATAGTAAACAACATAGATCCGGAGAGAGAAGACATTCGTAAACTCAATGAGAAAAGGAAAGCTCTCAAACCCTTCAGACAGATATCACCCCGTAACCAGATAGAATACACTGAACTAAATAAGACAATCCGTAAGATGTGTCGAAATCAAAAGAGAAAGTACAGCACTAAAATGGTGAGGAAGGTACTATCAAGTAACAAAGAACCAAAAATCATCAATAGAAAATTGGAGGAAGGGAGGAAGCTACTAGCATCAATTAAAACAAAGGATAGATCAGAATTTACAGATATAGTAAAAATAGCAGAGACAATTGAAGAATTCTACAGAGAACTATACAACACAAACAAACCAGACTGGAGACAGAACGAACACTGGAGTAGAAAAGCAGAGAATGTTCCACCTATTCTCAAAGAAGAAGTGGAGAGTGCAGTTAACCAGATGAAGAAAGGAAAGGCTCATGGGGGAGGATCAATTAACATCAGACATTCTCAAGTTAGGAGGAGAAGAAACGGTAACAATCCTAACCAAACTGTTCAACAAGATCATGCAACTTGAGAAAGTGCCTATTATGCCAGAGTTGAGAAACAGCTTGATGAAAACCAGCCTAGAGAACAAGCAGGTTTTAGAGCAGGATTCAGGACATCAGACCATCTTCAAACACTGAGCCAGGTTATAGAGAAGTCGAAAGAATATCGATTCAATATATCTCTCGGTTTTGTGGACTATGAGAAAACATTTGACAGTCTAGACCACCAGTCTCTATTAAATGCGCTGGAAAAGCAGGTCAGTGATGAAAAGTACATCCGCCTAATCAAGGCAATCTATAAGGATCCAAGTGTTAGCATCCACCTAGAGAGCACCACAACTGAAGCCTTCAAAATTCTGAAAGGTGTGAGACAAGGTGATCCATCTCCCCAAAGCTATTCACTGCAGCCATGGAGGATGTTTTCAGAAACCTGGATTGGCAAGGTGTGGGAGTTGAAGTCGATGGTGAACACCTTACCCATCTCAGATTTGCAGATGACATCCTACCTCTCAGCCATGAGCCCCAGAAATTGCAGAAGATGATCCGAGAACTGAGTGAAGAGAGCAACAAGGCTGGACTTTACATGAACACCAAGAAGACAAAAGTGATGATGTGCAACAAGCTGAAAGACTATGCAATAACAGTTCAAGGAAAAACCATAGAAAAAGTGGACAGTTATATATAAACAGACCAACACAGATTTAAGGAAGAAAACAGAAGTGAGGGACATCATACTGGAAACAAATGGAGATGGGCTGGTCATCTAGCCAGGAGGGAAGACAACAGATGGACTCATAAATTAACAGACTGGATCCCCAGAGCATTCACCAGAGGAAGAGGCAGGCCAAACAGACGGTGGATAGACGACATCAACGAGTATGGCAACGTTACTTGGAAAAGGACAGCTCAAGACAGAGTGAAATGGAAAATTGATGAAGAGGCGTTTCTTCTGCAGTGGAGTGAAATAGGCTAGATAGATCGAGCGATACTGGTACACATGCTCCAGTGTAATTTGTTTCAGTATTGCACGATACTGGTACATAAATTTGTTCCAGTATCGCCCGATACTGGTACATTTTATATGTCCCACTCGGGCGATACTAGGACAGCTCGACCTAAAGTACACTTTGTCCTAACCTTTAATCTTCAACCACATTTGAATTTCAAATGCGTTTACCTGAATGAAGAACTCCATTTAAAAGGGGCATTGAGAGATTGCCCTCCCCCCAAAAATGAAATTTGGAAAAAATTATCTTTTTTTAATAGATAAGGTACGAAGGAACCCTGAAGTGTCATCATTTATGAGGAAATGATAGCGCAAGATAGAAATTTGGTTGAAACAATTTATATGGTGAGTGGTGCTGATTAAATTTCGACGTGATTTACATCAAAATTACCAAATCGTGAAATTTTACATGATAGACGGCGAAAAGTACACGGTTTCAGATGGTAGTTAGTACGATCAAAAAACTGATTTCCAGGAACATTGAGGGCGTACTCCCATTCGTATCTCTCAGTGCCCCTTTAAAATCTACACTTCCTGTGTGGAAGATTAAGGTCATGTAAGCATGGATTTCAAATACAATAGCCCATTTCGATATGTTATTTATTACAGAATGAGAGAACACGACATGGTCCCGCTTCACTTTAGTGATACGAAATTAACGCTAGACAGCATCAAAGAAACATACGGGGACGCGACGCTTAACTTGTAAGTTTGATTTAAGAAAGGAAAACACAATCATTTTTAATTTAGCAAAACAAATCAAAAATCGAAAATGAATAAGTTAACACGATTTGAGACTACTTGTTCATGTTGGTGGTCCTTATTGTTAATATAAACACCTCAATTTTCTCAAAAGATAAAGTCCGCGTTCAGTGGAGGGGTCATAAATCTGAGTCTAACCATATCTCTCATGAACCAACTCACATTGTAGCACCAAATAAATAAAGATATACAATTGTAGCTATCAACATTTTCTTACGGATTTTAAAAATGCCATCAGAAACAGTTGGAATTAAATTGGGCGTTATAACTCTTCCAACGAAATGCAATCTTTGTTTTTGTGGAGTTTATTATACGAATGTGGTTTTTCCCTAGAAATTTGATTCTTGAGTCTTTTTTCAGAGCAAATATTAACTGTTAACATAGTTTGAATGTCATGTATATAATTGGTATGCAAAAGACCTCATTTACTTTTGAAAAATACATGAAGTCTACATGAGTATTTTATTCCTCTATCTTTTTCAACAGCCAAGAAAAGCTCAGCAAAGCTGCATTGCAAGTTAAGGTAAGCAAGTGCACGATAATTCTATACGTTAACCCTTAAACTCATGGACAAACATTCCCGATTATAAAAATATTTGCTCAGAAAATGCTCGAATTGAGGTTCTAAAACTTTGCATATTAAGGCTAATCTAACATCTTCCAAGTAGCTCGATTCAGAAAATCTGCCCGTTGTGGTTTGAGTAACAATTTCAAATTTAATTTATTATTGATAATACGATATAGTGCATTTCAAGTATTATAGGTATAAATCACTCGATATATCTAAAATGACCGTTAGAAAACGTAATTGTCATTTTAGACTGATACAAAATTAACACCATAGATTGTATATCTTCAATAAGGTATACTGTCAAAATGACTAAACAGAGGTGTATATATTAGTAACATCCTCATAGTCTGTATATATTTCTCTTCCGCAGGGATTTGTCATGTACACTGGTGGCGCTGTTACAGTCATTCTCGTCATTTTCATGTTCTTGTGTAGCAAGGTGGCAAGAGTTGGGGAACGTCGAATCAAGAAAGGTGTTTGACGTCATCCATCTAATATATTCCTATTATTTTGTATGCATTTTGACATTACATTATATAAGTAAATAGCGGTGCACGTTTTCGGGGCACATCCTAAGGTGGGGATTTTAATACTTACCCATAATATCTATCCCAAAAATTATTTGTTATTCTTTTGTAGGTAAACACTGAATTCAATAGGTAAGGGTTGCAATCCTTACGGGATCGTGCGGGATTTTCCTCAAACTAGTCGTGAAAATGTTCTTAAGAGTTTCAAACATTATTACAAAATATATAGGCTTAATTATTCTAATTTGTGATTTGTCCTTTTTACATAGCAACAACGAAAAGTTGTTTAAAAGCTTTAAACAGCCGAGGTAGTTCAAACAGGCCTCCCCTGCTTTAATAAAATCCACGAGTATTTAACCATTTGGTTAAGCAGCGTTTTACAGTTTAGTTTAGTTTAGTTTTATTTGGCATATCAAGACACAGAGATACAATACATCAGATCAAATATACAAATCTTAAAAACTTACAACAATTAACACAGCATATTAATACAAGAAAACATATAATGCCAAGGATAGCCCAAGAAAGCTCTAAAAAGGGCTTATTTCCATTGGGGTCCTTATTAAAACAGCACATTATAAAAACATCATATATATATTTGTACACAAAATAATATTGCACTTTTTATGAAACAACTGCATATAAAAAATGGATGAAAAATCAAGATAGAAAGTGACTCTTTACTGCCTTTTTGAACTGCCCGTGGGTTTTGGATGTTTTAACCTGAGTTGGTAGCAAGTTCGATTCCCGAATACCAGTAAAGAAAAATGTATTGCACTGCTGACCTTTAGCTTTGGGAACCAGAAAATGTGTTGCACTGCCCCTGGTATTGTATCTGTGAGTGTTGGACAATTTGGTAAAATGAGAATTCAAGTACTCAGGTGCTATTTCATTATATATTTTAAAGACATGATTGAGTTTAAGTTGTTTAACTCTGTCTTCAACTTTCAGCATTCCCAGCTTCTTAAATTCTACATCACCAATGTGGGACCTGGGCTCCAGCTTCAAAATAAAGCGAATCAACTTATTTTGCACAACTTGCAGCTTATTTTTCAACTTAGCAGAAAGTGAAGAAAACCATGAAGAGCAACAATAATCAAAATGGCATTGTATAAGGGCGGTGCAAAGGGTCTTACAGTGTATTATAGTCGGAAATAGTTAAACACTTCTGAGGTATTTTGTACATGGACTTTCCATCATTTTAAAATAGTTGAATAAACCACTATAATGCAGTATTTAGTTAAATTGTGTTTATTTGATTGTAATTCACCTTCTTTCTAACGGAATCTCTACATAAAATTTATCAGATCATTAATAAATTGTATGAAAACATGAATCACCTTTTTGTGAGTTTTACTTTTCATGAAAAAACTGGACCGTGTGTTTTTACCATTTTTGCAACGCATTACGGTTCCGTTCCCTGTATGTTTTCCAACTTTTTTGACCACGGCATTGATGCTTTATCCAGGGTAATAAATCATCCCCTCCTACACCATTTATCTGATTTATTTTACACTACCTGTGTCTTATCAGCGTGCGTGCTACCTATTCCACCGATGTCCTAAGCATAGCTCAAGGCTCTTTAGTCTGGGTGTAACTAGAAGCCCTTTATACTACTTTTGAAAAATGTTGTTATGCCAACTTTTAATTTCAATCTGTCATAAAAACTTGTGCTATATCATATTTTATACAAAGAAAAGTTCTAATTTCGAGAGAAAAAAATCACATTGTATTATCCGAAGAGCAGATTTGAGTTTTAAAACTAGCCCAAATCTGGTGGAAAGTCACTACGTGTGCCAAGTCATGTGGCAAGACTGCAGCGCCTCGGGCTTGTTTCCAGCACCACGGTAACCCCCCCCCCTCCCCCGTAACCCCCCACCCCCGTATATACCCGACTATATCATCGTATCGCTACGCGTACACACGAGCGCTATTATGCGCACCATAATGTATTAACCTAGTACAACAACGCTTTGTATACATTATTAACAAAATTGCTGGTGAACAGATTATGTGTCAACATAATTTTATCTGAATTCATAAATTGGGCATAATTCTAAAACAGTTTGATTGATCATACGAGGGTCAGTCAGTAAGTTATGAAAGTGATCATGGTATGGGATGCATGAGTGATTCTATTGAGGGATAGTGTGATCAATACAAAGTATGAACCTTTGTCTTTCAAACAATGCAGTTTTGGATTTTTAAGTGTGAATTATGACGTCATAGCATTGTCTCAAAGTAAGTACACTTGGGACACTGCCAAATCAGTTATTTAGCGGGAAATTTGAATTGTTTGCATTTTATGAAACATGTGGTAAGAAGATTGCATAACATGACACCAGAAGCAGGTAAATCCCATTTTTTTTCTCCCTCAAGTATGATAAAAAAGACAATAACTTTAATCCCTGTGTAATTTGATATATGTAGTATAAGATGAAAAAGTAAGGAGAGGCAATTGAATAGAAAGTATACAAATATCAGTATTTCAAATAGCCAATTTCATTGAAAAATGCTCAGTCAGTTAATCACTAATATTGCGGAAAATCAAACAATTTAGGAAAAATCCAAGCAATTAACCAGTTTGGGAGATTCCATATGATAGCTAACTAACTATCTGAACTTATTCGCATGAAACCTGCAGAAAATATGCGCATGCGCATACGGCAGATCATTTTAAACAGGGCCAAAAATGGCTAAAAGCATGAAATTTACCAGATAAAAGCTAACTGTGCCTTCAAATTCTAATCAGAAATACTGAAAATGCTTAAATCAATGTGTATAAATACCGGTATTGTGATAATCATAAGAAAATATACATGAATGTATCAATCAAAGATGGCTGCTACAACCTCTCTTATTACTGTTATCTTTAGAGCTACTAGACATGTATTGTTAAAGTAATCGTCACATAATTTCAATGGTTTGAGGAAATGTTATGAACAGCTCCTCTTGAAATCCCCATTATTATTGCTTTACATCCCACAACAATTTACTACATTATAATCCCTCCATTGTTCTTTATCCTTTGTTGTTTTCTAAGGTATATTTTTGCGGATTTTGCTAAATAAAAGCGTATTTGAGATGGTCCCTTCTTGTTCGTGTTAAGGAATTCAGATCTAGAAAATAGTGTCAAACAGAGATACGTGTTATCTGTTTTTATGCTTGCACTGCCGAGATATACGCAAATGTATCAATCAACCCATATTCAACATATTACATATCCAGCCAAATAATTGACAGATTTCAGTCAGAGTCTGAAACCTATTGTGTTTATGTTAATGACGTTACATAATCAAAGGTATCTAACCATCCAAAACTGTATTGTTTGAAAGACAAAGGTTCATACTTTGTATTGATCACATTATCCCTCAATAGAATCACTCATGCATCCCATACCATGATCACTTTCATTATTTATTGAACGACCCTCGAATGTTATTTATTATGGTAGATTGCTGTTTATTGGAACCAAATCGAGGATTCTAAAAATATGCAAATTAGGCTATGTTATGAATAATTTCTTTCATATTCATGAACATTTTGGTAAAAATCTAGCCTTGATCAGGCTTTCTAATAGTATTTGTATCGGGTAGTAGTAGTCCGGGCTAAGTAATACTGATATTGATAAAGTCCAATAAATAAGCTTATTTATTTAGTGCGATTAAATAAACACCCAAAATGAAGTAACAATTAATTAGCCGCCCTTTACCGACCCACCAGGCGAAGCTCTTAACTCGTAAATCCTATGTCACTTGTCTTAGCTCGCTGTATTCAGCTTTATGTAGAAAGAAGGGTGGGATTCCGTGTTAGTAACGCCAGATGGTTACGGACAATCAGTGACTGCCTTATTTTAAATAATTTCAGAAACCTGATAAAGGCTAGTAAAAGTCACGAGAGTTATTACCCTTGAATTGTCTAATTTGTATTTATAAAAAAAAATCCAACATATTGTATATATATACTGACCAGTCTGACCTTAACGGCTCAGGGAATTTAGACATCTGCAGATATCATCATATAATAATATAAACGTAGTCACACCTACCACACCGAGGAGGTTATCTATGTAATGGATTAAAAACCATCTTATCGGGATATTTGCAGAGGGAAGATAACACATGTTGATATATATATTTCATAGCACACATGCATTGAGCTCACGTATCAACTCTCCTGAATGTAGAACAATCCGGGTGCGAATCCTGTTTGTAGTATTTGGTTACATGATTAACATCTGTTATTGGAAGTATATTATTTGTCTCTTTCAAACAAGTTTGGTAAGTACAGTGAATGTTTGTTATGTTTTAAAGGCAATCTCTGTAATCATGTTAGATAGAGACCAATAATACGAATTTGATATTTTACGCAAATATGATCATCATCCCCTGGTTACGGAATCCATGCTGGTGCCATCAATAACAGTTATGACAAGTAAAGAACAAACCGAGGCGAGGTTTATGCTGACAAGAATCACGATACTTCTCCGATCATAGACTCTAGCCGTTACCATGGTTACCTTCACAGCATTCATGGAATTGAGGAAAAAACCCAATACCCGGTACATAAGTACCGGTGTGAAAGAAGCCGTGGTCCCATGGAGCCATTGTCCGGCCCGGGTGTCCGGCCTACTAAGACATACACGGAATGAAGCGTGAAACTAGTGTTGCATGTAGAAATGAGTTCCCTACCAACCTGTATGAATTTACTACAGTGTAGTAAATTCATATTTGGTTGCCATAATGGCTCCAGGGGACTATGTCTCTTGCTACATCGGCCTCTTACTTAGGTTTATTGAAATGGGTACGATACTATATAGGGATTTATACCGGGAAAGTGCCGGGTGCGATGTTATTTAGGGACGCAGCATTAGATTTTCAGGGGGGGGGGGGGGGGTAGGAAGTTTTTTGGGGAAAAAATCCCCCTCTATGCAGGCCAAAAAAAATTCCCCCCTGATGAGTAAAAAAAAGAAAATCTACCCCACCCAACTCAATATGAATGGATACATTAAAAAAAGAATCCCCCCTTACGGCGGCAAAAAAAAAAATTCGCCCCGATCCCAACTTCCTACCCCCCGGAAATCAAATGGTGCGTCACCGTTACAAACATTTGATACCTTGATGGAGTAAAGCGTATAGTATACACATGCACATGTGCATTGTACAGCAATACATGTATACAGTGTTTGGCCAAATGTTTGTTATGGTTAATAAATTCCGGGGTATTTCTTTAGATGTGAATAACATTGTTACTGTTCATACAGTGCAACAGAGCATAAATTACCATAAGGGCATGTTATTGAAATTACGCTCTAACATCAAAATGGAACATATGTAAGACAAGGAGACAATGTTAATATTATAGAATACAACTTGGTGATTTCATGTTATAGAAACAAAAATGGTTTGACCTTATTTGCATATAATTAGCATATTATAAAGAAATACATTACAAATTTGCTTTTTGTAATTTCCAGCAAAAACATTACATACTATATTAACACCAAATTCACAGGATATGAAGTTCCCATCATTGTCAACAATTCTGTCTGAGAAAAAGTTCACATTTATTTTAACTTGAAAAAAACCAAAATCTGTCTTAATTAAGCTTAATTAATGACCAAACTCGTTGAAATGATTAAATAGTACTGTGTATCAAAATCAGACTTGCAAGGTATCAAATTAAAGGTAAAGATGTGCTTAAAACAATGGTTTACACAGATATTTTAATATCCCTTTAGTATTTAAAATATTTTCCTTCAAACATTTGGTATATTTAATATTTTTAGAAAAATTGTGATTTTGTATTTTTCTCATGAATTAAACATGCAATAAAACACTATAATCACAGAGAAATATGTTAATGGTTAGCCACACCAATCTGTCAAGCCATTCGTTAACATATTTGCTGTATAATCCATTTACGCGCGTAATTAATCAATTAATTAGGCGTCAAATGGAATAATTTTGAACCACTTTTTATATGCCCAATTAAGTTATGTAAGGTTTCAAATTAATCCTTAAATTATGCTTAATAAAATGGTCAAGCCACATTTCTCAACTTCATTTGTCTTTTTTCTGTAATATTAATCAAAACTGTAGATACATTCATTTTGCAACAGTTTTCTTCCAATAACAATGTATTTCATACAATTGTACAACTGTGCACAGACTTGACAAAAGTCTATTAATATTCGTCCTGTCATGCACGCAAACAATAGAAACAATCTTTAGGGACACGCTCACACTAAGGGACCACTGTTTTGAAATCCGCGCTACAAGACATTTGAAATGCTATTCAGCATTGTGCAGTTAAGCATTATGGTTTATGTCACTTAAGGTGACCGTGTGCTGACACGCAAGCCTGTCCATTATAAAGGCCTGTCCTAAGTCTAAATGGTCAAGTCCATAAAAGCAAGTAGCCAGTAGCTGGTTGGATTAGCGTGTATGGATAATCAAATATTGGCCAATCCGAAATCAGATTTAATAAGTAATGCAACAATGCTGATAATCATACAAGGACACAAAATACTAGTAGTACTTTAAAACAAAGTTTTATTAAATTATATATGATACACATACTTAGGATTGAAATGTTCTTGGTTGTACAACACTCAAGACGCACTATTTTTCAATATTTGGTAATTTATGCTCTGTTGCACTGTAGTGCTTATGATACTAACGTCTACATGACCCCATTGTTACGCAACTTACGCTATCCAATGCACCACACGGGCCTTGAAATGTTGTTATTCAATGGTGTGTTTTATCAATTCATTAAAATATCAGTATTTAGACCAGCACCCTTGCAAAGAATCGAGTAGGGTACTCCTCCCCGTGTTTAAATAAAAATCCAAAGGGGAAGAATTTATGATTATGTTGTTACTTGTGTTGTTCTGTTTCTACAGATAGGGGTTTTCAGAGAGCGGTTTACAGATAGCGGTTTTCCCTTCATCCAATAGCCTAAGGTCATATGATGGATATGTCAAATACTTCACTCAGCACTGATTTTGCTAGTCCGAATCCCTCTCAACTCAAATTAAGAGCATCACCCATCAGAGTGTTCCAATGGGGTATTCCTAGATCACTCTCCACCGTCTTCTTAAAGTCTATGAGCCAAGTAGATGATATCCAGCTAATGTTCGAGCTCTATACGTCTGCATACGAATTTGGCCCAGAGCGCCAAGTAAATGCAGATTTCTTCACCAAATACGAGAAAACATACGAGGAAACATCGGGAAATGTCACGCTCCAACCCAGACAGCACCTGCACGACGACAGCATTTGCACATACAAATGGGTTCGAGAAACATTGGAGTCAAATTTTCCCCAGAAAAACGTGATTTTTGCCAAGGATTTTGCTTATGCTCTTGCTGGTCAATATGAGATGATTCCATCTGGATTTCAGCACACATTCTTGATACGACATCCTCAGAAAAGTTTCACATCTTGGAAGAATATCTATGAGAGGTTTACACAAACAACAGTTTCCCTCGATGCTGCTCATGCATCTCAATATCAGACATTATATGAACTTATGGAGTACACACAACTTCACGGACAACCAAATCCTATCGTGATTGATGCCGATGATCTACAGCGTTACCCATAGTCCATTTTGCGCCAGTATTGTGAAGCCACTAATATTCCTTACAATCCAAGGTTGCTTGAGTGGGATGCCGGGAATGATATACTACACACTATGGTAGCTACCAAGAATACGGTACTCAACGGAGTTTTGAGGGGAGGTATGATATACAGTGATGCCTTGGAGAGTACAAAGTTTAAACCACCGACCAGTAAGATGTCTAGATCTGATATCCCAGCTGACTTGCTAGATGCCATTGAGAACAGTATGCAGTTCTATGATAAGATGTATGCTATGCGAATTAAACCTTAATAATATCCCCTCTAATATAAGGGAAGGCGTTCAAACAAATCGGCCATATTTTGCAGATATCTGAAATGAAGTCGGAACAGTCAAACCGGCAATTTTCTTGTAAATATCTGTAAGTTCAGTTGATTATGCCACCAGCTTAGATGGCATCTAGGATGAGGATATTAATAAGTGAAAACACATGGAATTGGTACTTGGTCTATACAAAAGAGAAATCTTCATGGGATTATTATAATGTTTAGATTTCGGTGAGGTTTTTATACCATAGATAGAAATATTCTTCATCGTTTTTTAGATCAAAAGATGGGTGAATATTTACACATTTTACATCATTCGAAATGTTAATGTTTTACATTTTTCTTCTTGACATTTTGGCTTATAAAATAAGACAAAATCAAAACATTACGCACACTTTAATCAACGGGATAAGAAAAAGCTGGCATCGTGAGTACAAACCTGAAATTAGCGTATTGGAAATATACGTGTTGACGCTTAACACCGAGAACAGCGAAAATTACATAGAAATTGAATTGATTTTCAAATCCCAACGGTAAAATAATTTGGTTCTTACAGTAAATGTGATATTTAAAATAATTTGATGTGTTAACCCAATACGAAATACAGATTTGAACAAATCGTACCAAACATTGTCTAGTCTGATGAAGACACTCTTTCACACCTTTCTACTTATCTATTAATGTAATTAAGATAATAGAAGAAACTGTAAATATGTTATGAACATTGAATACAATCCGTTAAAACATTGTAAAACTTAAAATAGGTAACAAATAATGGTAAAAACGTACGGAAACCCATGCCTTATGCAAATTTATTGGATATCTCTGTTAATGTTGGGGAGCCACTAGATGACCCTGTCGCTTGTTAAACATGCCAGATATGATTGACACTGGAATTGGGAAACGTAAATTTAAATAAAGTGATCTTTAAAGGAAGTGCTGGATCAGGGGTGGAACATGAACATACGTCATTGAAGTGATCTTTAAAGGAAGCGCTGGAGTAGCTAAACTTACATTATTGTTTTGATCTTTAAAACAAAAGGCGGGTTGGAACAGGAACGTATGACATTGAAGCAATCTTTAAAGGAAGCTGGAACAGGTCAACTTACATTATTTGAATAATCCTTAAAAGTGGTGGAACGAACGGTCGTCATTGAAGTTATCTTTAAGGAATCGCTGGACCAAGGAAACTCACACTTTTTAATGATTCTTAATAAGGGATGGAACACAACGTATGTTATTGCAGTGATCTTCAAATGACGCATGGGAGCAGGAAAACTTCAAAGGGGTGGAACCGGAACGTAACTATGTCTTTGAAGTGATCTACAAAGGAAGCGCTAGAACAGGAAAACTTACATCATTGTGTGACCTTTAAAGGAACCGCTGGAGCAGGAAAACTTACATTATCTAAATGATCCTTAAAATGGGTACTACTGGAACGTACGTTACACAATTATCATCTAAATTGAGCTAACAATTCATATCTTAAAAACGCTACTAATGTAGGTAATGTTATGGGGCGAGGCATCTCTAATACACCATTTGCTACTTGAGATGCAATGCTTTCATACAAGGACGAGAGCGATCAAGCACGAATGCACTACCGGTGAATGAATTATCTATCACAAACTTCAAGAACTGGATCTAAACATTTTTCTAAGATCATAACATTAACCCTAACCCTGCCAAATCCAACAGAATCCAACGAGCCAATCTCTATGTTCCACCCGGCGTGGAAGTTTTTCGAATAAAAATTGGACCCAGGCTATATACTTGCTGGACGCCCGTGGTTCAAATCCCGGGATCGGTGGGGGTGGGGGGGGGGGGGGGGGGGGGGGTCGGAGTTATTTTTGGGATCACTTTTCTCCGCGCAGAAAACAAATCTGAAAAAGTGATCGAATGGGTTAGGATTAACGAGCATTTTTTCTTTCTTTTGTTTTCTTCCAAAATTGAGTAATTTTCGGTTCTATAACCCTAACCAGGCATGCTAAACAGAATCCAACGAGCCAATCTCTATGTTCCACCCGGCGTGGAAGTTTTTCGAAGAAAATATGGATTCAGGCTATATACTTGTATACTGAGCTGAGTAACCTTGAGCCCATATCCGGGGGTAATATAAAGTTTCATACATAATTATCCACTAAATTGAGCTAACAATTCATATTCTAAAAACACTGGTAATGTAGGTAATGTTATGGGGCGAGGCATCTCTAATACACCACTTCCTACTTGAGATGCAATGCACTCATACAAGGACGAGAGCGATCAAGCACGAATGCACTACCAGTGAATGAATTATCTAGTATATACTTCGAGAAGTGTATCTACACATTTTCTAAGATCATAACATTGATGTAATATGAAATTTCATACATATCCACTAAATTGAGTTAATAATTCATATTTTAAAAACACTGCTAATGTAGGTAATGTTATGGGGCGAGCGACTCTAATGCACCCCTTTTGAGATGGATATGCCAGCCAAAGATTGACATTGTTAAAGGGAGAATAGTTTATACTATAATGGGTAGGCCGACTTCTTTGTTAATTTGCGCGTATTTACAAATGTAAAGCGAGTTGTAAAAGTGCGTGAAACCGTGAAATAATTGTCTTTAAAACAGTCAATTGTGGTGTGTTCAGATTAATGTAGGCCGCAATAAGGATTATATTGTGATGCTTAAAGGGGGGGGGGGGGGTCTAGGTTGACTTGCACCAATTTTGGAAACAGACTTTCTCAGTGTTACCGTGAGCTTACCCCTAAGAGTCATATATCAAACTAAAGCTTAGGTAATAGCGTTTCAAAAAATGCGCGTTATTTTGATATGGTTGCTATGGTACTCAGAAAAGGTCTCTGATTTAGGTCTCTGATTTAGGTCTCTGATTTAGGTCTCTAAAAACGGGAACAAAGATAACTAGAAAACTAAATGTTGCATGTTCACCATACTTTGGTAGATGATGTATGGGAACAATGTGAATAGTGGTTATAATTGATGTTACCCTTACGAAAATGCAATCAACAAAGCGAGCTTGTAATGTGCTTGGTGAGCATGTTACGAGCTCGTATGTGCTCGTAGAAAGCTCACACTAGCTCACTCAGAGCAATGTGAACTCGTACTAGCTCATATGTGCAAAAGCTCGTAATCACATTTACGATCAAAAACTGGAAAACGTGCACGTTGCGTGCATGTGTGAGCTTACATTGTCAATTACGAGCTTACAATTTTTTACAAGCATCTTGCGCGCTTTATTCTTACGACCCCTTTTTCAATTGCGAGCTCTTAATAATTTTACGCGCTTTTTACGAGCATGTAATATTTGTGAGCTGCAAACTTCTTGCGCCCTTTCTTGTTACAAGCACAAATTACGAGCACATTCTCAATTCCGAGCTCGTAATCATTTTATGCGCATTTTACGAGCATGTAATATTGCAAGCTTGCACACATTTTGCGCGCTTTCTTGTTACGAGCACATAAACTTCGGACTTGGAATTAAATTAATAGTCTGCATGCAAGCTCGTACATTTTTGAGTTTGCAAATCTTGCACTTCAAAACTTAGTTTGTAAGTTTAATCAATGCAACATAACTATAATCAATTTCAAAGAATTAATGTGTATCAAATTTATTTCTCACCAAATGGAAAGGTTAATAACTGATTGTATTATACTAGCCAAGAGGTGTACCTAAACAGAATATATAGCTTTGTGTGTGACCCCTTCTGGTGGTTGTTTATAAATAGCGCCCTCTTTTGTTTGAGTGTCATTCATAGCAACCAGCCCTGCAAGACTTTCTCATGGCTGTGCCTGTGGGAATATTCTCTTTGCTCTTTGTACATCATGCAACTGAAGCCTTTCTCTGATTTCAGGTTTTGTATTAGTTACTGGGTTATTAGTAGTTATACGTCAGGACCTTCAGGCATCATAGCAGTTTTCATGCCTAGACTCTGGTACTCAATCAGGGTAATTGAACTGCACAATTCTGCACCCTTACATTACTTGCTTAGGGTATTTTGACTGCATAATTCTGCTCCCTTGCACTGACTATGCCTGCCTATACAGAGGTTTTCACTTGCATAGTATCAGGCCTGGTGAAAGGTTCTTGATTTGCTACCTAGTCAGTCCTTTACAAGGGCTGTTCAGTATATTATGGTACCAATATTTGCTCCCTAGATGGAGAAGTTTACCAGTTTGAGAAGGTTTTTATATTGCATAGGCCTAGTGTCAGGCCTGGAGCTAGGCTAGGGCCTATAGTATGCTCCTGATTTGCTACACAATCAGTCATGCACCTTTGCCCCTGCCTTCTTGGGCTTAACTGTACCAATGAGTTATTATATTAACTATGATAACTCCTTGGTTGTACAGAACCCCTGTTTATTTTTCTTCTTGTATGCAAAGCTCACTAGTATTGCCTGCCGGCAGTAAAACATGCTTAATGTACGTGACGTCCGTCCGTGTGTGCCTTTTGGTTAGCATTTTTGGTTAGCCTTTTTTCCAGAATACTGTATCTTTTGAACGGATGGACGGATTGACTTCAAACTTTCAGCGATAGGTAGGCCATGGTAAAACATTGTGGCTGCTTTTTAGGCGGTCTAATTTGCATAGGTCATCTGAGGTCAAAGGTCATCCAGGGGTCAAATCGTCAAAGTTGCCCGATTGACTTCAAACTTGGAGAAAGGAAACATGAACACCGGTATGCTGGTTCCCTGCACCCTAGATCCCCGGGACAACTCATCCATAGGTGCAGGTTCAGGATTTGCATTTGCCAGCCGTAACCGTACTTTCAACACATTGCATTGTCGCTCTGTTATGGCATGGGGGTAAATAACGATCAACACACTGTAGCTGAGATATCGCATCGAACGCTAAATGCATTATCTATCGCGCTGCTACGGCGCGATGGGAACGCGCTATTAAATGCGTGCATGTGCATGTGAAGTCCGGCGCTGTGGTTAGCAATCCCATTAACACGTGCACATCCTTCGCGAGCTCGCAGATTTGTGCTCGTATTTGTCTCCCGGATACGTGCTTGTTTTTTTGTAACAGGTATGATTGTGAGCTTTCAAATATGAGCTCCCAATTTCTGAGCTAGTTTTAGCTCGCCAAAAATAAGCTCGGTTTGTTTCAAATACGAGCTTGTAGCTCTTAATAAGCTCGGTTTGTTTCAAATACGAGCTTGTCATTTCTGAGCTCGTATTTTGTAGCTCGCCAAAAATGAGCTTGTTTCAAGCTCGGTTTGTTTCAAAAACGAGCTTGTAACAAGCTCGGTTTGTTTCAAAAACGAGCTTGTAACAAGCTTGTAACGAGCATGTTTCAAGCTTGTAACGAGCAAGTTTCAAGCTTGTAACGAGCATGGCATTTTCGTAAGGGTATAGAAAATGGTAATGACATTGATATCGGTTAATTTGGACTCATTATACATCTAAATTGATTCAGAGCTCCGAAAAACACCGTAGATTCCATATCCACATAATTTGCTAGATATAATATAAGACCACCAGATCAGTATACATTAGTGCGATAAACGATTAGTCAATAAAAGTGTATTTCTAGATTAACGGTTCTTCGAATGCACTACCGGTGGTCTGAAGCGTGCAAGGTCAACATAATTGATTACCAGGAACTATATAGCTATGGGACAAGTATCTCGAAGGCAAAGTCCCCCGCCTACCTATACGCAATTTCACGGGTGAAGCTTCGTTAGGGGGCGCTCCATGCGTTGCTAAAATGCCCAGAGGATGTTCGACATGTTTTGGCAAGGAAGGAAGGCCTTGGGGCTGGGCGGGTGTGGGGGGGGGGGGGGGGGGATTTGACATTATGTGATATGTGGGTAACAAGTATTGCGGTGGAAAATGTTGGCGATACATTATAAATTTACTAAACAGCTATTAAAAATAGAAATAAATAAATAAAATAACAAAATCAATCAGTCAGGATAAAGAACTATATAGTTAAACAAATAAATAATAAGCACAAAAAACCAATACCAATACCGACAAGAGCTACATCATGGAAGTACGCAGGAAGTAGTATGAATTTTATACCTCATCATGCGTCATTGAGGTTAACACTTTCCACGCAGCTATTAAAGGCATATCATGTGAACTTTTCCAGAAAGCGCCCTCTATTCATGATTTTTTTTAAAAGGAGATTTTCTTGCAGATTTACATTTCTGATCATAAATCGTACATACATTCTAAGTTACAGAGCGATACGATTCCTATTTACCTCAAAATCATGGTTTTAGAGTGAATTTAGAGTGAAAATATAAACTGTCGTGTTAACACGACAGTTTATTTTCACTCTAAAACCATGATTTTGAAGTAATTAAGAATCGTATCACCTTGGAATGTATGTTGTATGTATGTATGGAATGTATGTATGATTTATGATCAGAAATGTAAATCTGCAAGAAAATCTGCTTTCAATTTTTTTTAATGTTGAGGGCGTTCCCTGGAAAGATCACATAATATACCTTTAATTTTACCACATACAGATTTTTCAGAAACCCTTCCCAACTTTCAAAGTCTCAAGTCTCAAAGTCTCAAATCCTAAGAATTACTAGGCATGTTTGTACTTATTTAAATACATTTCTAATGGTGATTCCAGATATGGTGATGCAATTCAATAATGTTGACATTTATATGAAACATTTTGTAAAATTTTGGAACTGTCGTCTGCAAGCGACTGCCGCGTGGAAAATGTTAAATAAGCTAAATTATACTTGGTCAAATTTAGGTATTTTCCCATATTTACAACGCCATGAGTGAAAATATCATGAATTGACAATTGCTTAGAAAATAAGATATAATCCAGACAAAAACTTACCTCGAGATCACTGTATGTACCAATTATGCTTCTTATTCTGTCTGAAACACACGATGACAGCTACATTTCGCACAATTTAATCAAAGGGATAAGAAATAGCTGGCATCGTGCGAACAAGCTTGAAATTATCGTATTTGTAAATATACGTGTTGACGTTAAACACCGAGAACATAAAAAAATACA
Source organism: Ophiura sarsii (assembly GCA_035610835.1). Classification (NCBI taxonomy): domain Eukaryota; kingdom Metazoa; phylum Echinodermata; class Ophiuroidea; order Amphilepidida; family Ophiuridae; genus Ophiura; species Ophiura sarsii. Next base: position 16,848,284 of record CM069456.1, on the reverse strand, counting down.
TAGAAATTGAATTGATATTCCAACCCCAACGGAAAATTATTTAGTTCTAACAGTAAATGTGATATTTAGAATAATTTGATGTGTTAACCCACGAAACACAGATTTGGACAAATCGTACCACACATCGCCTGGTCTGATGTAGACACTCTTTCACACCTTTCTACTGATCTATTAATGTAATTAAGATAACTATGTTATGAAAATGTAATGCCTTATGTAAAATCACTGCTATTATAACTTATATTGTGTATAACAATAGTTATCGGATATCTATATTAATATTGGGTAGCCACTAGATAATCCCGTCGCTTGTTAAACATGTCCAGCTGACACTGGAATTGGGAAACGTACATTAAATTAAGTGATCTTTAAAGGAGCGCTGGAGCAGGGAAACGTACATTACTTTCATGAACCTTAAAAAGGGGTGGAACATGTACGTACGTCATTGAAGTGATCTTAAAAGGAAGCGCTCGACCAGGAAAACTTACATCATTGTGTGATCTTTAGAGGGAAAGCTAGAGCAGGGAAGCTTACTTTTTTATTATCCTTAAAAGGGGTGGAACAAGAACGCACGTCATTAAATTGATCTTTAAAGGAGGCGTTGGAGCAGGGAAACGTACATTACTTTCATGAACCTTAAAATGGGTGGAACATGTACGTACGTCATTGAAGCGATCTTAAAAGGAAGCGCTGGACCAGGAAAACTTACATCATTGTGTGATCTTTAAAGGGAAAGCTGGAGCAGGGAAGCTTACATTTTTTTTATTATCCTTAAAAAGGGGTGGATCAGGAACGCACCTCATTAAATTGATCTTTAAAGGAAGCGTTAGAGCAGGAAAACGTACATTATTTTCATGAACCTTGAAATGGGTGGAACATGAACGTACGTCATTGAAGTGATCTTTAAAGGAAGAGCTGGAGCACGAACACTAACATCATTGTGTGATCTTTAAAGGGAACGCTGGAGCAGGGAAACATACATTATTTTAATGATCCTTAAAAGGGGTGGAACAGGAACGCACGTCATTGGATTGATCTTTAAAGGAAGCGCTGAAGCAGGGAAACTTACATTATTTTTAATGATCCTTAACCCTCGTTATGATCCTTTTTGTAACACTGTTTACTAAGGATAACGGTATCTTCTGTCCATATAAACCAAGTTAGTGCAAACATCCCACGCATGGCGTCACAATGACGTCATACATATAGCCGATCTCAAAATGTGTACAGTGAAATATAGGCCAAAATGTAGGTAAGGTATAACCCTCAATAATTTTCATTCGTTAAAATGAGATCAAGAGATGTAAAAACGATTATCTAGATGCCTTAGGTCAATTTCTGTTGCGTGTTGGTGACACCGGTGAAAACTCTTAAGCGGGTGGTAACCACCCGCCCCCTTAGTAGGACGACGGTTAAAGGGGTGGAATAGGAACGTACGTCATTGAAGTGATCTTTAAAGGAAGCGCTGGAGCAGGGAAACGTACATTATTTTACTGATCCTAAAGGGGTGGAACATAACGTACTTCATTGAAAGTGATCTTTCAAGGATGCGCTGGAGAAGGGAAACGTTCATTACTTTAATGATCATTAAAAAGGGGTGCTATGTTATTGACGTTTTCTTTTCAAGTAAGCGCTAGAATAGGAAAACATGTCTCGTATTGGTTCAGTAATTCTTGAGATAGACCTTGAAAGTTGGGAAAGGCTTCTGAAAAATCTGTTTTGTATATGGAAAAAATAATAGCCGCGTGGAAAGTGTTAAAGGAGCACTGATACAGCAAAGCGTCCTTCGTTGGGGTAGGTTCCTGATAAATCGGATCACATCTTCCCGTCTAGTTACATAAATGCATTGGTAATTTCCCTTACTTTGTACCAAGGCCTACAGTTACTGATTTTGTATCTGATCACTTTTGTTAATAACATAACCTTAAGAAACACTTATCCAACCTATCCAGTTGAATGTTGCTGATACACTTCAAATCAAGAGGATGGAATGTAAAAATGGTTTAGAAATGAAAAACTTTATTATCGGCGTAAACCAAGGATTGCATTAGGTCAGCCAAGTTTTCCACCGAAAAATCATGATTTTTCGATTAAAACCCGAGAATTTCAAGTTTGACAAGTTGGAAAAAAATATTAGAATCGATGAAAATCAAATCTTGTTTTCCGATCGCATTGAGCGTCAAAAAACTATCGGTCAGAAATCAGTTCATAAATTTAGATAATTTTGGTTTATCGAATTATTAAGTATTAATCATGCCATACCAAAAAGCTAAACGCGCAATTAAACAATTCGATTCAATAACCAAGACTTTCATTTGATAAACCAACATTTTCATCGAAAAAGCAAGATTTTCGATTAAAAAGCCAAGATGATGATTTGAGAGGTTAAAAAACCCCAAGATTATCAAATCGGATATATTGGTTAAAAATTGAGAGTCTTAGTTTCTCGACATATCAGTTTCAGTTTCAGTTTTTTATTTACCAACCATACATATACAATATTTGTAAGTACATTGGTGGGCTGACTAAAATCAGAGCAAAGCTCGCAAATATATTTGGTCACCCTTAATAAATCATTAAACGTAACAAATTCGGATGCATCTCGTCAGAGGCATGGACATTACTGTATACTGATGATGTACATATAACGAGAAAAAAGAGGAATTAATATTACATAAGGTGATTTAGAAAGCAGAGTAATAGGGGGAAATCCAAAAACAAACAAATATGTGACAATGATATATGAATTGAATTTGTTGGCGATGTGATTACATGGCAATTCGGTACCATTCGGTATTGAGCATTGAGCATTATATAGAGCATTGAGGATTGACCTTTGCTTTACAATTGTTAGCCGATAAACCAAGATTTTAATATTTGACTTTTATTTGAAAATATTGGTTTGTTGTGCGAAATTCTTGGTTTTTCGTCGACAATTTGTTTTGTTTGTTGAAATATTGGGCATTTGGCTTGTCAATCAGGCTCTGATACTGATGAAAGATAACTCAAGCAAAAAGCTCGGGCCATTAAAATAAAAACAAAACGGAAATTGAGCCATTTCAAACAAATAAATTGAACGCTTTTGTTGTCGGCCTTATAGAAAACGTGAAAAAGAAATGTCTTTATATGTAATAAAAGCTGAATAATGAATTTGGAACTAAATATAATTTTCTAATTATACAAATGGACATTTAAAGATATATCATAAATAAACCTGCAGGTAAATGATTTTGTCAAAATCTAACCACGCGTCAATGTATATAATAAGCCAATCTTTTTCGAATCGATTTCCTTTCTTCCATTATATTTTACATGTATGTTTGACCGAAAGAGAGAACGTGTGGGAAATAGAGGTTGAGAGAAAAGCAGCGGACGGGGAAATCAGTGTTTTACCCTCGCCCTTTGATCATGGTAATTGAATTACATTTCAATTTTTTTCTCCATGAATCTGATCATCATGGTTTGGCACATCGGTTTGAATCACTTAACGCTTTCCACACGGCTATTATTTTTACCATACACAAACCAGATTTTTCAGAAACCTTTCATAATTTTCAAAGTTTATCTCAAAGATTACTGACCAAACACTAGGCATGTTTGTACTTATTTCAATGCATTTCTCATGGTGATTCAAAATATGGTAATGAAATACAGTAATTTTGACATTTTTGAAACATTTTGTGAAATTTTGGAATGTCGTCTGCAGCTGCCTGCCGCGTGGAAAGTGTTAATATCACTTCGAGTGCGTAACAGCACGTTTTGCTACTACAATATATTGTTTAAAAATGCTGTTAAATATTGAAAGAAATGATAACATAAATAGGATAATGTAATGAAATATAGGGTGCAAAAGTGGGCTACAGTTTTAAAAACTCCTTACTCCTGTTCTCTGTATAGTTTGAGGCGTTGTTGAAGCAACACTTTTATTCTTATTTCAATCATTACACATTTTTTTTATTGGCGAACAACATTAGTATAGGCTATAGAGGAGGCGATTAGCTAATCTTTCATCATCGAAATACATAACAATGTATGCAATTCAATGCGATGCGATGCAATGCGATGCAATGTAATGTGATGCAATGTAACGTAATGCAATGCAATTCAAAGCGATGCAATGCAATGTCATGTCCTCGATGCATGCAATGTATTGTAAACTAATGGCATATTATGCTATGCAATACAATACATTGCAATTTTCTTACAAAGCAAATATCGACACATTTCTTGATAAATGAAATGACTAGTAATTTCCCCTATGGTTAAATAGCGTAAACTGCCCGGGCATTCGTCGTATCCAATGCCATATATGGCACAACAATACACAGAATTCGAGGATATCTGCGCGCGCATAATAATGAATATATCAGAAGGAGATGGACTGTTTCTTCGGAAATGAAATATATAGAAAGCGTGGTTATTGGTCTTGACACGGTGCGCTGCAATCTACACGATTGTAAAGTCAAGAAGCGGCTTATAAGATAACCATCAGATATGCTGCTACTTCTACTACTGCTACTAGTACTACCACTATTATGCTAATAATTACAAACTGAAAATTAGATATTGATACACACATATCATAGAGTATACGAGCAATTCATAACAGAATTAATTACGCAATATACTGCTTATTGTGTCTGGTTTTCAACATACGCTGTATTTGTACGACTAGCAATGCATCGGATGACATTATGGTACTGCTGCACAACGGTCTGTTGTAGTTCGTTCTTCACATAAGTAGGAATTATGGCCAAGTCAGAGAAGAAAATCCATCCCGAGACTTATGCACTGTTCTTATGTCGTCAAAAACGTAAGTATATCAAATATATGTGTTAATTAACTAATTAAGTTTCATGATGTGGTGTTTTTGGATAACACTCTTGCATATTGCTTTGTTGTCAGCTATACAGACAATGTTTTAGTTTTTTAATTTATACTTCGATACTTATAAATATACATCGAAAACACATCAAAATAGATTGATATGATGATTTTTGTAAACATTACGCAATCTTTATTTATTTTAAATAATATAGAATATAAAAATGGATGCAAATATTTTATAAATAATCTCATATAGACCAACTGAAATGAAAAGCAAACTACTTACAACTTTATACTGCTGATGGCACATTAATGCACTATCAATTACAGATAAAGTATACTACACTCAATAGTTCTGATAATAACGACCGGCATAAAAAAAAACCTGTATACCCATCCAAACATAACGAAGATTTGGAGCCACAAAGCCTTATCTGTAATTATGTAAGGTTGGATTTTCACATGGGTGTATGACATAACATCGCAAGCATATTACATACGACAGCTATTACAGATAGTACACTTTTCACATCACTAGGTATCTGAACAAAAAGATTATATCTGTAATAGCTGCTCTGGGTAATATTTCGTTTATACCAATAGCTCAGCATATAACTAACGCCATACAGGCCTATAACAAGTGGTAGGTATTACATCGATAATATCTGACAAGTCACGTCACAAGGGGCCTTGTTTTTTCGGTCAAATTTAACAAATATTTTTGAATGGTACCTCCATAGTTCATGAATGTATACGTATGGAGAATGTAAATATCATGTCTTGTCATCAATTGTACTGGATAATGTCACGCTGTTGATGGTGTACCCGTCTAAAGTAGGGACTTTTATAATACAGGGTGTTCCAGAATGATTATACCGTGTTTGAATAAATATTTGAAATATAAAATCAACATTGTAGTCCAAATATAACACCTGTACTAAACGCAACACCAAAAGTAAGTCTTCCTCTCAAAATGTCGTCATAACATCATAAGGTAAAACATTTTACCACTAAAACTTAGTTAGAAATAATCCTATGACTGTTTCCTAAGTATTGTTTGAAAATGAAGGATGTCCGTGACTACATGGCTGAATGAGCTCAAATGAAAGACAAAAACTGCCCTTCTCATAAGTCACAAAAGTTTATGAATTGCTTCTTACTAATGGAAAAACACCCGTGGTTGAGCGAATATTACTGTAATGTGTAATCAATTCATGATCATTCAGCCATGTAAATCCCCTTCTTGGCTCAGATATTAGGAGAGTGAGTTGTGACTTTTGAGAAGGGCAGTTTTTGTCTTCCATTTGAGCTCATTCAGCCATGAAGTCATAGACATCTTTCATTTTCAAACAACACTTAGGAAACAGTCATAGGATTATTTCTAACTAAGTGTTATTGGTAAAATGTTTTACCTTACGATGTTATGACGACATTTTGAGAGGGGGCTTACTTTTGGTGTTGTGTTTATATAATGTTAAACACGTTTACTATATACTTACTCTGTCAAATCCATCAAGATCTTTGTATCCATTCCTATATGGCATAACATAATTACAATTCGGTGAAAACCTGATTTTCACTTTCATCGTATTTCAATTGATAAAATTCACACCAAATTTGAGGAACGTATGGTATATATCGATCCATTTAAATATTGTTTCATAAATCATCATAAAAACCTTGATAAATCTATTAATTTAGCAGTTGAAATTAAGAGAGAACAGAGCAAATAACTGCATATCATTTATAAGTTCCAAAAGAAGTGCTTTTGGCCAAACGTAAAAATATCATTTTTACAAAAGAGTCCATAATTTCTGTCAGAAACGTCAATTTTTTTAAAATCACAATGCTTAAGAAAGCTAAATATATGTAAATGTTAGAATCATATGCACTTTTACTAATAACAATGATATTCACAGTTAAATAAATATACTCTTCTTCGGTATAAATCGTCGCTGTTCTGACATAACGACACATCACAACAGAATTAAGTAAAGTGTTGTGTCGTTATGTCAGAACAGCGACGAAATGATCTGGGACATCGTGTATTTCGCTTAGTACCACCTATCTACATGCTTATAACATATCATAGGGCCGGTATTTATAGGATCTGATACTATATAATTTGCCATATTTCAAGCAAGTAATTTATCCAATCAGTAGATTATGACCTCGCTGTTTTAGCATTATAGTATAAGGTGTAATCTTATTAATGTCAGAGCTGATAAAGATGAATGGTCATTATACGCGGAAGTTCATCTCGACGTGAAAGCTAATTAGTTGGGTGAATTACCAAAACAAGTCATTATATTTTATTTGCTCTCTCTCTAGTCACAAACACTATGCATGGTGTATCAATGAATTCATTAGGCAAAAAAAAAAAATGACTTGCCCTTTCAGGGCCAGAGTCTGGGTCGGACGGTTGGATTTTTTATTTTTTATTTTTTTTATTATTATTTTATTTTTTAAACAAGCAGATACTACTCAAAAACACGTTTTCATCTTTCTTTATTGTTACGTGCTTTTTTCAAATTTTTATTTTTATTTTTTTAATTTTATTTATTTTTTACTTTGAAAAATAAATAAAAATAGCGACCTTAGATTTCCGAAAACTTTGGGTCGGTCGGAAAGGTCAAGTCGACTTTTTTTTTTGGGGGGGGGGGGGGGGGCATTATCTTGATTTTGATCAATTTGATCTCAATTATCTCTATTTGAATTATAATTTATGTTAATTTATGTATGTAAAAAGGCAAACAAAAAAGATTAAAAAAGATAATACGAAAAAGGTATATATAAAGGATAAATAAAAACAACTTCAAAAGACTATCCGATCGTATGGCAGGGGGTGCGTATTGACGCCTTGTAGTGATGGTAAATCAATCACAATCTATCAATATTTATCAATATTCACACGCCCAATGAATTTTGCAAATTGGTTATATAGTGATATGCATGTTTTAAGTATCCTTTCTATACGCACTCAGAATATGAACTTGAAGGCATATTATGCAATCTTTTTCATGGAACGCCGCGCCCTCTATTTGTACTTTTAAATGCATTTGTTGGGGTCATATCACATTTATAATAACTATGAAATAAAAATATCTCATAAGTTAAATAGCAATGCATTTCCTAATTACTTTAAAATAAGATTTTGAAATAAGTTGTCCTGTTACCAGGAAAGTTATTTTCTGAGTGGTTTTTACTTTCGAAATATAATTCCATGGTTTGACACCTTTTAAACGCCGTTTACAGTGATTCCGGTTACGATCACAACTGTACACAAGTGAATGCATTATGATGAAAATCGAAACATATATGTTGAAATTAGAGAATAAAGGTATTGTTTTTAGACCGTACCCGTGTTATATTGTCTGAACTACATGTAAATGCGGATGATAGTATTATTTTAAGTAGAACAACGACGCCGCAGGCGGAGTTGTTTTACGCAAAAAATAATACTATCGAACGCATTTATGTCAGACAATATAACACGGGTACGGTCTAAAAACAATACCTTTATTCTCATTCTTAAACAATCATACTTTAGACATTTATCAAAGAAATAAGTACATTTTATTGTCCACATTTGACAACTTTTACCCCTGCTAGGATCGAATAGCCCACAAACATTCCATCCAATCACATGCGATGAGTAAACCATGCGTAAGCGTCGCAGCGCCGGCATAAACGCAGGAAAATCGCTAAAGATGCACTGCAGAAGTGCGCGTTATGGAGCAAACCACGCATTGTGAAGGTCGGGCGCGCTGTTAAAACGTAAGCCCCACCTCCCCGTGTTCTATTGTCTCATCTAGATGTCGCCGATTTACTTTCTTAGCTGTTTAAGAATGTACCTTAAAGTGGAAGCTGATTTTCATTATGATTTAGTCAAGTTCTGTGATGGTTTTCTTTACGGAAAATACAGTCAAAGTAGATTATGAGTCCAGGAAAGTCTTTCCTGATAGTCAAACTTCATTATAAGAAAGAGAAAAATATGTGTAAAAATTTGAAAAAGATCACAAAATAATGTTTAAAGTGATTCAAAAACAATCTATTATACCAAAATATGGATCAGCAATATTTTGAAAGTCTGCTTAGTACAAGCACACGTACGGATAGTGTTATTGAGTGTTTCTAATACCTCATCCGTCCTGATATTACAATTAATCAATTTTGACAAGTTATATGCTGCTGACATCACACTATATCTCACACTACCTACTGCTGATAGCACGCTACTTTATTCATTTTCTGCTGCTGCTAGCACGCTACTATCTCTTGCTGATGGCACACTACTTCATCTACTATTTACTGCTGACAGCACGCTTCTTCATTCACTATATACTGCTGATAACACGCTACATCCTTCACTGTCTACTGCCAATAGCACATTACTTGATCACAGTGGCGGCACTACGGGAAGGAGCATGGGACTCTCCCCCTCCCCCTTCCCCACAGTCACAACCTTTGCCCCTCCCCCACTTGCCCTCTCCCCCAGTCAGCTCATAGAAAATATTTCCTTTTAATATTTCAGGCAATTTTTACACATGATAGTATGATAGCACATTAATTCATTTACTATCTTTTGCTGATAGCACAATACTTCATCGGTTATCTAATGCTGATAGCACACTGCTTCATCTGCTATCTACTGCTGATAGCACACTACTTCATTAGCTATCTACTGTTGATAGCATACTACTTCATCAGTTATCTTCTGCTGATAGCATACTACTTCATCTGCTATCTGCTGCTGATAGCACAATACTTCATCTGCTATCTGCTGCTGATAGCACAATACTACATCTGCATGTTATCTACTGCTGATAGCACACTACTTCATCAGCTATCTGCTGCTTAGCACATTACTTCATCGGTTATAAATCTATACAGGGTGCACTACACTAAATAGGGTATCCTCTACCCTTATGGAGTGTTCATGAATACTTTGGTGTGTGTGTGGCGGGGGGGGGGGGGGGGGGATATTGAGCCATAAGTGTTATTTTCTTGATCCCATTTTAAGAACCTTCTTTCATGTTCTATAACAGAAACAATAACAACATTCTATATAAAACTTTAGACATAGTCATACTCATCTTTATTATGGTAGGTAAGGTATACACAAACTTAGCTATAACACAATTGAAAAGTCAAACAAAATCTGTGTAGGTCTTCTTAATAATCCTGCCCGACCTGTGATCGCTGTGGTTCATGTATGTCCTCCTCTTCTTCTTCCTCTGAATCCTTCCCATCCTTTTAATCAGTGGCGTAGCTCGTTTATTCATATTGGGTGGGGCAAGAAATGAAAGTGAACAGAAAATCTGAACAAGCTTGTACCAACAAATATTACCTTTGGGGGAAACATAAGCGCGTATCGTGCGAAAAAATCCATCTGTCTACTTTTAACCACTTGTACCTAAAATGTACCTGTATAATGTACTTCGCGAAATAAACTTGTTTTTTGTTTGGCCTTACATGTACGTGAATTAATCAAAAGCTTTCCTTTTTATTTAAATCTTCGTATAATGCACTTTTTTTGGTCGTGCGATTTGGTGTGTACTTTTGACCAATATTTTATTGAAAAGCAATATCACTTTCCCCCGTTTCTTCACTTTTTCCCCCTTCTTCTTTTTTTCTTTCTTTGCAAAAAAAAGTGGGGCGGATGGCTGCCCCTGCCGCCCCGGTTGCGACGCGCCTGGTGGATAAACTGATATCCTTTTGCCGTGAACCAGTGCCGAAAATGAAAATGAAATGAATGTATGAAATCACATCCCATCAAATCAGTGGGTTTTAGTCTTTGTCAAAACCCTCGCAATCAGCGTCGGATTATAATCGATGATTTGAGAGTACTCATACACTACAATGTACATTGTACCTGTACATTTTAGGTAGATGAGATGAGTTTTCTGACAGGACTTGACAAAAGGCTAACAATGCGGTGTACTGTGCAATTGACGAAGCAAATAACGCTAATTGGCCATGTAAGAAAGCTGCTACTTCCGCATGTATTTCCGCCCTTAAAGTAACGAGATAGTTTGATTTGAATTAGTTTACATAACCGAGAGTAAGATGAATTGCCAGAGATCAATTAGCGCGCGGTGTTTTAATAGAATGAGCCTTTACGCCAACTGGATAATGCAATAAAGAAGAGGGAGCACTCTGTTGAGATTGATTTCAAACCAGTCTGCTTCTAATTAGGTCTCTAACAAACCCATTGTTTATCCTTAACAATCGAAGGACAACGGCTTGACGAGAAATCGATGAATCTCACTTTAGTACTAAGCAAATCTGTGTTTTAATTGTGTTCATGCCATGATAGCAACTTAAGTATACCCATTTTTTCACCGAAATGCTGATATAGGCTAAATTCACAGGTTCCCAAAGCTTGACCGGTGTGACGGGTGATATAGTCCTCCTGGAGCTATAGTCCCACGTCCATGACCATAGACATACATGTACATGTACACGGAATAAAGTGTTGCGTGTAGAGATGAGTGTCGTGCCCTATACTTTACTGTACAGGCCGGACTATATTTGAAAATGTTTGACCTGGGTGGGGACTATGTGATGTCTACTACTTACGTCAGTATTGCACTCTGCTTTCATAGCATTCTGAGTGCAATAACATTGTATCTATCCTTCTACACCTGATTAACAATGGCGGTTCGATTATTCAAGTAATTATTTTGACTTCCCCTTCATGTACGATCTTGCAAAACTTTAACCAATTTAAAGAAATGCGCCTGCAAAGAACACACAGTGAAATCACTCTCGACCACAGTATTATGGTTCAACAAGATTTAATTGTAATCGTGTGGAGATGTGACTATTTGAGTAAAATAGCAGCTAAAACAGATTATTTAGGGGTTCAATAAGGTTTCGGAGAAGCTGCCCTCGCAAAATAAACCCGTCTTACCGTTGTCGATTCAAGATAAACAACGACGAAGACCTTGTTGAACCCCGTTCAACAACGACCAGACATATTTACATCATTCAAATGTGAATATCGTTTTGGATAATTAATGAAAACAAGTACAAAACTTGTTTTAATAGGCTTAATTTGACATAAAAAATAGCTGCTCTTTAAAAATCGAGAACAAAAGTGTACGTTTATTATAATTAGGCCCTTATTTGGACATCGTCCGTTCCCCGTAAATGGGCGATCGAACTTCAGAATGGGCTGGGTTACAAAAGGTAAACATGAGAGAAGACAAATTATTTCGCAAGTAATTGTGAAATTTAAAATATTTTGTAAATAGCATTTTATTCACACACCACCTTTAACATTCAGAGAAAAATTAAATCAAGAATGCGTTTAATTTACACAACACATTTTGATACATGTTTATAGAATATTTGTATAAAATCAAAACACACCCCTCCGTTTCAATAGTGATACGGTCCTGGAGATCAAAGCGAACACATTTCGCCGCGATGATGCAAAATTGGCGATTCTCTTGTGCTCAGGTAGCGACGGTTCGGCTAAAATTGTGGCTTTTAGAAGTGAACCTTTACATATGGCCCTCGGCAAGAATATTTTCCGCAGGGGTATAGCTACATTTCGGTATATAAAGCTATTTGCTAACTTTAAGGATTGCATGGCGAAATGCATTTATACGCCGAAAAAATGAACAAATGTTTGCGAACATTTTTTGTTTGTTTACAATTTTGCGGTTTCCAAATAAGGTTCGCTATCCTAGTAATTTGCATATGAACAGTGGGTTTATCTCAAATCAACAACGCTCTGTTACTGTACTTAAGGTATGGGGGAGTTGTTGAATACTTTAATAAATAGCAGACACGGGTGTTTTAAATTGGCTATCATAAAGGAGTATGATTGTATTGTCATTGTATGTATCTCATTTGTGGAAAATAAACTGAACTGAACTGAACTGAACTGAGTAGGCTTACTTGACATTAACAAAATAGTTGTGCTGGTTGGTTCAGTTTTTCACGTGGATTCAGAACTGGTGTCTGCAAAATCTGTGGTCATGCATGCTTACATGAATAACATGATTACAAATTTGACTGCCCCCGTGGTTGATTTGCTATTTACGAAATGTTATAAATATTGCAATTGATAGCATAAGGCTGCAAGGCACTGTAAATGTTGATTTGCTATCCCCTGAAGCACTGTGCCCCTGAAGATAGCAATTATATACATTGCAGTTCATAGGCACTCTGGTGCCATTGATTTTCTATCTACGGTATATGTAGGAAGTTTAGGAACACTGCAATTAAATAGCAATAGCAACAGGTACTGTAATTTGTGATAGCAGTTGTAACGTATGTGGTAATGGTAATGGTAATGGTAATGGTAATGGTAATGGTAATGGTAATGGTAATGGTAATGGTAATGGTAATGGTAATGGTAATGGTAATGGTAATGGTAATGGTAATGGTAATGGTAATGGTAATGGTAATGGTAATGGTAATGGTAATGGTTATGGTTATGGTTATGGTTATGGTTATGGTAATGTAATGTAATGTAATGTAATGTAATGTAACGTAACGTAACGTAACGTAACGTAACGTAACGTAACGCAACGTAACGCAACGCAACGCAACGCAACGCAACGCAACGCAACGCAACGCAACGCAACGCAACGCAACGCAACGCAACGCAACGCAACGCAACGCAACGCAACGCAACGCAACGCAACGCAACGCAAACGCAAACGCAACGCAACGCAACGCAACGCAATGTAATGTAACATAATGTTATGTAAAGTATGTAACGTATGTCACGTAACGTAATATACATGATATAACCTTTGATTTGCTATATACATTACGAAAAATAGTCGCACGAATAAAATTGGTTAATATCATTGAATGAAATTCTCTAATGATCATTATTTCCACCGGATTCATGACGTCGACATTAACTATAACCTAATTTATGATTATTGATATTTTTGGGCCGTCTCTATGACTTAAACCTGTATTTGACTAATTTCTCGGCTACGCCTAGCTTACATGTTCGGCCGGATAATTCGATATCATCAGCATCATTGCGTTCGTGTCTGCCCATAAGTCGGACCACACACACCGTCCGCGGCATTGAACACTTTATTTTTCCTGCACTGTAGTTAAGCGTGATATATCATTGCTTAGTTAAGGTGTAATACATCATTCTTTGGTTGTAGCTTTCACTGATTTATGTTGCTCTTAGATCAGATTATCGGTGTATTGTTTGCCATGTCATATTACATTACGGTGTGAGCTAATAAAAACCCGTCAGAAGTCATGTAAGTCACGCAGTCATGGCGCACTTGCCGCGGTTTTGCTTTACATAAAATGACAAAATGCTTCTCTTTCACTTATTAACATTTTCACTCAGTCACTCAATCGTATCCCCGGCGTCAAATCATGCGTAAATCAGGCTGTCACACGCTCCTATAATATCGTAGTATAGGCACCTAGCAGACAACACGACGGAGTTGTTTAGTACAAAATCACACAAGGTATATCACAACGTTGCCATGGTTACCGAGGTTGCCTTTTTACTATACTGCATTACCGCCCATCTGCAAATACAGTGACTGTGTTCATAAAGGTATACACACACACACGTTAAAGACTCCCAGTGATTACATTTGTGAAATGTCACTTAATAATATAGTATGCGGGATTCTATTATCATTATTACTGCAGACTATTATTTGCGAGAGTATGTCACGAGGCTAGAAAAACGGAATCATAAAAATCAATTGGAGTCAACAAATTTGATCTCCTAGGCCGGAATGCTACTACGAATGCCACAGAGGGGTACACATACAGACAATGCGGATATGACAGATCTAAACTGCAATGTGATGCAATCATAGAAGGAGACAATTGACAAATCTAACCTTCCATAAGATACTACAACATAATACATGGACATACCTGAACTTCAATAAAATTCCAGCCAACAAAACCAGATGTATACGCAACAATCGTCAAACGTAACCATCATTCAACGTTATTCTAACGACACAAGATAATTATACGAAAAGACACTGAAACCTAACCTTAATTGACATGTTTCGCTTTCTACCCAAGGTTTACGACTACATGACCGATTGATGATGTAAGATCTTGTCCGTGAATTTGCGAAGAAAAAAAGAAATCTTGGAATTCTTGGAATCGGGATGGATATCCACTGGAGATATCCGATTATAAATACAATAGACCATCGTTTGTGGTTCGTTATCCGCGCGGTAAGGGTTGAAATTCAATTGTTATTAGCGTCTGTCAGATAATAGCCATGAGCCTGAGAAGATGATACCTGTTTCCTTGCAAAAATCCAATATATCCACCGCCGCAGGCAGCTCTTAAAGAGTACGCCACTATTATTGTGTTTCTACATAATGTACATTGCACGTCGCAATACAACACTACACAAGGTATCATCATTCGTCCGTGTCCTGTAATTCTACGAAGTCTGTTAGTCTTGTTAATGGACCCACGATGAGTCAACCATTGAGCTATACCATTTCAGACAAATCTTGATACGGTTTACGTTGAATTACATTGCATACATACAATGTTTTGATTTGAAGGTATTTCACTCAATTGTCCGTTAACATCAATGAGTGGAGTAACGAGTCAGATGGAATACAGCCTATACGATAGGATTTGTGTATGAGAACTAATGCATATTGCTGAAATTTAGACATGGAAGAGACACAACACGCAAAGCGCAAAGGTAAGACCATAAGACCATTTGTTGATGAGGTTAAGCTTAATGTGGACATGGTCTAGTGAGCGGAGGATGGCTGTCCTGTTGTTCGCATCATGCGAAGTGTTGGTGACTCATTGTCACTCACGCAGGTTTCTAAAGGCTTATCCGGGTTACTAATTTCCCCCGTAATTAGCATCGGTTAACATCATTGGTGGGTCCAGCATCTTTTTTTGGGGGGGGGGGCGGGGCGGAGGAGGTAGAAATTTTGCAGGATAAGAAGCGCGACAAAAATTTGCATTCTAATGTCACAGACATTTTAAACTAATTTTAACATTAACATGATTAAAAGTCAACATTTTCGATTATTTGGGGGACAAAATGGGGTGGGGTTTGAGCTGACTGGGGAGGAAGGTAACTAAGGGCACTTGCCCCATGCCCCATCCGTGGCGCCGTTACTGCTTAACATTTCATTATACATATTAATGTTCATCTGAAACAGTTTAGAACTTAGAGCGGACTAAATAACATATTGGATCTCCGGTTTCCATAAAATGGGGATATCCTGTCAAAACTACCTCTTTCACACACATTATAGGAAATTATTGAGGCTGTTGTGTTTATATATTGTCTACTTCACATGTATCTTGAAGGTACGGGAATGATTGATTGGTGGGTAGAAAAGAAATCTTGTCAATTGTTTTGTAATGTAAGATGTCGGATAATATCGATTCACAAACCAGGGCTGTGTACAAACGGCGAGGAAATAGCAAGATAATTGTGGACATTATTTCAATAGAGATACAAGAAGGAAAGGGAAGAGAAATGCACAAAAGGAAGGGGAAATAAGGAATGGGGACGCGCAATAAGGAAAGGAAAACTGATAAAAGATAGCAAAGACGTTAATATCATACCGATATCATATAGATGGTATGAGAAAAAGTAATAAAGGTGAGGAAGAGGATCAGAAGGAAATAGTAAAAAATGAGGAAATAATTGGAAGATGGAGAAAAAAGATCAGATTCCAATTAGGCTCATTCTTGAGGAAGTACACGTACTGGGACATTTTAGGTATAGCAAAACAGTACATACTGTCAGTAGCATACACGTAACTGCGACTTTGAGGTCAGCAAAACAGTACACGTACTGTCAGTAGCACACACGTACTGCAATACCACCCATATCCCCATTCGTTTGTATCCAGAAGGTTAATTCTGTCTTATTTCAGGTGGGAACTGGATACCTCATAAACTCGGCCTCCAATTTATCTGTATTAGATAAATTTAGGCTGGCAAATATGTGTTCGACTAAGTGCAGTAAAGTATTAACGCTTTCCATGCGGCAGGCGTCTGAAGACGACATTCCAAAATGTCACAAAGTGTTCCAAATGATGTCAGAATTATTGAATTCCATTACCATATTTTGAATCACCATGAGAAATGCATTAAAATAAGTACAAACATGCCTAGTATTGGTTCAGTAATCCTTGAGATAGACTTTGAAAGTAGGGAAAGGTTTCTGAAACATCTGTTTTGTATATGGTAAAACTCATCTCCGCGTGGAAAGTATTATCGAAGTCAAACCATTGCTGCAAGCCTTTGTCACTAACACTTTACCTTTGATTATACGACCGAATTAACATAAAAACGTGTCAATTTCATGTGTGTTTCATCATGTACCGCTTGATCTGATTACCCAACCCTTTTAGCTATGATAAGAAATAATTATAGCCAGAGAACAGCGCCAAAATACAGATATTGTGACGAAATATTAGCAATTTATCATCCATCAATCAGCTGAGTGTAGCATCATGATAGTGATGAGAAAATTGTGCTATACAGGGTGTCCCTATAAAAGGGTGCACGTGTGCCATGTCATTGCTCTCCACTCTTATTCACACTGTAAACATAGAGTTTAGAGATTAAATGCGTTTCTAAACACCATTTTGCACCACGTTTGTAAACATGTCAAATTTCTAAACACTAACATGTCAGATCCATAAATATGCATGTCAAATATCTTAACACACGGTGTTTAATTTCTAAATATGAGCGATCTAAACACCATCTTGCACCACGTTTCTAAATACTGTTTTTTACAGTGCAGTATTTGGCATTAATGATTATAACAGCTCGTAAGATAATTCGGTTGACTTTCAAATGCCGTTTACTCGAATGTAATTGCACTTAATAATCCAATAACGATATGCTTGATCAACCACGCGTGCTTAAAAACGAGTTGTGCCACTTTTGGAACAAAAAGATCCTTGTGAAAAGAGTCATTATGCTCATTTAATATTCAGTATACTAATTGATGTCCATATATGAGCTTAAAGATAACTAATTAGCTTTCGAAAGCCGTTTGCTTTATCCTATCTAAGAATGCTTCAAACGTATCTGACACAACTTTTGATTTTTATTGCTTTTGCTTAAACAAGTATAGCTTTGAATAGGCTAAAGCAAAATTCGAGAAAACAAACTGTATCTAAAATTATCAAATCCAAATACGAACATTTTAATGATCAAAACAACACATTCTTTAAAAAATATCTTTTTCTAAAAGTGGCTCAAGCCCGATATTGATTGCTCGTTTTTTTGGTCAAACATATTTTTAGATTGAGAAAAGTATATACAATAAAAAACCTGCATTTCAAAGCCAGCTAAGTTGTCTTTTAGTTTATATAAAGATTTATGTTAAAGGTAGATGTACCGATTGCTGGCCCGATTTTCAACTTGATGTTTTCTATTTTACATGCAAGGTCATCCTTAAAATTGTCACATTCCAAACTTTGAGTTGCATAACTCCAATGGTTCTTATTTTAGAAGGACATGGTCACAAAACAATTGCTCATTGAGTAGTACACAAAATAGCTGGTGGTTAACCACCTTTGGCAGTAATTCACCACATTTTAACCTATAATTTCTCAATGGAACATTTCTGGTCCCTAAGATTTTACAGACATAATGAGAAAAATATGGAGATTCTTCTGATATCAAAATATCTTGATGTGAAAAAAAAATCATAGCCCCAAAAAAGTGATCGGAACATACACCTTTAAATACTGAATATTAAATGAACACGTGCATTCTTTTTAGGGACACCCTGTATATTAACTCAAAGATATGAAATTAATATGCCTAAAGCATATCATTGAAATCGAGAATCAAGTGTGTGTAAAAAAAATTAAAAATATATTCGTTGAAAATGCAACGGTTTCAATTGACCACAAATAATTAAACAAAAAACTATCGTGCAAATTAAAAATATTGTAAGTTGAATTTGGATTTCACAATATTGGTAATTGGATGTCTAGACGGTAATGTCCACAGGGCTGTATACTGTGACTTTTTCTCCAGGAAAACTCTAGGATTACTGTGTTAACACTTTATCCGCGGCTTTTGGTTTTACCATATAAAAAACAGATTTTCAGAAACCTTTCCCAATTTTCAAAGTCTAACTCAAGGATTACTGAACCAATACGAGGCATTTTTGTACTTATTTCAATGCATTTCACACGGTGATTAATTCCAATATGGTTATGAAATTTAACAATTTTGACATTTTTTAAACAGTTTGAGACATTTTGGAATGTCGTCTGCAAACGCCTGCCGCGTGGAAAGTGTTAAGAAAATCTGTTTGAATCATAAAAGTAGATGATTTCCTCGTAGTTATAATAAAGTGGTGCTCCCGTATCCACACTGTAAGCATTCGTTGTTACCTGAATTAAGGACCATTGTAAAATGTGTTATATACATGTATATATATTGGGTAGACCGCAACAAGCGTTTACGTATGATAAGATACTAGGATTGTGTCATTATTAACGGAAAATGGTGATTTTATATACACTCGAGAAAAAGGAAAAACAGGGGGAAAATCAGAAAAAGAGCATCCGCTCTATCATTCAATAAATGCAAAACATTTCATATTTCATTAAGACAACTCGTGACAAGTGGGAGTGGGTAGGGGAAATGGGAAATAATAAATTGTACGTGTAAAGTTCGATGACATAGGGTATAACCAATCCTAATAGATACTACTTGCATGTAAGACAGCAAGCCATGGACGTCAACATATTTCAACAAAAGACGGTAAAGCCTGTTGCACCAGTTTTAGTTTCAGTTTCCTGAAAGTGCCTGGTGCTAAGCATAGATAAAAGGAACCGACAATTTGGAACCCGGTAGTATATTTTAACGGAATAATCGTATTGGAAACTGGAAACCAATGCTTAGCACCATGCTGGCCGGAAACTGGATTCGTTTCGAATGCTTATTTTCCATACTAGTCAAATCCATTGAGCTATTCCAGTTGCAATCCCTTATACGCCCTATGGAAGACATGACCTTAAAGGTATATTATGTGATCTTTCCAGGGAACGCCCTCAACATCGAAAAAAAAATTGAAAGCAGACTTTCTTGCAGATTTACATTTCTGATCATAAATCGTACATACATTCCAAGTTACAGGGCGATACGATTCTTAATTACTTTAAAATCATGGTTTTAGAGTGAAAATAGTTTATATTTTCACTCTAAATTCACTCTAAAACCATGATTTAGGAATCGTATCGCTCTGTAACTTGGAATGTATGTACGATTTATGATTAGAAATGTAAATCTGCAAGAAAATCTACTTTCTAAAAAAATCATGAATAGAGGGCGCTCTCTGGAAAAGATCACATAAGGAGTGTAGATTTCAAATGGAGTCATGAAATGAAATGTACGCTCTCTGAGGAGGGGAAGATTAAGGTTATATCTTCCATAGAGAATGTATGGATTCCAAAGGAATAACCTACGAGGGTCATTCAATAAGTCTCCTCACTCATAACGTCGCTAATATGAATGTCAGGTATATGACATTTGTCATGAGTATAGCTCTGAATCATAGCAACACATTTATTGTAAATTATAATTGATATCTGTTTTACTTTTGTTATGATGCGGTCAAAGCCAGAAAGAGATTTTTGACAACGGAAACGGAAAATTACCTTTAAAAAATTTCAGGTTTTTTTTAACCATATATAAGACATTGTAAGAGCATGATTTAAATATTGAAGAAAAAAAATCAATGAATGATATCTGAATATATTACAGTGTTATCATGTATGAATAAGATTGTAAGCAAATAGTGTAGTAACAGCTCAAATGTATTGCTATGCCTTTGGCATACTGAAATACTGCTTCAGTCAAATTTTCGTTGTTACAAGTCTAGCCACAGTGATGCCTCCTACGTTAAATCTTTAACATAATAGTCGCTTTATGAGTTTTACTTATGTGCAACCTTCAGAATAGTTGATTATTCATCAGGTAGTCAATGATACAAAATCATCTCTTCAAGACACTTGCAATCGCTCCATTTAGTACTGTATATTGAATATCTCTTAGTTCTAATGAAAATATGACTTTTGCAGGGTTCTCTAGGGGAGGAGTAAACTTAATGGTTGTCCTAATCTGGTTGTGACTTATCAGAGTATTATTACGTTGAGTATGTTATTTTACAAAATAGAATATCATAACCGACCGAAATCATCGGATGCTTTGTGAACAGGCACAGAAAATATGTACCCGTAGATTTCTCAATACTATTAAGGATATAATCAACCACAAAAATTAAATAATGATGTTTTTAGGATGTGTCCTAAAAAGCAGATTAATTTAACATGATCCGGTAAAATAGCATTTAAAAATCAATCAATCGCGTTGAAAAACCAGCGGTGCCAAAGATATTATTCAATAGATATTGAAAATGCATTACATGTCTGTATTTTGCTGATTCAGCTGATAAATAACATTACTGTTGATAGGAATTACATGACACGCTGTTTTATTTGTAGCAATTTCATACTCTGAATGCATGTGCTATAATAATTCATATCTACGGTTTAAAATAACATGCTGTATGTCCTTTATACTATGTTAGCTGATATCAATGTTTTATATTATTCGATAGCTATCAAAATTGCATGACTTATTATGCTATCTACTGCCAATACCAATACAGATTATGAAGGGATAACAAGATGCCGAAATATTAAAAACTTCATCGCATTCGCATATGACCGGTTCACGCCTGGAATATGGTCCTCCATCTCTCTGATTACATCCGGCTTTCGGGGAGGGTAGGGGGTGTTCAAATTATTTTGAGGTCGTAATACCATCAATTTGATCGATGTTATTGGCGCAGAGATAACAAAAAGAATCTTTCAAGAATCATATGTAATTTTGCATTCTGTCGTTTTAATGGCTTCAATCTAATTCAAACTATCTCTAAAACACACCCACGACTAAATCCTCTTTGTGGTGGTATACATCGTTTTTAATATTACGACCCACATACAAATTATAACGTCACATTTCATACTTGCAATTGGAAGAAAATATATATTAAAGTGGGTTTTGTGCGGTTGCCATGACAATAATTTTAAATGCCATACTTGTGGGTGAAAACACTGTGGGTATATGAGTGATTTTGCAATATTGTGCCGATATCATGTCAAGGTAAATTTTTCGACTGGATATTCAGTTTTAAGAATTTATATTATTATTCTATTTTAACAACCACTAGGATTTATTCTGAATCTTTTTAGCGAATGAGGTTACCCCGGACTTGACGCCCCTATACCATCACCAGAAGCAGGCAGTAATTGTTTACATCAGAATAGCTGACACAAAACTCACAATAATAGCAACTTGACCTCGAAACTATCATTATCTTTAATAAAATTTATTGGATAGACCCCGTAATATCAACGCTATTTTTACGCTCAGTCAGGTTATATCCTACTTTGAATTGATTAATATTCAACACTTATGTTTTAGCAATTATTTGCTTCAAGAGAATAAGTTAATGTCGGCAAGAGATTCAAAGGTCGAGTTCAGTGAAGGCTTCATAAAACAAAATGAATGTTTTTGTATCTTGAAATGAATAGATGAACACTATCGGTCTCTTTGTTTGAATTAAAATTCATACATAAACTGATTATAGTAAAGGGACTGTAATGTTTTCCGTAGGGGAGTTCCGAATTATACCGAAAGCCGTCGACATTTTTGTGTGACCATCCCTAACTGATGGCCGATAATCTTATGACACACCCTGGATGGTCTGGATGTTTTATTTCTATTTATTAACTTGCTTTCTTGCTTACTTACCTACTTACTGGAACAGTGAAACGTATGCATTATTGAACGATCTTAAGGGAGTTATCGAACAGGGAAACAATATAAACGTGATTAAGTAATCTTTTGAGGGACCGCGGGAATAGGGAAATGTACGCAATTGATTGTTCTAGGAGGGGAACACTCGAGCAGGGAAACGTTCGTTATTGAGTCTTCTTTTTAGGGACCGCGGGAATAGGGAAATGTACGCAATTGATTGTTCTAGGAGGGGAGCACTCGAGCAGGGAAACGTTCGTTATTGAGTCATCTTTTTAGGGGCCGCTGGGGTAGGGAAATGTACGCAATTAAGTGTTCTGGGGAGGGAGCTCTCGAGCAGGGAAACGTACGTTATTGAGTCATCTTTTAAGGGACCGCTAGAATAGGGAAATGTACGCGATTGAGTGTTCTGGGAGAGAGATCTCGAGCAGGGACACGTACGTTATTGAGTCATCAATGAAACGAATGTCATTATTGAACGATCTTAAGGGAGTTGTCGAACAGGGAAACATTATAAACGTAATAAAAAGTAATCTTTTAAGGGAACGCTGGAATAGGGAAATGTTTTTAACCGTATTGTATGGTTAATAAGACATTGTAAGAGCATGATTTAAATATTGAAGAAGAAAAAAGGAAATCAATGAATGATATCTGAATATATTACAGTGTTATCATGTATGAATAAGATTGTAAGCAAATAGTGTAGTAACAGCTCAAATGTATTGCTATGACTTTGGCATACTGAAATACTGCTTCAGTCAAATTTCCGTTGTTACAAGTATAGCCACAGTGATGCCTCCTACGTTAAATATTTAACATAATAGTCGCTTTATGAGTTTTATTTTTGTGCAACCTTCAGAATAGTTGATTATTCATCAGGTAGTCAATGATACAAAATCATCTCTTCAAGACACTTGCAATCGCTCCATTTAGTACTGTATATTGAATATCTCTTAGTTCTAATGAAAATATGACTTTTGCAGGGTTCTCTAGGGGAGGAGTAAACTTAATGGTTGTCCTAATCTGGTTGTGACTTATCAGAGTATTATTACGTTGAGTATGTTATTTTACAATATAGAATATCATAACCGAAATCATCGGATGCTTTGTGAACAGGCACAGAAAATATGTACCCGTAGATTTCTCAATACTATTGAGGATATAATCAACCACAAAAATTAAATAATGAGGTTTTTTAGGATGTGTCCTAAAAAGCAGATTAATTTAACATGATCCGGTAAAATAGCATTTAAAAATCAATCACGCGTTGAAAAACCAGCGGTGCCAAAGATATTATTCAATAGATATTGAAAATGCATGACATGTCTGTATTTTGCTGATTCAGCTGATAAATAACATTACTGTTGATAGGAATTACATGACACGCTGTTTTATTTGTAGCAATTTCATACTCTGAATGCATGTGCTATAATAATACATCTCTACGGTTTTAAATAACATGCTGTATGTCCTTTATACTATGTTAGCTGATATCAATGTTTTATATTATTCGATAGCTATCAAAATTGCATGACTTATTATGCTATCTACTGCCAATACCAATACAGATTATAAAGGGATAACAAGATGCCGAAATATTAAAAACTTCGTCGCATTCGCATATGACCGGTTCACGCCTGGAATATGGTCCTCCATCTCTGATTACATCCGGCTTTCGGGGAGGGTAGGGGTGTTCAAATTATTTTGAGGTCGTAATACCATCAATTTAATCGATGTTATTGGCGCAGAGATAACAAAAAGAATCTTTCAAGAATCATATGTGATTTTGCATTCTGTCGTTTTAATGGCTTCAATCTAATTCAAACTATCTCTAAAACACACCCACGACTAAATAGTATACATCGTTTTTAATATTACTACCCACATACAAATTATAACGTCACATTTCATACTTGGAATTGGAAGAAAATATATATTAAAGTGGGTTTTGTGCGGTTGCCATGACAATAATTTTAAATGCCATACTTGTGGGTGAAAACACTGTGGGTATATGAGTGATTTTGCAATATTGTGCCGATATCATGTCAAGGTAAATTTTTCGACTGGATATTCAGTTTTAAGAATTTATATTATTATTCTATTTTAACAACCACTAGGATTTATTCTGAATCTTTTTAGCGAATGAGGTTACCCCGGACTTGACGCCCCTATACCATCACCAGAAGCAGGCAGTAATTGTTTACATCAGAATAGCTGACAAAAAACTCACAATAATAGCAACTTGACCTCGAAACTATCATTATCTTTAATAACATTTATTGGATAGACCCCGTAATATCAACGCTATTTTTACGCTCAGTCAGGTTATATCCTACTTTGAATTGATTAATATTCAACACTGATGTTTTAGCAATTATTTGCTTCAAGAGAATAAGTTAATGTCGGCAAGAGATTCAAAGGTCGAGTTCAGTGAAGGCTCCATAAAACAAAATGAATGTTTTTGTATCTTGAAATGAATAGATGAACACTATCGGTCTCTTTGTTTGAATTAAAATTCATACATGAACTGATTATAGTAAAGGGACTGTAATGTTTTCCGTAGGGGAGTTCCGAATTATACCGAAAGACGTCGACAATTTTTTGTGTGACCATCCCTAACTGATGGCCGATAATCTTATGACACACCCTGGATGGTCTGGATGTTTTATTTCTATTTATTAATTTGCTTTCTTGCTTACTTACCTACTTACTGGAACAGTGAAACGTATGTCATTATTGAACGATCTTAAGGGAGTTATCGAACAGGGAAACAATATAAACGTGATTAAGTAATCTTTTGAGGGACCGCGGGAATAGGGAAATGTACGCAATTGATTGTTCTAGGAGGGGAGCACTCGAGCAGGGAAACGTTCGTTATTGAGTCTTCTTTTTAGGGACCGCGGGAATAGGGAAATGTACGCAATTGATTGTTCTAGGAGGGGAGCACTCGAGCAGGGAAACGTTCGTTATTGAGTCATCTTTTTAGGGGCCGCTGGGGTAGGGAAATGTACGCAATTAAGTGTTCTGGGGAGGGAGCTCTCGAGCAGGGAAACGTACGTTATTGAGTCATCTTTTAAGGGCCCGCTGGATTAGGGAAATGTACGCGATTGAGTGTTTTTGGGAGAGAGCTCTCGAGTAAGGACACGTACGTTATCTTTTAAGGGACCGCTGGAATAGGGAAATGTACTCAATTGAGTGTTTTGGGGAGCTCTCGAGCAGGGAAACGTACGTTATTGAGTCATCTTTTAAGGGACCGCTGGAATAGGGAAATGTACGCGATTGAGTGTTCTTGGAGAGATCTCTCGAGCAGGAACACGTACGTTATTGAGTCATCAATGAAACGTATGTCATTATTGAACGATCTTAAGGGAGTTATCGAACAGGGAAACATTATAAACGTAATAAAAAGTAATATTTTAAGGGAACGCTGGAATAGGGAAATGTACGCAATTGATTGTTCTAGGAGGGGAGCACTCGAGCAGGGAAAAGTTCGTTATTGAGTCATCTTTTTAGGGGCCGCTGGAATAGGGAAATGTACGCGTTTGAGTGATCTTGGGAGGGAGCTCTCGAGCAGGGAAACGTACGTTATTGAGTCATCTTTTAAGGGCCCGCTGGAATAGGGAAATGTACGCAATTGGGTGTTCTGGGGGAGAGAGCTCTCGAGCAGAGACACGTACGTTATTGAGTCATCTTTTAAGGGACAGCTGGAATAGGGAAATGTACTCAATTGAGTGTTCTGGGGAGGGAACTCTCGAGCAGGGAAACGTACGTTATTGAGTCATCTTTAAAGGGACCGCTGGAATAGAGAAATGTACTCAATTGAGTGTTCTTGGGAGGGAGCTCTCGAGCAGGGAAACGTACGTTATTGAGTCATCTTTTAAGGGCCCGCTGGAATAGGGAAATGTACGCAATTGGGTGTTCTGGGGAGAGAGCTCTCGAGCAGGGAAACGTACGTTATTGAGTCATCTTTAAAGGGACCGCTGGAATAGGGAAATGTACGTACTTAAGTGTTCTTTAAAGGGAGCGCTGGAAAAGGAAACGTACACGATTAGGTGATATTGTAGGGTTCTGATCTTTAAAAGGATCGCTGAAACAGGAAAATGTACGTCATTAAATGATATTTTAGGGAGTAAGGAAACGTACATAAAGACTTACTTACTGGAACAGTATTTCTTTAAAAGGGTGATCATTAGTCATTTCCACCATTTTATACATTGGCCTACAGTACTGCTACTGCTGGTTGTAACTTATCACTCTTTGATCAATTATTAAACATAACCATTTTTCTTCCAGTAGCGCTTACCATCAATCAAAAATGACAATTTTTGTCTTTTGATACACTTAAAATTCAGAGGAAAGTCTACCGTTTTTATTTATTCGATATTTCTATTCATCATTTGTATAGTTATATTCCATAAAAAACCGCCACCAATATAAAACGTGTAAAAACCCAAATATTTCTCTTCCTAAAAATACTGGAATTAGGGAATATTTTATAATGGTGATTATGTTTCACCATGTCTCAACTGAATATTTCAGTAATTACATTCTTCTGAAATCTCACGGGTACGACAGTGACAGCGCCCATTTATCCTTGACGAATAAAAAAGAGTAAATATTATTTCTAATAATGCACACTGAATGGTTTTGGAGGTGTTGATAGAAGAAACTAAAGATAGACTTGGTACAATTACTAGCCTTGATATTAATTATGTTATTGGTTTTTTATATTGTAAAATTCATGGATGTAAACCCTTTTGCATATTAATAAGTACATTTCTTTTCAAGAACCTACATGTGATATTAAAATTGATTTATTTCATAGGAATCATGGGGCATAAGGCAATTATTACAAAAGGTTACATAACACGATAGAGAATTGTTTTCAACAAAATCACAATTGAAGTTCAATACGTATGCTGATCCAATCTCGTTTTCCCCCGGCAAAATTAAGATTTTGGTATCAAAAGAAAGCTCATAAGATGATATCTAGCCTTTTTAGATGTATACAGTTTTTTACATTATTTAGATATCAACGTTGTGATGTCTCAAGCTTTGCCACCAAACCAACTTTTATCTTATAAGAAAAGGCTTACCGATTTCAATTTTCTTAAGAATTCCCTGAAAACGCTTCATCTGACGGCGATGGAGTTTTACTGACCTGGGAGTTCCTGCAGCTGTGGATTTAACTGACCCGCTATCGCAAAGCTCCGCGACGTGGGAACGATTTTGTTGTGTAAATACTGTAAAAACATAATATTTTTCCTTTCAAATGGTTTTTACTGTGTATTTCTGGGAAGTAAGATTTGTATTGATACTTATTCATTGATTCATCGGATTACAGAAATAAGCTTTATTATAAATTACAAAACGTCAATCAGCCGATAACAAGCAGAAGCAACGTTTAATTTAAATGCAGTTATTTTGTCAAGGAGGCAATAAATCTACAATTTCTCATACAAATGATTTGATTGTTCTAGGAGGGGAGCACTCGAGCAGGGAAACGTTCGTTATTGAGTCATCTTTTTAGGGGCCGCTGGAATAGGGAAATGTACGCGTTTGAGTGTTCTTGGGAGGGAGCTCTCGAGCAGGGAAACGTACGTTATTGAGTCAACTTTTAAGGGCCCGTTGGTAATATGGATCAATGAATAAAAATGTATCAATTCATCTACATTGTCAAACTATACGGAGCATTAATACTTTCCACGCGGCAAGCGTCTGCAGACGACATTCCAAAATTCGTAATTCGAAACGGATGAAGATTTTACCTTTATATATGCACTTGTATCGAAACTTTAGACGTATTGAGGGCGTTGCTGGTGGTCCAGGAGCTCGAACCAGACGACGCTGGACACGGGCGTATTCACGAATATTCATGTAAACATATGCGAACGAAGTTACATGATCAAGTGAATGGGACGAACGCTTTAAATTCAAAAATGATACTGACACTGCGGATGGTTAGCCACCCACAGTGGATTTAGGATGAAATAATTTAGTTCCAACGTGTGATGAATTTTATGGGGTCATATAATCAAAATCCGTTGTTACATTGAAACCAACAGAAATTCAAAATTAACGGCCGTTCGTGTCCACCGTCGTCTGGCTCGAACAACGTGTGATGAGTATAATATAAATATAAGTATTCTGCATAAGATAGACAATCAGTAACGGTAGCTGCTGTGTCTCTATCCAGGGATTCAATCTGACGACGACCCTGCGATTTCTAGATACAATGGTATATAGTTGATGGCGCTCACCACTTGGAAATCTAAATTTCTTTGAAATATTTTTAACAAATCATTTATTGTGACAAGTTCCTTTATGGCCTAATGGGGCAAATTAGGAAAAACACAAGGTTGTGGTACTCAATAGTCTTGGATCTTTGGTCGTCGATGAGAATTCTACACAACAGGGACTTGAACGGCTTAATTAAATATAATTAGATGAAAGTTCTGCTGTGTTGGTAATAAAATAGTAATAATTAATAATAATAATATTAACACTTTCGTCGTTGTTAACATAAGATAATAATTACCTCGAATTTTCAAGTATTTTTGTTAATATATATAAATCTTCTGATGAAAGGTGGCGCGGGTAAATATTATATTATTTTGAGAACGAAATACCAGCAACAAATTAATTAAGATAGTAGTTGGGAGATTTGAGCATGCTTTGATTTAATGGTGTGCATTCATAATCACATTCATTTTGAGAAGCTCTGGGAAAATGTCTGTCTATGATTTTTTTCTTGTCTGTCACTTCATGCAGTTACAGGAAATAGACGCAGATTTGGTTTATTTGTCGCTTTAGGAATGAGTGGTGTGCATTCATAATCACATTCATTTGGGGAAGCTCTGGGATGATTATTATCTGTCTGTCACTTCACGCAGTAACAGAAAAAAGACGCAGATTTTGCCTATTTGTCGCTTTTAGACCTTCCTTTCAGTATTGTGTCGTAGTCGCGGATCCTTACTTTTGGTAGACAAACCTGCCACACACATACATTTCGTGTACAATTGAGAAATGTCTATTTTGGTAGGTAAACTTCAAATCTAATTTATAAACGAACAAAGTTATACAAAAATGTGATATTTTCACTTTATATAATTTAGTTATGTTCCTAATAGTGTCAATTTATCAACCCTCCTAGAAATATTTTAAACAAAATATTGTATTTCAGTGGTTTTAATACAGCGCGCGAAATCTACTACTTTTCCCATTGAGTGCACACACACAGAAATCAGCTGCCTTATTTCTTATAAACACCCCTGTATGAAATGCATTTTCCTTGAGTGCGTCATTCCATGTATGGGCATGCAATTACCATATATGGTAGCCCTGACCTTCAGCTACATCCCCATTTGTGTAATATTCTAAATTTATTTCCATAACTCGAGATTGGACTCTTTGAACGAATGCACATATTATGCTAGATATTCTATTGTATACTACACATTCCTGGGAATCTGTTGGTATAAGCATTTAGACATTTGTTATGCATAATTTGATACAAATCAATGGTGACCATGGTTACAATTAAAAAAATTATGTAATATACTTTTGTTAAACATGGTGGCACCGGAATATAATCATGTCAAACAAATATGGCGTTAGGTACCTAATTTGCATTTTTGAGATTTGAATAATTAATTGAATAATTTGCATATTTGATAAGATTTCGAACTGATTGTCAGTTTAATAGATACATCTTAGCACAGGTATCATCATACCAAATGTCATTAGTTTACTACCTACAGAACTTGAGATATTTAGTAACGCATATTTAACTAGCTAGACTTAGTAATTTGTTTAGGATTTCCACATTACGAATTGAATTTTGGCAAACATAGTGCATTTTCAGGAACCTGATGTACAAAATATGGAATAAAATACACTTCTGATTTTCCATCAGCTGATAAACATGTGAGGAGTGTGATGATTCATGCGTTTTTTATTCATTTTAAGAACATGGTTATTCAAATAAAGAGGTTCAACGTTGACAAAAATCAATTTTTGGCTCAAAATGGCATTTCGTGGCAGGTTTTTGACTACTTTTGGAGAGTTTCAAATGACCAAAGCGCCAGAACGCATTACTTAGATCTATTGCCAAGATCTTTAAAATGACACATGTTTTGTTGAATTCCAATATATTTGAAATGTTAGTGTGCTATACCTCCTTATATAGTAATAGAACTTATCATCACCTGAAACCCGAATAAGGCCTATAGCAAAGAATGTATACGAGCTTATACGGCCGTTTGGAAGTGTTGCTATGGTGCTATTGCAAAGTGAGATAAAATGACAAGCACTCCCAACAATTTCGTCACAAG
Source organism: Ophiura sarsii (assembly GCA_035610835.1). NCBI lineage: Eukaryota > Metazoa > Echinodermata > Ophiuroidea > Amphilepidida > Ophiuridae > Ophiura > Ophiura sarsii. The sequence continues at coordinate 16,817,307 of CM069456.1, read as the reverse complement.
TTTACCTATAATAATTGAAATTGACTAACAGCAGTTCGAGAGTTACCCCCTGCATCGCGCTGGTTTCTAATTTCAAATACGATTTATTACGTCAAAATAATTAGTCGGGTTCCAAAGCGTTGGCAATAACTATTTTCCTTTCATTTTCAAGCTCCCGAAAAGAGAGATTAATAGTAATTTCAGCCAGAAGGCGCACCTATGGTACACGTCATGGTTTGACTAGAAGTGTGGCTAGAAATCTTTCAGCCCGGCGACGGTCTTGTATTCAAACTCGGGGGCTGAGTGGTTTCCCTTGGACAGTCACTGAACGGAACAATTTTCTAGAGACTATTGCGGATCATAAGTCTTCCCAGACATACGTTGCTAGTTAGAAAGAACTATTGATCACGTTGTTGTTAGACTTGACGGGAGGATCAACTAGGGTGTACAAGGGGAAGAACAGGTCGGTGCCACTGTACACAGATTCCCATTGCCGACGTTGAAGCCTCTAATGTTTTTCGCCCTCGATTTACAACGTACATTTATGCTAATGAGTTGACGCAAAAGGTACGTCGCGCAGACTTCGCCTGCATCGAACGTCTCAATGTCCCTTATAAGGACTTTTGTGCTGTCAATCATGGCGTTGTCAAGATAGCGCCCTCGTTTTACAAGGTACATTTCCAGACACGCCCCATTTAGGCACGCCCCAGTTCCATATATGGGAGGCTTTCAGTTTGCGATTCGAATAGCCTCTCCCATTACTATTAAACTCCCTGGGAAGAATAAGAATGGCAAAGGATAAGCGATAGTTGTGATTATTAGCTTGTGTAGGAAATAGTGAGGCATCCATGTATAGTAGTACGTCAAAAATAAAATAAAATATATCAATGTTTTAGCATTGCCAAATTGCATGTGTGACCTATTAATGCTATAGTTTAATCAGTTCCAAATTGGCGAGAAATATTCGGTTTCATCTTTTCGCGCGCAAAAGTAATCCAAGGACTCGATTATGGCCACACGCACGTGGTTTTGGTCGCACGCATGCGCAGTTCGCTTGTTACCTTCATGCTCGCACGCGTCCTTCTGTATTTATTCGCTGCTGTAAGGAGGGTTCGCCAATTTGGAGCTGATCAAACTATAGTGTGGAGTCAGTGAATGAAGTGGATACCCTTACGAACTACAGAAGAATTTTAAGGATTTTCACAAGGCATGAATCAGGAAAGGTCTTGTACAAACTGATGAACTCTTTAAGTTGATTAAAATTATGTTCAACATTTGTCCTTACTTTGCAGTTGCACGCAGTTCCAATGCCTTCTTCAGGAAGACTTCGGCTAAACTACGAGCTGCGTTTCGCTTTTTCCTATGGTTAATAAGCCACATCGCATACCTGAACATATTCGCTTACATCTGGTATGCTCTGTGCCGTGTGTTTGGACGTAGACAACTCCGTCAACCTTCCTACGGATATAACAAATATGTCAAGTATTCTGGATCCTTTATGCAGAGAATTGGATATTTTTTACGAAGCGGTAAGTTAATGAATGAAATACAGAGTGAAAATGATTGATGGTGTTTAAAGGAGTACAATACTGGCAGAAATCACAGAAACCATTTTGTCCTTTGTTTATAACCCATTATGGTTCTTGAGTAGAACCTAAATGAGTTATTCAGACACTTAAGATTATCTTTTCTGTCTCTTAAAAACCCTTAATGGTTCTCCAAATGGTTTTCAATTTTCAAGAATAGTTTTCGATGGTAGAGAGAAGATTCTCATTAACTTAAGATTCAAAATGGGCCTCCAAAATTAAGAACCATTTCAAAATAAACGAGTTCTTTTTCATTTTGTTCTGCAAGGTGTCTGAAAACCCCTGTTTGGTCCAAATCAAGACCAACCTATTGAATATTCTAATTAGAGGTGTGATTCAGAGATTTTCCTCTGAGAATGAATAGGCTAAATAAAGAAATTCTATGGAGCCTAGGCCAAAAACAAAAAAAGTTGACTTGCCCTTTCAGGGTCAAAGTCAGGGTCGGACGGTCGGATTTTTTTTTTGATTTTTAAACAAGCAGATACTACTCAAAAACACGTTTTCATCTTTCTTTATTGTTATGTGCTTCTTTCAAAAAAGAATTTTTTTTTTCAATTTAAAAAAAAAAAAAATAGCGACCCTAGATTTCCGAAAATTCGGGTCGGTCGGAAAGGGCAAGTCAACTTTTTTTTTGTTGGCCCTATATCGTTCATTTCACTAAAGTAATCAGCTTACAGCTAGCCATGGGCAAAAATTATATGAGACCCAATTCAGTAAAACATTTGCATAATAATGACCTTTCAGAAAATCCCATTGGAGTGTGACTGTGATAATGAACGTTTCACATACGGTACACGCTTAGACAAAAATGTTTCTAAAGTTGTCCTCCCAGGAGAACCCTTAAAGGTTCTTTAAAGAACCAAAAATAGTTCCCCAAACATGATATAGATCCATTTTTGGTTGATACAGAACCATTTTTGGTTTTATGAAGAACCTTTTGGGGTTCTTCAATTTTCAAGAACCTTTTTTGAAGGTTCTATAAGGAACCTCTCTCTTGATCCTTCAAAAACGGTTCTTGAAAATTGAAGAACCAAACAAGGTTCTTCATAGAACCAAAAATGGTTCTGTATCAACTAAATATGGTTCTGTATCAACTAAAAATGGTTCTGTATCACGTTTGGGGAACTATTTTTGGTTCTTTAATTTCTTAGAGTGTAGTGTTATTTGTGACCTGCTGCCACCTTGTGACCTTCTACATTTGAAATCCTCATTTCCTCGTGGAACGGTGCTAACAATTGCACCACTTTGTGCAGCCTGTTGACATGAGAGAGGTCCCCAAAACTATCTCAAATAAAAAGGCAAATATATAGAAACTCGTGAAAAACATCTTTGCACAGTCGGGATAAGAAAACCCACAAGTGACACGCACGTCGCGTCGATGATCCTCGTAATGGACCTACGGCACATAATCTCCTGGCCACAGTTCGACATACGTGGGCGCACTTCGATCAGGCTGCGCACGCATGCTTGAACTCACAAAATACTGCCAACCAACAACACCAAAGCACCGGATTGGTCAAATTTAAACTGAAGCCTTTTTAACGATCGTCACGCTGCGCCGTATCCACCAACGCAGTGCTCCCGCTGCGCCATAAAGCCCCGCTGCGCCATAACCACCGACACAGTGGGGCGTGATGGTGCGTGGAAAAGCTCATGAGTTGTTCAGTTCTCACGTTTGAGCACCAACCAATCAGAGCCTTGAGGTCGAGATGACGTAGTGCGCACAACGGATACCCACGGCACCGTTTTTGGGTGAGGTTGAGCAGGCGTACTTTACGCGAGCTCAACCTCCTGTGACGTGGGCCCATTACAAACCGGGCGGGCACTCCAAAAGCATTATGTAAGACTGTTAACACTTTCCACGCGGCAGGCGGCTTCAGACGACATTCCAAAATGTAAAAAATGTTTCAAAAATGTCAAAATTATTGAATTTCATTACTATTTCTGAAATCACCATGAGAAATGCATTTAAATAAGTACAAACATGCCTAGTATTGGTTCAGTAATTCTTGAGATAGGCTTTGAAAGTTTGGAAAGGTTTCTGAAAAATCTGTTTTGAATATGGTAAAACCAATAGCCGCGTGGAAAGAGTTAAGACCTCCTCTTCATAGGCCCAATCCTGCTAATGACCATGTATATTTTATAAGGAATCCATTCCATATTAACAGACTACACTTGAGAAATGAAATAAATACCAAGTCACATTTGCATAATTTTGAATCACCCGGGAACTTTCAGACACACACTGTCCATGACATTTTAACACTCTTCCATTATACTTTTGGTATCACAGAACAAACTAACAGACGCGATCTTATAAAATGGGTACAAGAACTGATTCCGGAAAGAAAGGTAATGGACCTCAACAGATCATGGAGTACTGGCGTCAGTCTTTGCGCATTAATCGAGGCAATAGTTCCAGACACCTGCCCGAGATATGATCTCCTCAATCCAGAACAAAGAGTGAACAACTGTAGACTTGGAATGAAGTTGATTCAGAGATTTCTTGGAATACAAGAGGTGAGAAATATTGTCACGTCTGTTTAATGTGCTTGTCATGGCCTTTTCACGTGATGTTCATGTGATTGTCACGACCTTTTCACGTGATGTTCATGTGATTGTCACATCCTTTGTGCATGATGTTCAAATGTGTTTGTCACGGCCTAGCTTTTCACGTGATGTACACAGCCTTATCCCTTGTATTCTAATTTTCATATGACTGTCACGATGTTTTCAACAATATTCCACCATCCTTTTGGAATGTCGAGAGCTTAAACCAAGAACAGGCTTTGTCCACTTTTCTACCAACGATTAAGGATGTAGCCACAAAAAAGCAATACATCTTTCTTTCGAGTCCCACAATTTTCCGTATTAACTTAGTTTTGATTTCACCACAAAATGTATGTGAAGTGAAAATCAAATTTGACCATAGGCTAATGATGCGAAATATCCGTGAATGCTGTAAGTCATAAAATCTCGTGAAATATTACACGCTCACGTGGAAAGTCATGAACGACCGGATCATGTGAACATACATTTACCAGTTCACGTTCACCTAAGGGCATTAACTTCTTTAAGTCGCGCAAAGAAAACATTCAGTGAGTCTCTGAAATAGTTGTACAGTACAGGTGCAGCATCTGTATATGCAACCGTGCCCCAAATGATCCAATCCAAATGGTTGATTAATCCCGACCTCTCCGAACCGATTTTGTGCCAATTGATCACTTTCATTACGTTATGTGTGTTTTATTGTATCATTGTAGCCTATGGAACCCGAAGTGATGTCGGAGGTATATCGAATACAAGACCTCGTAATGAAGCAATACTTAATCTCCATCAAATACGCTTGTCAAACGCCCGTTGAAATCCCCGAAGTTCAGGTGAAAATCGCGGATGCTGGCGGGAAAATCGTGATAGAAGATAAAGCCGAATGTACGGCCAACGGCAGTGGACTTGTCCTGGCCGTCGTTGGTAAACGAGCTCGCTTCAACGTAACGACGCAGACGTACAAGGTCAAGCATCTGTTTGTTGATATTTGCGGTCCCAGCGGAGAGAATATCAGGAAGAAGCTTGTAGAATCGTCCATGTTGAAGAATAGCGGCACCAGTAATAAGGGAATGGGCAGGCAGCTATCTAAAGATGAGAACTTAGAAACCACTGACCTTCTTAGTTTTGACTATCAGTGCGTGAAGACTGGTAGTTATCAAGTGAATTATGTTCCGCGTGCCGTAGGAATCTACGAAGTCTCCATTTCTTGGGGTGCTGAACAAATAATGAACAGTCCATACACTGTACGGGCATCGTTGCCCAAAGGCGCGGAATTACCACCTCCGTATAAAAGAACGTATAGCGACGACCCTTCCGTGATTCCTGAGGAAAGTTCTACAGGAAGTGATGAACAGGTCACACACCCAGGAATGCTGGGAAATAAAGGAAGGAAGCAATCTCTTGCATGTCTTGTGAGGCAAACTCATGTCACCAAACGAGGTGATTCGTCAGAATCATCTGTAAGTGGAGGTGGTGGCGGGACGTTGTCAGCGATGAGCAGCCTTAGTAGTAGTACCACTCCTTCTTCAAGTGTTGACAAAGCTGGTGTTGAAGCCAGTGACAAAGCACGCACTCCTCTTGTACCGCATCGTCAAATGTCATCAATAAGCGCTGCTGCGGTCCGTGGATCGTCTTTGTTGACCAGAAGCAGTTCCGTTATGTATGGCGCCGTGGATGGACCGGTGCGCACCAGAACAAAACGAAAAATCCTTCGACGGATTATCAAGGGGGCAGGTGGTAAAGAAGAATTGATTCATTATCCTCAAGAACAGAGGCAAAAACCACCAGGACTTAAAAGAGGTAATTCCATATGTAATTTGTCAGTGCCAGCACCACCTCGTCCGTCACCACCTTCGTCCTCTCCACGACCTGAATCATCGCTCCCTAAGCCAGCAAATAAAGCTCTTAAAAAGCCTAGTAACACATCAGTTGAGAATAAGTACGGCGATAGAATGTCGAAAATCATTCTTGGAAAGGCGATGTATGAAGTCTCCAAAAGAGAACTCTTGAAGAAAGTTACAAAAGACAATAGTAAATCCATTTCAAAGGATAAAATCAAGAAGGAAGTCACTAAGAAAGTAGTCCCAGAAAAATCAAAGCTCGAGCCACCTTCAAATCCCAACACAAAAATCTCTACAACAACAGCAGTAAGCAACAAGACTCTAACAAAGTCTGGCAGTAAGCCGTTAGTAGAATTACAACAAGCAACGCAAGAATTCACTCCCCAGATGAGTCGGGAATCGGAGTCATCCAATTCCGAACGCGAAGGTCCTCTTGGGCAAGAAGCAAGCGAACAAACAAACGCTAAACATAAACCTGTAAAACGATCATCAAGCATTCCACTGAGTACCACTGCTCCTACAGCCCCTCCAGTTGACAATGTCAGCCCCAGCCTTATCGAAACAGTGGATAGAAATGGTCCTGACGGACAAGAAAAAGGAGACGACGTGGAGCCTACGCGGAGTAGTTTTGAAAAAATAGACAATACCTTACGATCAGATTCACAAAATGACAAACCAAAAGATCCAACAGTAACCAATAACGCCAAAAACGCGAACAATATGACCAGTATCATTGAAGCAAGTAAAGAAAACATAGCACCGACCACGATGACCGTGACGACAGAGATAGACAAGTCTCCACGAAAGAAAACCTTACAGGATAACCCTCTGAAAGAGACTCACATACAAATATCATCACAAACACCTTCTCAGACGTCGTCAACTGTCACATCCATGAAGGGATCGACGACGAAAGGGTATCAATCGGAAACGTTTAAAATCAAACGACTTCCTGCGAACCGACCAAGAGCAGAGAAACAGACGCAGTGTTCTGCGCAAGGAATTAAAGACGAAACAGGATGGGTCAGTCGTCGAACGGTATTTCAGAATAAACAAAAACAAAAAGACAAGGACAACGACAGTGCCTTAGGGGAAAGTAGGGGCTCATCCATGCTGGTCTCTAACACAGACTCACGTGATGTGGATGTCGGCAACTGGAAATCAGTAGAAAAAGAAAATAAGTCACCAAAAGCACGGGAGGAAGAGTTTTTAACATCAGAAAAAGAGTATTCAAATGTTGACGTTGTTCCGTTCAGACCGAGAATCCCATCCGATTCAGCCTTCATAGTCCGCCAGCGTTCTCGCTCCATGGCACGGCAAACCACTTTTGATAGTGGATTCTCAGACGAGCAGAGTCATATTTTCGGTTCACAACGAAGTAGCAGAGCTGTCTCGAGAGATCATTCCAATTGGCAGAGCAGAACGCCGTCTGCTAGTAGTGCCGCATCGGCGTTATGTTTCACACCTGCACATGATCTGCGCATATCAGCGCTAAATAATGACTCCCGAAAGGAGCCGGTCATTCCCAATGAAGACAAACTTATATCACGATCATCTGCGGTGGTGGAACCAAGTAAATCATCAGACAATAAGGATATAAATAATAAGCCAATAAAAGAAAGTGATTCAACGAAGATTACTCCAGTGTCAACAGAAATGCCAAGAGTGGATATTTCAGTCCTTCCTATTACAAACACAGATGCATCGTTACCAAAAACAATTATTCCACAAGATCAAGGATCTCTTACGGTTGGGCTAGCAATAATAAGCTCAACTAGTCCGACTCCTGGTGACTCTCCCACGCCATCCCCTGGTCAACTGTCTACACCAATAAATAGTAAATCCCCGTCACCTACAGGCGGTGACAAGTTTTCTTTGTATTCAAGCGTGGATACCAGTGCGTCGGGTATCGCTGGAATGTCTATGCGTGATATCGGGGAAAAGTTAGTCAATGGAGACATGTCCTTAGATTCATTTCTTCAAAGCTTGGAACACGATCCTGACTATTCCACCAGGGAGTTTCTCCGAAAGTACAGACCAATGATTCAAGATAATGCCTTGGACACGTTGCAAGAATCGCATTTTTTACCCATTTTGGAACCAGACAACATTGAGGGCGGTGTTCCATCACATCCGGAGAGTATAAATAGTACAAATTCAGCGGCGCAGCCTATAGCCGAGAAGTGCCAAGCATCGGGAGTTGGTCTCTTGCAAGGACTGGTGAATTCAAAAAATAACTTCCAGGTAAGACTACTACGTACACATAAAAAGACCATCGTGATTTGTAGTTAGTCATTTTGTGTTGGTAGTAAAACAAATGATGAGAATACTCAACTTTTGGTGTCAACACAGAGAAGAAATAAATACATTTATTCAAGTTGTTGTTAAAATGTGTTGCTACAATTTGCCGAATATGTTGTAGGAACAACTGAAATGTACAGGTATTTATTTTTTAATTTGTGTTCATACAAAAAGTTAAATTTGCTCACCATAATGTTGTAGCTCTCTCTCATTGTGTTTGGTGACGGGGAGTTTTTATCACGGCATCTAACATTTGACCCTCCTTCTCTAATTCTATACTCCATTGACGAATCCAAGTGTGTTTCATGGGGAAAACACTCTTGACTGTGTTTGCTGTTCCTCCCTTATGACATGATTAATACCCCATTTTGTGTTCAGTGCACATTTTTTCAATCACCATATTCTATATTGGAAGTTGGACTCATGTTTAACATATGAAGAAGGACAAATCAATCGATCAATCAACTCATCAATCAATCAATCAATCAATCAATCAATCAATCAATCAATCAATCAATCAATCAATCAATCAATCAATCAATCAATCAATCAATCAATCAATCAATCAATCAATCAATCAATCAATCAATCAATCAATCAATCAATCAATCAATCTTCGATCGATCGATCGATCGATCAATCAATCAATCAATCAATCAATCAATCAATCAATCAATCAATCAATCAATCAATCAATCAATCAATCAATCAATCAATCAATCAATCAATCAATCAATCAATCAATCAATCAATCAATCAATCAATCAATCAATCAATCAATCAATCAATCAATCAATCAATCAATCAATCAATCAATCAATCAATCAATCAATCAATCAATCAATCAATCAATCAATCAATCAATCAATCAAATTTCCCGTTCCAGGTACAAACCGAAAATGCCGGAGATGGCTCACTCAGCGTGTCTATTCGCGGACCTCAACCCCACACGGTGGTGGAATCTAACGTGGTCTACACCGGCGATGATTTATACGAAGTCATATACGAAGTTAATCTTGCCGGATTCTATGTAATTAATGTGAAATGGGGTGATAGACACATTCCAGATAGCCCGTTTATCGTCAAAGTATCTTTTTAAAATATTCAATCGTATGTTCAAGTGATGGTGGTGTGTTTGTCGTTTTCCAGCAAGTTGAAATGAACAAATAGAGGAGATCGGGGCTAATTGTTACAGGGTTTTTTTCTGAAGAAATTTCAGTACGTTAGCCTTGAAATTAATTAACGAAAAATGTTAACCACATGAAACTAATTATTCGTTTCTGTTATTGTGTAAATTGTTACACCATTCTGTGTTAGTTGTTAGTAGGCCTATGTAAACAACAATCTTTGCATTTGAGAGAATGTTGATTGTTATGTACATCGGGGGGACCTTATCGGATAAAAAAGCCCCACTGTAACAGGTTGTCGCGATAACAATAAGACCCAGTCTCTCAAAAGCAACATCGAATGATATAAAATCTAATAAATTAATCACATGTTTGTAGGCCTATATATTTTATTTAAAATGAAAAATATATATATATGATCAAACGATTTATATTAAGGACTATATATTTATGTATGCATTTCTACATCCTAAAGCCTTGAACAATGTATGCAACTACATCAATGATAATGATTTATCGTGATACTATTTTTTGTATTCGTGTGTTTTGTACCTTGTTAAATTGGTAAAGCAAATGCTGACATCAATAATTGAATGGTGTCCTGATACACAGTGCATTGACGCAGATGATGTTTAACCTCGATGAAGTCCTGATTAAATGTCCTAAAATAATGCCTTGACACTAAGACAGTCCTGACACCAATGATGTCCTGATCAAATATATCTTGACACCAATGATGTATTGATGTTTCGACACCACTGATGTCCTGGCATCAATAATCAGTGGCGTAGCTAAGGGAGGGGTTGGGGCCAATGCCCCCCTTACAGAAAAAACCCTGTTAAAAACCCTAAAAACGCCCTTTGTGCCCCCGCCCCAAGACCTATTGTGCCCCGCCCCATTCTTTGGGGCACCCTTTTACGAACATTTTGGAAATCTTGCCCCCACCCGAACAAAATCCTAGCTACACCACTGCCAATAATATCCTGAAACATGCCTTGACACCAATGATGTCCTTTGGATGATGTGATAACAACAATATCCTGACAACAATGATGTCGTATTACATACCTTGACACCAATGATGTCCTAACAATGTTGTGACACCAATGATGTCCAGACGATGTTGTGACACCAATGGTGTCCTGGAACCAATACTATCCTGACACCACATACCTTGACACCAATGATATCCCTGAAATTGTTGCGATACAACTGACCTTCTAAGGCGCCAATTGATGAGACACATAATTATCTTAACATTACCAATGCCAATGTTGTGACATCAATAATGTCCTTCAACCAATGATATCGTGATACGAGATTACGAGTTTACGAGTTAATGAGTTTATGAGTTTACATATCCTAACACCATTGATGTCTGATAATGTTGTGAAACCACTGTTGTCCTGGCACTAATAATCTTCAGATACATAACCTTGTGTCACCCATGATGTACTGACGGTGGTATGACACCAATGATGTCTTGACACATATCTTGTCAGTTGTCATCAATGATGTCCTGACGATGACATGACACCAATGATGTTTTGACACATATCTTGTCAGTTGCAATCAATGATGCCCTGACATGGAATGACGACAATGATGTCTTGACACATATCTTGTCAGTTGTCATCAATGATGTCCTGACGATGGTATGACACCAATGATGTCTTGACACATATCTTGTCAGTTGTCATCAATGATGTCCTGACATGGAATGACACCAATGATGTCTTGACACATATCTTGTCAATTGTCATCAATGATGTCCTGACGATGACATGACACCAATGATGTCTTGACACATATCTTGTCAGTTGTCATCAATGATGTCCTGACATGGAATGACACCAAATGATGTCTTGACACATATCTTGTCAGTTGTCATCAATGATGTCCTGACATGGAATGACACCAATGATGTCTTGACACATATCTTGTCAATTGTCATCAATGATGTCCTGACGATGACATGACACCAATGATGTCTTGACACATATCTTGTCAGTTGTCATCAATGATGTCCTGACATGGCATGACACCAATGATGTCTTGACACATATTTTGTCAGTTGTCATCAATGATGTCCTGACGATGGTATGACACCAATGATGTCTTGACACATATCTTGTCAATTGTCATCAATGATGTCCTGACATGGAATGACACCAATGATGTATTGACACATATTTTGTCAGTTGTCATCAATGTCCTGTCGATAGTGGGACACCAATGATGTCTTGTCACATTTCTTTTTAGTTGTCATCAATGATGTCCTGACGATAGTGGGACACCAATGATGTCTTGAATCATGTCAGTTGCAATCAATGATGTCCTGACGATGACATGACACCAATGATGTCTTGACACATATCTTGTCAGTTGTCATCAATGATGTCCTGACGATGGTATGACACCAATGATGTCTTGACACATACCTTGTCAATTGTCATCAATGATGTCCTGACGATGGCTTGACACCAATGATGTCTTGACACATATCTTGTCAATTGTCATCAATGATGTCCTGACATGGTATGACACCAATGATGTTTTGACACATACCTTGTCAGTTGTCATCAATGATGTCCTGACGGTGGTATGCCACCAATGATGTCTTGACACATATCTTGTCAGTTGTCATCAATGATGTCCTGACGGTGGTATGACACCAATGATGTCTTGACACATATCTTGTCAATTGTCATCAATGATGTCCTGACATGGTATGACACCAATGATGTCTTGACACATATCTTGTCAGTTGTCATCAATGATGTCCTGACATGGAATGACACCAATGATGTTTTGACACATACCTTGTCAATTGTCATCAATGATGTCCTGACGGTGGTATGACACCAATGATGTCTTGACACATATCTTGTCAGTTGTCATCAATGATGTCTTGACATGGAATGACACCAATGATGTCTTGACACATATCTTGTCAGTTGTCATCAATGATGCCCTGACATGGAATGACACTAATGATGTCTTGACACATATCTTGTCAGTTGTCATCAATGATGTCCTGACGGTGACATGACACCAATGATGTCTTGACACATATCTTGTCAGTTGTCATCAATTATGTCCTGACATGGAATGACACCAATGATGTCTTGACACATATCTTGTCAATTGTCATCAATGATGTCCTGACGATGATATGACACCAATGATGTATTGACACATATCTTGTCAGTTGTCATCAATGATGTCCTGACGATGGAATGACACCAATGATGTCTTGACACATATCTTGTCAATTGTCATCAATGATGTCCTGACGATGACATGACACCAATGATGTCTTGACACATATCTTGTCAATTGTCATCAATGATGTCCTGACGATGGCTTGACACCAATGATGTCTTGACACATATCTTGTCAATTGTCATCAATGATGTCCTGACATGGTATGACACCAATAATGTCTTGACACATATATTGTCAGTTGTCATCAATGATGTCCTGACATGGAATGACACAAATGATGTCTTGACACATATCTTGTCAGTTGCAATCAATGATGTCCTGATGATGACATGACACCAATGATGTCTTGACACATATCTTGTCAGTTGTCATCAATGATGTCCTGACATGGAATGACACCAATGATGTATTGACACATATCTTGTCAGTTGTCATCAATGATGTCCTGACGATGACATGACACCAATGATGTATTGACACATATCTTGTCAGTTGTCATCAATGATGTCCTGACGATGGAATGACACCAATGATGTATTGACAAATATGTTGTCAGTTGTCATCAATGATGTCCTGACGATGACATGACACTAATGATGTCTTGACATATATCTTGTCAGTTGCAATCAATGATGTCCTGACGATGGTATGACACCAATGATGTATTGACACATATCTTATCAGTTGTCATCAATGATGTCCTGACGGTGGTATGCCACCAATGATGTCTTGACACATATCTTGTCAGTTGTCATCAATGATGTCCTGACGGTGGTATGCCACCAATGATGTCTTGACACATATCTTGTCAGTTGTCATCAATGATGTCCTGACGGTGGTATGACACCAATGATGTCTTGACACATATCTTGTCAGTTGTCATCAATGATGTCCTGACATGGAATGACACCAATGATGTCTTGATACATATCTTGTCAGTTGTCATCAATGATGTCCTGACGGTGGCAAGACACCAATGATGTCTTGACACATATCTTGCCAGTTGTCATCAATGATGTCCTGACATGGAATGACACCAATGATGTCTTGACACATATCTTGTCAGTTGCAATCAATGATGTCCTGACATGGAATGACACCAATGATGTCTTGACACATATCTTGCCAGTTGTCATCAATGATGTCCTGACATGGAATGACACCAATGATGTTTTGACACATATCTTGTCAGTTGCAATCAATGATGTCCTGACATGGAATGACACCAATGATGTCTTGACACATATCTTGCCAGTTGTCATCAATGATGTCCTGACATGGAATGACACCAATGATGTCTTGACACATATCTTGTCAGTTGCAATCAATGATGTCCTGACATGGAATGACACCAATGATGTCTTGACACATATCTTGCCAGTTGTCATCAATGATGTCCTGACATGGAATGACACCAATGATGTCTTGACACATATCTTGTCAGTTGCAATCAATGATGTCCTGACATGGATTGACACCAATGATGTCTTGACACATATCTTGCCAGTTGTCATCAATGATGTCCTGACGGTGGTATGACACCAATGATGTCTTGACACATATCTTGCCAGTTGTCATCAATGATGTCCTGACATGGAATGACACCAATGATGTCTTGACACATATCTTGTCAGTTGCAATCAATGATGTCCTGACATGGAATGACACCAATGATGTCTTGACACATATCTTGCCAGTTGTCATCAATGATGTCCTGACGGTGGTATGACACCAATGATGTCTTGACACATATCTTGTCAGTTGTCATCAATGATGTCCTGACAATGATATGACACCAATGATGTCTTGACACATATCTTGTCAGTTGTCATCAATGATGTCCTGACATGGTATGACACCAATGATGTCTTGACACATATCTTGTCAATTGTCATCAATGATGTCCTGACATGGTATGACACCAATGATGTCTTGACACATATCTTGCCAGTTGTCATCAATGATGTCCTGACATGGAATGACACTAATGATGTCTTGACACATATCTTGTCAGTTGTCATCAATGATGTCCTGACGGTGGCAAGACACCAATGATGTCTTGACACATATCTTGCCAGTTGTCATCAATGATGTCCTGACATGGAATGACACCAATGATGTCTTGACACATATCTTGTCAGTTGTCATCAATGATGTCCTGACATGGTATGACACCAATGATGTCTTGACACATATCTTGTCAATTGTCATCAATGATGTCCTGACATGGTATGCCACCAATGATGTCTTGACACATATCTTATCAGTTGTCATCAATGATGTCCTGACATGGTATGACACCAATGATGTCTTGACACATATCTTATCAGTTGTCATCAATGATGTCCTGACATGGTATGACACCAATGATGTCTTGACACATATCTTGCCAGTTGTCATCAATGATGTCCTGATGATTGCATGACACCAATGATGTCTTGACACATATCTTGTCAATTGTCATCAATGATGTCCTGACGATGATATGACACCAATGATGTATTGACACATATCTTGTCAGTTGTCATCAATGATGTCCTGACGGTGGTATGCCACCAATGATGTCTTGACACATATCTTGTCAGTTGTCATCAATGATGTCCTGACGGTGGTATGACACCAATGATGTCTTGACACATATCTTGTCAGTTGTCATCAATGATGTCCTGACATGGTATGACACCAATGATGTCTTGACACATATCTTGTCAGTCGTCATCAATGATGTCCTGACGATGGTATGCCACCAATGATGTCTTGACACATATCTTGTCAGTTGTCATCAATGATGTCCTGACGGTGGTATGCCACCAATGATGTCTTGACACATATCTTGTCAGTTGTCATCAATGATGTCCTGACGGTGGTATGACACCAATGATGTCTTGACACATATCTTGTCAGTTGTCATCAATGATGTCCTGACATGGAATGACACCAATGATGTCTTGACACATATCTTGTCAGTTGTCATCAATGATGTCCTGACATGGTATGACACCAATGATGTCTTGACACATATCTTGTCAGTTGTCATCAATGATGTCCTGACGGTGGCTTGACACCAATGATGTCTTGACACATATCTTATCAGTTGTCATCAATGATGTCCTGACATGGTATGACACCAATGATGTCTTGACACATATCTTGTCAGTTGTCATCAATGATGTCCTGACATGGTATGACACCAATGATGTCTTGACACATATCTTGCCAGTTGTCATCAATGATGTCCTGACATGGAATGACACCAATGATGTCTTGACACATATCTTGTCGGTTGTCATCAATGATGTCCTGACATGAAATGACACCAATGATGTCTTGACACATATCTTGTCAATTGTCATCAATGATGTCCTGACATGGTATGACACCAATGATGTCTTGACACATATCTTGCCAGTTGTCATCAATGATGTCCTGACATGGAATGACACCAATGATGTCTTGACACATATCTTGTCAGTTGTCATCAATGATGTCCTGACATGGTATGACACCAATGATGTCTTGACACATATCTTGTCAGTTGTCATCAATGATGTCCTGACGGTGGTATGACACCAATGATGTCTTGACACATATCTTGTCAGTTGTCATCAATGATGTCCTGACATGGAATGACACCAATGATGTCTTGACACATATCTTCAGTTGTCATCAATGAGTTCCTCACGATGCCATGTCACCAATGATGTATTGACATATATCTTGTCAGTTGCAATCAATGATGTCCTGACATGGAATGACACCAATGATGTCTTGACACATATCTTGTCAATTGTCATCAATGATGTCCTGACGATGACATGACACCAATGATGTATTGACACATATCTTGTCAATTGTCATCAATGATGTCATGACATGGAATGACACCAATGATGTCTTGACACATATCATGTCAGTTGTCATCAATGATGTCCTGACATGGAATGACACTAATGATGTCTTGACACATACCTTGTTAATTGTCATCAATGATGTCCTGACATGGAATGACACCAATAATGTCTTGACACATATCTTGCCAGTTGTCATCAATGATGTCCTGACGATGACATGACACCAATGATGTATTGACACATATCTTGCCAGTTGTCATCAATGATGTCCTGACGGTGGTATGACACCAATGATGTATTGACACATATCTTGTCAGTTGTCATCAATGATGTCCTGACGATGACATGACACCAATGATGTATTGACACATATCTTGTCAGTTGTCATCAATGATGTCCTGACATGGAATGACACCAATGATGTATTGACAAATATGTTGTCAGTTGTCATCAATGATGTCCTGACGATGACATGACACTAATGATGTCTTGACATATATCTTGTCAGTTGCAATCAATGATGTCCTGACGATGGTATGACACCAATGATGTATTGACACATATCTTGTCAGTTGTCATCAATGATGTCCTGACATGGAATGACACCAATGATGTCTTGACACATATCTTGTCAGTTGTCATCAATGATGTCCTGACGATGATATGACACCAATGATGTATTGACACATATCTTGTCAGTTGTCATCAATGATGTCCTGACGATGGTTTGACACCAATGATGTCTTGACACATATCTTGTCAGTTGTCATCAATGATGTCCTGACGATGATATGACACCAATGATGTATTGACACATATCTTGTCAGTTGTCATCAATGATGTCCTGACGATGACATGACACCAATGATGTCTTGACACATATCTTGTCAGTTGTCATCAATGATGTCCTGGCTATTGCATGACACCAATGATGTCTTCAGTTGTAATCAATGGTTCTTGACGATGGTGTGACATCAATGATGTCCTAACATCATTAATGTTTTGAGATATATAATGGCACCGATGTTTTCCTACTATGCTATGACACCAAATCATGTCATGACAAATATATCTTGACACAATGACTTGAGTCAAATGATGTCCAGGCACATTGTTGTAACACCAAAGATGTCGTGGAATAATGTCATGACACCAAAGATGTCATAGGACATTGTTTTAACACCAAATATGTCGTGAAACAATGCCATGACATCTTTGGGACAATGTCCCTTAACACCAAAATACGTCATGGTTAAATGTCATGGGAATGTCTTGACACGAAAGACGCCATGAAACAATGTCCCATGACACCAAAAACACCATGGAATCATAGGGACACCGATGATGTCCTGATGTTATATCGTGATTGGCTGTCCCATCCCACAGTGTTCAGTGTGTAATTTATTTACATCGAAAGTATAACCTAATAATGATCAATGCTAGTAATTTGTATTAAAATAATCACAACTTGATTCAATTTATTTAATACGGTACAAATATTATATATTTTATATCTAGAAATAATGCATAATATTCGCCGTGTAATTTCATGATGTTGATTTTAATATTTAATATGTTGCGTGTTTTATTTATAGGTTATATATCTCTCTTAAAATGTATATTATGAATAAGTTATGTTAAACTTGTTGAAAACAATATTATATATTTTATATTTTATATCTATATAAGACCTATATGCACAATGTACTTACTGTATAATTTCATAATGTTGATTGTAGTTTAACGTTCGTGTTGTTTTTATCTTTAAAAGGTAATAAGATACCTTACAGTGAATACATTTATATTAAAGGGGCATTGAAAATTACCGAGAAAAATGAAATTGGGAAAAATGAATAGATAAGGTATAGATAGGTATAGGAACCCTGAAGTGTAATAATGTATGAAAATGGTTGAATGATAGCGCTAGATAGATTGGTTGAAGCGATTTATGCGGTGAGTGGTAATGATAATTTTGATGTGATCTACATCGAAATAACCAATCGTGAAATGTTACACGACAGCCGGCGAATTAAAGCAAACGGTTTCAGATGGTAGTTAGTATGTGCAAAAAACCTGATGTCCAGGAAAATTGAGAGCGCACACCCAGGGGCGGACTGGCCACTGTGGCGTTGTGGCGATCGCCACATGGGCCGCTTGGTTTTGGGCCTCTCAGGGCCGGTTACTCAAATTTTGTGGCCGTGCGAAAATTTGTGACTGTGCGAAATTTTGTGACTGTGCGAAATTTTGTGACCGTGCGAAAATTTGTGACTGACTTGGAAAAAAATTGGGGCAACCTTTTACGAAAATTTACTACCGGGACGACATACTTCTGCCTGACATGGTCAAAAAGGGCCGCTTTAATAATTTTGCCACGGCCGCTTTCAGGTCCCAGTCCGCCCCTGCGCACACCCATACGTATCTCTCATAGTTGATAATGTTTTATATCTAATGTATGCACAATAATGTCTATAATTTCATGGTGTTAATTGTTTAATATGAATATGACTTAAAATACGTTATAAGTATTGAACTTGTTGAGACTTTTACATACTGCTCAAGTATTTTCATTTTATAGCCTATACTATATAATATTCACCTCAAAAGTTCCCATGTCACAAGTGTAAATTAGCCCCGATACGACAACAATTACAAGTTGCAAAAGGCTCCCTCATGCTGTCCTTATAAACTGCTCACAAAAAGTATCGAAACACTTAGAAATGATCCAATATATAACGGCTCGAAAGGGTATGCATTAATCGAAGCAAATAACCAAGTGCATAATTTTGTTCTGCGTATTTTGACACCTCGATCGATGAGATACGATGTTGCGGAGCGGAGTTATTGTCATTTCAATGGTCGTGGGTCCAGTTTCAAAAGTGACACTCATCCCTATTGAAAAGCACGAATCTGATCATTATAAACAGTAATGCAAACCTCTTTCTATAGGATTATTGCCACTTTATAAACTGGACCCACGACCATTACAATGACAATATCTCCGATCCGCAACATCGTATCTCATCGATCGAGGTGTCAAAATGGCGCAGAACAAAATTATGCACTTGGTTATTTGCTTCGATTAATGCATACCCTTTCGAGCCGTTATATATTGGATCATTTCTAAGTGTTTCGATACTTTTTGTGAGCAGTTTAGTTGCAGTAAGTTCTCTCGAATTGTCCAAAGTGGCACTAAGTTCCTACAATTGAACAAAAAATTCACACATCGAAGTTTCTAAATCTGGAACATTTTAGGAAACTGTGTTCAAGATTTTCAGAAAGAAGAAACACCTGTTTCATAATACATTCGCGGTTGATGATGTAATGAAATGTCTTGACATAGACGTCACGCACCGATTTAATTGAACGTCGAATAGGCCGGGTGCGATCCCCATTGTAGTCCGTTGCGCATGGCTTCATGGATAACCTCTATTTATATTATGTGAAACAGCCAACATGAGATTAGTTGTAACTTTGTATCTATGCACAGGTCGTATAAGTTCATGATTTTTGATAGTATGGTAATGCACGTTTCAAAACTAAAGATATTATTTGCTTACTTATTTAACAGAACGTTTTGACTATGCACAATAACGCCTATTATAAATGTTGTTTTTCTGTGTCAAGAAACTTTGCAAATATAGAATGCCCGAATATAACAAACGAATGTGAAAATAAATTAGTCCGATTTTACAAAAGGATGCTTCATCAGTGTCGATAACTTTTGCAAAGAAAATTAAATACTATAAATACATTTTTAGCCAATTTTAAATCATTTTGTATTCGACATACTAATACATGTAATGTGATCTACTGTTCAGTAAAACAAAACAACCGAAAAAGTGAGGCGAAATACTTACTAGAAACAACCAATAATTATTTTTGACCTCACGATATACGCTAACAGTAACACTACAGCCATAAATTGTTATTATTTTATAGTGTGAACGGGAAATGCGAATATATATATAATAATATGTCAAGACTAAGTTAGTTAGGTAAACTATAGAAGCCAATGTATACCTGTTTACCCTTTTTGTTTTCTTACCCCCCTCCCCCTGCAAATAGTATGGCAGAAGGGGCCATAAATGCGGTTGTGCGCATTGTTTTTATCTTTTTCCACCTCTGTTTTATCGTTATGTTTTCCTTTCATGTATTATTGCAAATATATCACATTCATAAAGCAGGTCTTTTTAATGTGTGCACAATTTAATTATGAAAAACAATGATAAAAAGTATGAATGAGAGCAGGGCTTTCAAGATTGATTTGTACACCTTATAACACAAAGAGTTCCAGACTAATAGATGCTTTAATATTAGCTAATCTAAAATCAGTAACAGAATAATAACACGGAGATATGGATGAGGTATAGCCAGGCCGGGGGGGGGGGGGGGGGGGGGGGGGCGAATCCTGTCGGTTGAGATTGGCAATTTCGGTTGAGATTGGCAATTTCGGATGAGATTGGCAATTTCGGATGAGATTGGCAATTTCGGATGAGATTGGCAATTTCGGATGAGATTGGCAATTTCGGATGAGATTGGCAATTTCGGATGAGATTGGCAATTTCGGATAAGATTGGCAATTTCGGATGAGATTGGCACTGTCGGTTTTCAAGAGCTCGTTTTTTTCGCACAGGTTTAGAGCAAACCACATCACAACCCCCATCCCCCCAAGTTTGTGACTCGGCGGCGGCAATTCTCAAAAGTTAACTTTCTGGTAAAGTCCTGTCGGTTCACAGTGCGATTGATATTGGCAATCTGGTCGTTTAATGTATATCTAAGTTTTTTGATACTCATTACTGATTTTAAATTAGCTAGCATTAAAGCACCTGGTCTGGAACTTTTTATGTTCGGTATAGGTTGCTTATACATTCCTCAACAAAATAACTATACTAGGTAATAAATTCACTCGTCACTCTATAAATAAAGTTCCAACTTAAACATATCAACTTACAAAAATTATTGATTAATTTCTCTTCTTTAATTTGAGATGTTGTTCACAAAGATCGGTTAACAAGTAAGAACGCTACACCGCAAATATGGCGACAAAGTGCAACTTTCGTTTTCGCGCATGGGTTTTGAACAAGCAGGATTATAGTGTGACAGGTGTGTGTACAGGCTGCATTGATCACCAGTGCAGGAACCTGAATCTTGGCCTGTTTACAACCGGAAGTAGTTTACGGAGTAAAGCGCGTGAATCTACGCAAATGTATCAACTTTGTAAACTCGCCAAAATTCGTCTTGCTGCATCCCCAGTCCTCATCTGACTATCGATCCATGAGTTGTCGATACCAATTAATCAATCATCTGCATATACACGGATACTGTGTGTAGAAGACCCCAATGCTAAAATGAAAAACGGACCTTGTTTGGGTTTGGACATATACGAGGGGCATTCAATAAATACCTGCAACCATTGACAATCTCTGAACCGTGACATGTGTCAGTAAAATAAACTTATGATACTTAAACTGTAAGTCTTACTCTTTTCTCACAGAAATTTTCGAACACGTATGTCATTTTTATCATTTATACATTTCAGCACTGTGAATACCGTGATCTCAGGGCACTGATTAGGGAATTAAATGTTACAATGGCGGGAAATTTGAAAGACAAGTTTATGGTATGCATTAAGGTACATGCGTTAACAGTGTTAATATTGGCGCTTGATTTATAATGCTGATTCTTGTCAATTTTCAGTGCCCAGAGACCATGATGTTTATAGTACTGAAATTACATGATAAAAAGACCCACATGTTTGAAATTTTCCGTGAGAAAGGGGTAAGACTTACAGTTTAAATATCATAAGTTTATTTGATTGACACATGTCACGGTTCAAAGATTTTCAATGGTTGCAGGTATTTATTGAATGCCCCTCGTAGCTCTGTTAATATTCAGTCAATCTTCACGGGTCATTTTTAAAATTAAAGAGAAGACATTTCTTTATATAAATTTATAATTTGATATTTTTACTTAGGATCTAGAGTGAGTTATGAGCATATACCGTATATTACTTGGTAAGTTTCTTTTTTTGAGAACTGTATATAAAGTGTAACTTTACCACATAATAATATTTTATGTTAAACACAATGAAGAATAAAAGTAATAATATAATAAACAGAGATTGCTTTAATGCTTTGTCAAATTATTTGTGTCATTGTCAAATGATTAAAAGACAATGGGTGACCCGAACAAATTCATTTTTCCCAATCACAATTAAGATTTTGGTGTCAGGAGAAACCCTATACTTGTCTCATTACCCCTGAGAAATGTTAAGCGTAAAGGCTGAGCAGACTCCATGACGCTCGAACTCTTTGCGCTCTTATACATGCGTAGTAGCTCCATCACAACACAATGACGCAGACTGATTGGTCAACGGTGGTCAACGCTTGCACTCAGCGTTGGAGCGTTGTGGAGTCTGTTGAGTTCTTGAGAGATGTTTCCTTTAGATGCTTTTAGTGAAAAATTAGTGAATTACATCCAAAAGTGGAATACCACCTAACGTTTGTGTAGACTACTTACTATTCAATAGGCAAATTTGAAGAGTGTTTGATTTTGTAGTTTCTATCATAATAAACATTCCATTTAAATGGAATGGGGGCGATCCAAGAAATAAACCATGTTTTGTAACCAACCAAAATACAAAGGAAATGGTGTATTTTCCATAATTCAAACCAAAAAACAAATCAAAACAACGCAGTCTAAAAAAAGTACAGGAAACCAATAAAGTTGATTTGTGTGCATGGAAGGGGGGATACCGTCTGAAGAACAATCTAGGTATATATGACACATCCACAACTCACCACTTATTAGACAAGTGGAGATTTCTTTTCTCCTTATAGTCAAACAAGATCAGCTAGTCAAACAAGATAAGCTACGGTATTATGTCTCTCTGTTGGGATTAATAACATCTCTCTGATTGAATCATCAACTATAAACAAATATAGCTTTGACTACAGCACAGACTGCGGGTACTGTTAAAATAAATTGCATAGGTAGGCCTACATCTAATTTACAAAGACTACAAACATGGCAGCCTTGCTAATAGGGTGGCTTCGTCCCAAAAAAACCCAACAGACCAGTTTAAAGTTTTGGAATATGACTGTACAGGGTCCACATCTCTACGTCATTGCCCCCATTGATTACTCAGTAGTTGGCTGTAATCTTTACATGATTGATATGAAAGATAATTTAGTTGGCTTTCAAATGCCGTTTATTTGATTGTATTTACTTTTCTCAATCTACAGTTACATGTAGGCGTATGTTTGATCAACAACGAAAAATCGGGCAAAATTTGTTGTTTTTGTGGAATGTGTCATTTTCATCATTAAATATTTTGTATTTGGATTTTATGCCTGTACGAGCGTCCTGATAACTAAATAACCTTTCATATGCTGTTTGTTTTGTCGAATTTGCTTGAGGATATCCAACGATATGCTTGTTTGACCATGAGAAAATAAGATTAAAATTGGGCCAGAAGTCATCCATGTTAAAATTGCTGTTAGGTTTACACGCTTTGAAGCATTTCTTCATAGCAAATTTGACATTTATTGATCAATTTAATCAAGCATATTTGTTGATGAGATAAAGCAAATGAGACCAAAAAAAAAAGGCATTTGTAATATGTTCATCTTGACGCTAATATCAACATCAATTAATAAATATGAATTATTTAATAAGCAAAATGAATCTTTCGACGAGCACCTTTTCCCCTTTAAAGTGGCACAATTCGTGTTTTAGTACCCGTGATTGATCAAGCATATCATTGGATTGGATATAGCAATAACAATTAAACTAACGACATTTGAAAGCCAACTAAATTATCTACTAAATAATATAAACATTAATATATACCAAATACTGAATGTTTGATGGAAATAATGACGTTTGAACATGTGCAACATTTTTATGGGACACCTTGTAGTTGTGATGCGTCTTCGTTTTAAAACTTCTTTTAAAACGCCTTTTCTCGACATTTTAAGTTCTACTATTTCTCCTCCAAAAGATAAATATAACTCCAGGAATATGAAATTGTTAAGATTGGCAATTTCAGGGCATTCGGCAAGAGTTCATAATATTAAAAATATGTAGCGTCGATACTCATTGCTGAGACCATAATTTTTACATTTTAAAATTCGGTGAAAGCCTATGTCAAAAATATGAAATATAGGGGTTTGCATTTGTTTGGGGCATATTGGGTGAGTGAAAGTATCGCGGAAGGGAACCCGCAATTGCAACGAAGTGGAAGAGCCCCCCCCCCCCCCCCCCCCCCCCGCCCCCCGCCGGTAAATATTGTGTAGCACTTACACATTTAGATACTGAATTAACCAAATTTAAAATAATGTTGACGCTATTTTACAGAGATTCAAATTCACGTTTTCGGATTGAGTTTCCCCCTCAATACTCAGGAATGCGTAGGAGGAATGCTGGCTGTCCAAAAGCAAAAAAATATACCAACCATTTCTTAGGAAATACAGCAGGAACATAAGATAAGATGTGAAAACATATTCAATATGTTAATTCATCTGATTAGAACTCACCTTGAATCTCTGGCATCTCTTTTAACTATGGAATAACATATGGTGATTTAAATACATTGGAAAAGACTCGCACGATTTACAACTACAGGGTGTCTCAAAATTAAAGATGATTTTATCATGAATTTTGCAAATGATTTTTGGTAATAAGATTTAAATATAAAAGGGTGACCCGCGACAAAAGACTCTAGACAGTTGGAACGAGTGATCTGTCAAATCCAAAGGGCTTCTCTGATCTAAACGAGGGCCAAAACTCCTCACATGGGCCATGGCCAGGCTTCTCGTTACATTGCGTTTTCGCGTCTAGGGACGCAATATTTTTGCTAAAAACGCAGTACATTTTAAACTGGACTCTTTATTGCGGACGCAATAAATTTTAATCGTGTGTCAAGATAATTTTGCATTGTGTATAAGCTTACAAATATTTGAAAGTCATTTATTGACTTATCTTTCTCTTTACAAACAACAAAATAAATAGAGAAGACAATTTTTGGACATTTCAGCGCTGTAGTCCCCGTTTATCCAATTCCGAAGTTACAATTCGCAAATTACATTTTTGACTTGGACCCCATAATTCTTCTCGGACCCCATAATTTTGAGAATTGGTAGATTATGGGGTCCTGTGGACCCCATAATATTTTTACCTAACGAGAAGCCTGGCCATGGCCCCTATTTATTTACGTTGACCAGCGTGCGTTCATTGTTATCACTAGGAATTACCTATAAATAACAAAGAGATGCTTAGCTCCAACATTTTCAAATGGGACGTATGTCAGATTGTAAAAAAGCTCACATCGAGGTTGAGCGCCAGAACTAGGGCCTAAAAAAATGCTATTTTGAGATAATTAACTTCGAATAATTGGGACCTGTACAACACACTGTAGCACTCAACTCATACCTCTAATTATAGTAAAATTTAGAGTGTTTATGAAGTCTTTTGGTTCTTAAAATCTGTGGGTTAGGCCTATTTTGTTACCAAAATCTCATTTTCCCCCAAAATTGAGTTACGACCTTCTGGCCATCAACCCTCGACACGACGATAGATTTGTGTTACGGAAACAATCGAGAGAAAAAGATAGTTATGTAAAATGTTGGACGCCAAATCTTTATAGATGTGTTTCAACAGATTGAGAAAAGAACACAAATTGGACATTTTAATTTCTAGACTTTGCAAGGATTGATGATCAGAAACTAATGAGGGAATCCTTAAATTTTCATTATTTGCCTGATGCTCTACCTCTATTGCTAAGATAACTTGCTGAAATCATTCTGAAGATGTGACAGATATTTTTTCTATGGAACATTTTGATAAAGTCAAGGTGTAAATAATTTGAATTCAAATAAAAATAATGAAAGTTTTGGCCATTTCTAAAACGTAATGAGGGTGGGTGACGGGAAACTCATCATTGAGTTATAAGGGCCTAAAGGGTGGAGGCTGTTTTTAAATACACTGAGCCAAAAAAGAAACTTATAAAATTTTAACAGATCACCATAGGGTCAGTGCGCATTTCTCTTGTGTCATTGAAGCAAACAATTGGTTATTGACTGCCATTTGAAGCAATACATTGCAGTAATTTTGTATCCAAATTTGGTACATTTTCATGCACAGAATTTTATTTGGTGATCTTTTAAAAAATTTATAAGTTTCTTTTTTTATGAGTTTCTTTTTTGGCTCAGTGTATAACACAAATGTTTTCCCCCACGTGATGCAAACAAAGAATACAGATGTTATCATATTTAAGATAAAGATCACTCATAAATATATAAAACATTGACACAACACATGTTTTCCACATTTCTTGTTTTTCAAAAGAGGACAATGACACATACAGGGTGGCAAACGAGATATTATATTCTTGTTAAGTAAAGTGTCGTTTCATTTCTTTCAAAAAGAATCATCAAGACATCGCTATTCACACATTACAAGTCAAATTTTTAATTTTAATTATTCCATTTTTGTAAACATTTCAACTGATACAACACATCAGTGTTTTAATCCTTCGTATTCATCAACAAATTGAGGAATTATATTTTTATTTATAAAATTTGACGTAGCAGAAATACTCATTTCAAGGACACTTAAGCTTAAAGCCTAGTGCCAAAGGGAATTATAAAGCTGAATTTCTCTGAAAATGAAACAGCCCTGGGCCAAAGGAGCGAAGTCCAACGGCAATGACGGTGATGTTTTGTGAAGTTCAAGGCCTCAGCTGAGTTGAAAAGTCATAATGCAGTGGTGTCATTCACTCAGTGTATTGCAACACAAAAACATCATTTTCTGGGAGAAATGTTGATGGTATAAATGTTTTTCTGAAGTTCAAGGCCTAGGCTGAATTGGAAAGTCATAATGCAGTGGTGTCAATGTATTGCAACACAAAAACATAATTTTCTGTGAGAAATGTTCTTTCAAATATAGCTTGTATTTGTATTGACATTTGAAATGCAAAACATGATCACAATTTGAAAATTGGGAATGCGGTCGTTAGCACTAGACTCGTGCCTCCTCAAAAGATCACATAATATGCCTGTAATATGTATGAATGCTCCAAAGTTGCATGTATGAATTAATCTTTTCTAAAATGAGAGCAGTTTTTGTTTGTGACCTATTTTAGAACATGACCTCACATGAAATTTGATTTTGAAATTGTATCTTTACTTCATCCCTGCCATGTTGCATATTCATTGACTCAAATTTGATATAAAATTGGATAGATTGAGCCCATATGTATTGGTCAAGCTATGAGTTTTTAAAAATCATAGCGAGACCAATACATATTGGGCGTAAATCATCCAATTTTATCATTATTATGGGGTAAGCTAAGTCCCCATTGAAGACATGCAGTGGTAGAGTATACTAAAGGAACTCCAAAAAATGAAATTATCCAGCCCCCCGCAACCCCCCCCCCCCCCCCCCAACAAAGTATTTATGAACGGTCCCTAAAATGGTCCAGTGTGACGCTAAATGGAGTTCCTTTAGTATACCCTACCACTGCATATATCAAATCTCTTTTGACCCACCCTCTCGCCATGCCACAAACTTTTTTGACCCCTCTCACCATGCCACTAACTTTTTAGACCCCACCTGAAACTATCTTGCCGTTCATTGTCATCAAGTTCAGAGAACATGGATATGATATCTTTCATGGCATTTGTTTTGACCATGTATCATATTCTATTTTTGATGGACGCATCACATCTAGGAGGGCAGGTTGTAGAATCTAGAGTGAATCAGAACTCCCACTTCAATTGCAGGTTTAGTGCCATGGTCTTTAGTTCCCTGAATAACATATTTATGCACAGATCTTTTGAAGCCAATTAGGATGCTCCCTCCAATTTTATATCCTGGCTTTAAATAAGTTTTTGCTAATGACATGAATTTGCCCTTTATTCTTTTTTAACTGTGCTAGTACATGAAAATAGGCCCGTAGACATCTGCGCGCGCAGCGCGCCAAAATTAGATTTTTTTTACGTTGATTTATAAACGTTCCATAAATAATGTGTATACAGGTAAAGCGGGGGTTTGGGGCGAAGCCCCAGAAATTGTTGGAAACTAATAAGTGTTTTAAACTTTTTTGACCCCCTCTGTTGGGGTTTTCAAAAACTTTTTGACCCCCCACTTTGCAGAGTATCAACACTTTTTGGGCCCCCCTATAATTATCCAGCCCCCACCAAAGTATTTATGAACACTCCCTTAGTCTTAAAATTACCATTGTTTTGTGAGCTTTGCACAAATAAGTTTGAATGTTTCATGATGTAAGCTTTACAAGCTCAATTTGTCACACAAAATGGCTTCAGGAATGTTTTTCTGGATCATTTTAGTTTAAAACTGAAAATGTTTGCGCACATTTTTCAGCATGTTTGAACATTATAAAGCAAAATTTGGGCTCATCCTCTCCTAAATGTGTGTACTTCTGCTGCCACTGGTGCGGTTCCCAATGGTGGAATAGAACAGCACCACGTTAAGCCCATCTCGCGCATCTGATTGACCCGAGGCAGTACTCCAAGGAAGTAGGGCCACTGCCGAGCTTCTTCGCCGACGACTATACGTAAGAATATACAGACACACATCGTCGCTGTTTTGTCAAAATCTCCATCCAGCCCTTCAGCATGTATAAAGTAATACTTCCTATGAATAACATTTGAGAAGTATGTTCTAAACATGTTTAAGTGCCAAAAACACACCTATCGTTGCTTTTTGTAGGTGTTCTTGTCCAAGAACATGTATAAAGCAAGATTTCCTATGCATAACCATTAGGCAGTTTTACTTTATACATGCTGAAGAGCCGGAAAACATACAAGGTATTGACAGAACAGCGATGATACAGATTGATAAACTGAAATACTCACACGTTATACAGCTATAAGATCTCAAAGATACACTTTTGTCTTTCCAATGACAGTACAATGACATTTTATTGAATATTTATGTGTGCTTGCCTTACATAGCATTTACATCTGTAATACACTTCCAGTTTCTGATCTATAGGGAATGTGTAGATCAATTTACAGGTCATATGAAAAGAATTGTGGGAGAAAAAGTTTCTTATTTTGAACAAGCCCCAGTTTCTCTCAGTATGATATGATAGCTGATAATAATCCAAGGAAATTACAATATTTGTAATTCAAAATATATCACCATTTGTCCTTATCATAATCCTTCACAATGCCGTCCAGAAGCAGATATAACAACATAACATATACTTGGTCAAATGTGATAATACAATATTTATCTGCACCAAAAAAGGAACAGACTGAAATTGACAGTTTTATGTATCATGACGGAGGGTATATTTCCAAACATCCATCTTTTTGTGGGGCAATCTAGGTCTGATATAAGCAAGACCAAAATACACAAAGTATGTTTATGTTTCAAACCAAGGATCGCAAACAACCACATTATTGACTAAGACTATACAAACTAGGTCAGTTGTTAGAAAGGGATATTCCAGTTGAAATCCATACACCCCACATGGAAGAAATTACCTTAATCTTCCACATAGGGAGTGTAGCAGGCAAATGGAGTCACCCATGCAGATAACCCCATTTGAAATTCCCACTCGCTGTTGGGAAAGATTACGATAATTTCTTCCACAGGGAGTGTATGGATTTCAAATGAAATATCCTTATAGTCACCATACTATTGAATAGCTAACCAAAATAACCAAAAACTCTCAACTTCGGGCAGGTGCTGTAACAGGTTTAGAAGAGGAGAAAGGACCCATTTGAATTATATTCACAATACATTAATTGCATGAATCCATAGAAAATAAGCAATGACGGTTTGGATGCATGGCCCAAAATATGCACCTTGTTCTGAAGAATAATACCAATTTAAATTTGAATTCATGTGGGAATATTTACCCCTAACCCTTCCATTCAATATGGGAATATTCCAGTGATTAGCACTGCATTTACGGACAAGTGCTATTTGTCTTCAGATTAGAACCACATGCTAGATGAAAAGATGCACTCACTGGAACACATTATGATAACACTGGAGTAACCTGGGTTAAATGAAGTAACCCGGTTTAACAACCAGATGACTGTGCTATTAACCAGGGTTACTCTAGATGAAAGCAAACTTCAGATGGAAGTAAATGAACAGAATATAAGCTTTACAAGAGCCCATAAATAGGAATGTTATAAAAAATCACTTATTTCAACTGTTCTTTATGAATACAGCTGGGGATTTGATTCCAATGATGGCTGTGTGGTTGTCAACACAGTTGTCGGTTGCAAAATTATACCGGGTTACTCCAGATAGCTGTGCTGTTAACCAGGGTTACTTCCAGATGGAAGTTTAATTGTAAACAGTTATGTTGACAGAATATCTACATCATTGGTTGTTGCATCAAGCGCATGCATGCACTAGTCGTACTGTTAACCACGATTATTCAGGATGATTGTATTGTTAATGCTGGTGGTCTTGTTGAAAACAGATTTGAATCCATCCCTATGGTTTGCTAGGAAAGGTCTGCTGAGTATCTACGTCAAAAGTTGCTGCACTAAACGCATGCAGCGCTGTATCACGTAAACATAGTAGAGATGCTTATCATTCATAGCCTCTGTAGATACAAACAATACATATATGTTCATATTAAAATATATAAATAGCACATAATTAGAGATAAAAATAGTCACAGTATGAAAATAACAATCTTTAAAGGGTTGCGCTCCAATAAGAAAAGGTCGTTTTGCATCGATTACTTTCATGATGTCACTGATATCGGCAGAAAGAGTAGTTATAAATAGCTCAACAAAAGAAAGTCATACATATTGTTTTGTCCTAAAGAGTTACTTTTTGACCAAACAGGCTAGTTAGACATTTGGATGTATCTTTTTGGCACAATTTGGTACCAAATTTGCCATAAAAAAAGAAAAAGAAAAAAGAAGAAGTTAAAGTTAAAATTTAGAGTTAAAATCCACCTGTATATTGAGAATACTTACTCGACCATGTGTGCTATAGACCAGTCTGTCGTAGCAGAGGCAGGGGGTTCGGTTCTAACACCATCCTTTGTGATCACTGTGATTTCATACTGCATGTAGTAAAAGGTAAAGGGACATTATTATGATTAGTATGGCAGAAATAAAAGTGAACCTACAAAACTTGTGAAATAGCGAGCGGTGGGCAGTGGCATACCCAAGATATAATCAGGGAGCCAAAAAAAATGCCAATTTGCTGACAAAAACACTGTTGGCCAACACTGACTATAACAAAAGTTGCTATTTTTAACTAATTTGGCCATGATTGAGGTACATTTTGGCTTTCAACAAGCTTCTAAAATATTAAAATTCATTATTTGGGGCATATGTACATGTACTCAAAAACCTTCGTACTAATTTGACTGTCATAATTCAATATAATTCCCCTTGTAGAATGAACTGACATTACCAATTTAAACCAACAGGTTCAAATATTTGGGGGAAATCGCTTCCACCTCCCGCCTCCCCCCCCCCCCCCCTGGCTATGCCACTGAGACAAAATGAGTCGATACTAG
Organism: Ophiura sarsii; assembly: GCA_035610835.1. Classification (NCBI taxonomy): domain Eukaryota; kingdom Metazoa; phylum Echinodermata; class Ophiuroidea; order Amphilepidida; family Ophiuridae; genus Ophiura; species Ophiura sarsii. The sequence goes on along the minus strand of CM069456.1, from coordinate 16,785,318 downwards.
ATGAGATTCTGATAAAAGAATGCCAATATTTTTCTGTCTGAGGAAGCTATACTATAGTCGATTTATAATTGAACGAACACTTTGAAGCAGCGTATTGTGTACATTGCGTGAAGTGCGCATAGCCGTAAGCGTGATAATTTCGGGCGCGATCATCTTTGTGCTGCGTGCGTGTTGTTCGTTCAATTATTAATTTGAATATAATTAGGGCATCTGGCTTAAGGAAAACATGCTGTGTTATAGAAACAATTCTATCCTAGATCATTGGATCAAAAGTGTTTGATATTGCTCATTTCTTTCCTTGACCTGGAGAGGAAAACAAAAACTATCAGGGGAGGGACAAGGGTCAAATTTTCATTTTTGGGGGGAAAAATCACTCTTCACCTGGGCCACACATGGAAGTCTGACACCTAACTGATTGCGCCAACGGGTCAGCTCAAAAACTTAACTTTACCGAGACCATTTGATAGCCCGGCAGATCATGGCAAGAGATAGACCCAGCAAGCATGCGCTACCATTTGATAGCACTGTAGGGATTTGCAGGTATGAGACGGGTTAGGGTTAACATTCAATATTTCTAAGCTCACCTTATTAAATGACCTGGCATCTCTGTAGAACAGAATCCTCATGCATCTTTCTATGAGGGCTTTGGCATCTGCTTCGGTCATGTTGGGATTCTTCTCACATGCATCTCTCATTATAGGCTATGGAATACAAAAGTGATATTCAACATACATACAGTAAACACAATAAGTAACTGACCAGGTAATAAATGTGCTGATAACTCTAAAAGTATAACTCCTACATAAACATATTAAATTATAAAGTTGTTGAGAAATTTCTTCTCTTTAATTTGGGATATTGCACGCTAGGAATGGTAGATTAATGAGGACGTTACAATCCCAAATGTAAGGTCAAGTCTGATTTTCATTTTCATTTTCAACACAGGGGAGAGTATGACAGGTAAAGCAATTAGCAAGTGTGCCGTATTGATCAATCGTAACAATGCCTCAAGCCGACTATCTAACTACCTGGGCATCGACCGGTGAATTGGGACTACCACTACCAGTAATCAATGATTAGCCAATCGGAGTCAATAAGCACAAAAATTGGGCACTCTATTTGGGTTATTTCTGCCTGTCAATTTGCATGTCCAATTATAATAAGCACTATTCATTGTAGTATGTTGTACTTACCAATGCAATGTATGCACCAAATCCGTTGGCTACTGTAGGGCTCTCATAGGCAACACCTATTTTATCAACATAGCCAAGAAAGCTGTGTGAAGAAAATAAACACACAAATGCTATTTATTACAGAGTGGAGGGCAAACAGAGAGAACACATTCATTTTGATTCTTGTAAAATGTATAATATTGAAAGAGTTACATGTAAACTGAGTTTTTGTTGTTGATCTATATAATTGGAGGGTTGAACCATGATTTATTAATTTGTTGTAATCGTTAGTTTGAGAGAAAGGTTAAGGAGGCCATTTTACATCGGAGTCAGAGACAAGCAACCATCACTCAGAGGCTGATACAAATTGCCTAGTGTCTACAATCCGATCCCGACGTCACAATTCCTCCAGAAGGTCCAGTTGACCAAATCAGGTCATAAATCTGCTGATGAACGGTGTAGCAGGACCTGAAAATTCCAGGTAAGTTTCTGTTGTGTTGAGATCAAACTTCAAACTTCAAATTAACATAACCTGTGCATTCAATCACTTAACTGTAAAATGCCAATCAGGTGTTTAATCAAAAGTCATTGGGTAGCAAAGATACACTGTCCCTAAAGGTATCAGCTTAGGCAATCACACAAAAAAACCTGTTTGAAGGGCCTGACTGACACAATTTTTTACACATTTTTAACAAACAAATTTTCATTTTGAAAACGTTAGAATTCTTTTGATTATTTAATTTAAAATAAATAAATATTGTGAACATTTCTTAAATTTTTTTACAACCACAAACATCGTTTGAAATTCACCAAAGTGTTGACGAAAACTAAAAACACCCAAGCAACCGACCCTACCTGAGAGGTCCATTTGCCCATAGAACAGTGTTTTTTGTCTCCTTATTGTACATTGTTACATTCTCAATTGCTTCATTCCTTGGAATCAATGACTATCCTTGATTTACTTTCAGCCATCTTACCTTTCGCCTTTGTGATGTCCCCCTACTACAACCACGTTCCATAGCGGGTTATATTTTGATCGTCTATTGTACATGACGCGTGTTAACCAGGAGAACAGTGCCTGTGGTGTGTAGCCATGACCATCATTCAAACATTCGTCATCGATACTACGAAACAAATAAGAAAAACACAAATGAAAGTTTATGAAAATTACAAAAATTATAATTAATTCTAGATCTATAATTATAGGATGCTTTAAACATGATGGAAATTGTGGCAACATCTGAATATTCAAGATAATTATCAACTTGGGTTAGGATTTTGGCCCTAAAAATGTCAATGTATCAGTACATGTAGCTTCTCTCTCCACAGTGCTCAATGACCACAGGATCTTGCTGTCTCTAGTAAAGCTCTGTTGAATCAATGCTTTTGCTGGCCTGCTTGGCACCAAGGCTGGTAAAATGCTAAATTTCCCATAAACATTTCACAATTTTTCTCAAAGAAATGACTAAATTTCCCTTCCTAAACAAACAATAAAAAATATCTTTTGGCAAAATGAATAATTGAATTGACACAACGGCATGCCCTTCTGAAGTTTTGGTAAGTACAGTGTTTCACCACTGTTGGTTTCTCTTTATTTCTAAATCGAGTGCCCTTTAAAACCTGCTCAAACACCAAATTATAACCTGCTAGAAATTAGACTTACATCTTTTGTTCCAAGATATCCTTGAGAAACTGAAAATCTGCTATATCACCAGCAGCAGTCAGTGCTATATTGTCGTTGACTTTAAACATTCGAGATAGATTCCTAAACCGAGCCATGGACCCGTATGAGCCTACCATGTCTGCGGCCAGCATTACGCCACCGTTGAATTTCACACCGAGAACTGATGTGCCGGTTACCATAGGTTGCCTGCAGAGAAAACAGAAATGACATAATTATAGTTATAAATAGTAAATCATTGAACTACAATTTTCAACAATTAATTATTATCACAAAGAGCATTTTAGATTCAGTGAGTTTAGAATTTAAACGAAAAAAATTGTCTTCTATTTTACCAACCAAATGGTTTTAATGCCCTTCTTATATCAACATTAACAATAATAAAACCATACTTATTGAGCGCATAACACAATTAAGTCCCTATGCGCTATCACAAACAAAAACAAAAACAAAAACACACAGTAACATGAGTATCAAAGACAAAACAAAAAGAAATTAAACATTAACATTAAATAGGTAAGTTTTTAGCAATGATTCAAGAGTTTTGGCGGATTTAACATGATATGGTAAATTGTTCCAAAGTTCAGCAGAAGCATCTTGAAAAGAACGGCGACCATATGAAGTAGAAGGTGAAGAAACATGCGCAAGAAGATATTTTGAGCCAGAACGAATGTATTGTAACTTGTAAGTCACGAAGGACAGGAGAAATGTGACAGCGAATCTTAGACAGAGTAACAAGTCGAGGAGCTGAGTTTCGAATCCGTTGAAGTTTTGAGATTTGCGTATCAGGGAGGGCATAGTAAACTATTGCAGTTATCAAGTCGGCAAGTCACAAAAGCATGAATAAGTCTTTCAGTTGTTGGCTGATCGAGATAACGCCAGATTTGACCTATCTTATAAAGAGCATGGGAAGCCGCACGACAAATGTTTTTGACATGAACATCCATCATAAGATCGTTTTGAAGGATAATGCCAAGGTTGCGGGCGTTGGAAGCTGGCTCAATGTGAGAATCATTGATTTTTACTGATGAAATCATAGAATTGTTCCTAAAGCGGGATGTAATATGAAGAACTTCAGTCTTGTCATCATTCAATTTAAGATCATTAGCTGTGGACCAGGTTTTGATATCTGTCACACAAGCTTCCAGTCGCGAGATTGCACCGACTCTGTCAAATTGGTGAATATATATCATTATATCAACATTGTATCAAAATAGCACCTGTTGCGTGATATCTATCCATTTTCAACCGACACTTCTAAAAATTAGTATAAAGGTGAGGATATCGACTGGATCGCTTTCACGTAGGCCAAGGCCTGTTTCTCGATGTTCACTTGGCTGTTGTCAGTGTTGACATAAACAATTTAGAAACCGCCCAGTGTGTTCTATTGGATGACTCACAAAATGATTATGGCTGACAAAGGTGATTTTTCATGTATAGCCTGATAAATTGTCAAAAAATAGTTCTTACACGAACTACCTGAAAACTTCTACTAGCCGAACAATAATGATAGGCCTGACTCATAAATTAAAAGGACAACTATTTTGGGTCTCGGAAAACATAAGCCTAAAATTGGCGAAATCACACTTTTTGTCCAATCAACAAGATCGGACATAAATCTTCTGATCCCCCGTTCAATTCTCCCAACATAAACAGCCAATTGGAACAGTTTAACAATTGCACTGCTTCAAGTTTTAATTCCAATCAAAGATCGCGTAATAAGATTGTTTGGCCTGATAAGTTACACCTTGATGGCGGTCCGGGCTATTTTGATTCACAATTTATCGGCTTTATTTCACTTTTTTAACATAAATCCTGACCAAATATGAACCTTTTAAAGTTTTTCTTTTATCGTTTTCTTGCAAAACATATTGTAAATTGCATCTAATAAACATGTGGGTTTTGACATTTTTAATCATGTTTCTAGTGTTCAAAATGAAATTTATTAACTGCATACAAATATTGGCGAAATTGTTGTTTTGTAAATTTCATTTTAAGCTTGTTAATTGTTTTACCCCGTAATTTCCCTCAATTCTCAAACAAAGCCCTGCCCTTGTTTTATAGAGGAAGTTGTGGACCAATTGTTTTACCCCGTAATTTCCCTCAATTCTCAAACAAAGCCCTGCCCTTGTTTTATAGAGGAAGTTGTGGACCAATCTCAAACAAAGCCCTGCCCTTGTTTTATAGAGGAAGTTGTGGACCAATACCACCAATACCACCAATACCACTACCACTACCACTACCACTACCACTACCACTACCAATACTACCAATACTACCAATACTACCAATACTACCAATACTACCAATACCAATACCAATACCAATACCAAAATACCAAAATACCAATACCAAAATACCAAAATACCAATATTAATACCAATACCAATACCAATACCAATACCAATACCACCAATACCAATACCAATACCAATACCAATACCAATACCAATACCAATACCAAATACAAATACAAATACAAATACCAATACCAATACCAATGAGCATTTATAAAGCGCCTTTTCATCAAGATCAAAACGTGTGAGAAAATGCATTTTGATTTGATGCATTTGTAATAGACTTATCACTTCACACAGTATTTATAATAGCGTCATTGGTAGCATTTACTCCACTGCACTTAGACTTAGACTGCAATAAGAGAATATTTTCACGATTGAGAAAAAGTGCAGATAGATTGTGAAAATAACTCAGATTTTCAAAAATGTCTTAAAAAAGACAATCACAATAAAATAATAGAATAAAAAAAACCTTTTCTTGAGGCGGCAGCCAAAATAGATGCGCGCGAGGATGAGAAACTGCTATATTTTCTTATTTGGTTTGAAAAAGACAATCAAAATAAAATAATAGAATAAAAAAAACCTTTTCTTGATGCGGCAGCCAAAACGGATGCGCGCGAGGACGAGAAACTACTTTATTTTTTTATTTGGCCTTTTTTACGTTCGACCATACAGTAGATCAACCCAGCAATTTGCTGTTGCAATATAGGCCTAATTTATTAATTATTAATAGGCCTCCCTATTTTTTGAAAAATAAAATTATAAGGAAAAAAACTGTGGTCATAACTTTGTCAATATTTAACCTATAGTCATGGTTGAACCATTATTTTCTATAGAAAAGTATCATGTTCATTTTTATTGCATTTTCAAAGAGATACTTTAAACTTCAAAATTGTATGATCGTGCCTAAAAAAACTAATTCATGAATTAATTAAGGGTATACACCACCAATGCACTCCCCATAGACGCTACGTGCAAAGTAGGGGTCAAACAATCGGCTCTAACTGGAGTTATCCCATACATCCTTATATGACATTTACAGAGATTATTCCTAAGGGATGTCCGCAAAACATATCAAAAGGAAATAGCAAAGTGTCGGACTAGATTTTTCAATATTATGCGATGAATTTGATGTAGCGATTTCGGCCCTTTATTTACGCCCCAAAACCCAGGACGGACCTTCCGCCGATTTCAGTCGTTTAAAAATTTAAAATGTTCAAACTAGTGCGATTTTTTTGGAAATATGTACTGTGCACACTCATAAAAATGTGTAATACCCAAAACTAATAGATATAATTGAAAAAAGTATGTCAAAATCTCGCAATTTGTACCGCAAAAAGGAACTATTGCTGTGATAAATTTTTACCGGACGTGCTATCCCATAGTGCATTGGTGGTGTATACCCTTAAGTAAGCTTATTATATCCATCAATCAATCATAAAGCGTAGGCTATGTTAAATCTCGGAACTCAACAATCACCAAATATTACACACTTACAATGTATGTTTTGTTGGAACACTTGGGGCTGATACTTTCCCACCTGGAAACCCATAAAGAGCTCCAGGGCTCGGTCCATGTTGCCAGAAAGGTTCTTGAATTTGTCCGTAAGTCGCCATGTTGTTTTATTGTGTGTACCTTGTACCCTAATCGGATCCAGTAATCTGTTATCAATATTATCAAAACACAAATGTTATCAAATATTATAAAAAATATCACTAGATTTATAAAAATATATACATTCAAAAGTTTAAAAAATACTCAAATTGACAATTTGGCAGTAAGAAATTAATTTTAAACACTCGTGTTCACCTTTGCAGTTATTGTGGTCTATGGTAAAATCTTCTGCATAGTCATTAATACTGGATATGAGGTTGGAGAAAGGCACACTATTTTCCAACAGCCAAATTGTTACAACGCCGTAGTACGGAGCACCGGAAGGGACATGAAATAAAATGTTTTGGTGACAATTATCTCGAGATAATGTGATTACCCCGAGATAGTATATAAATACTACATGGTTAGAGGGGGAAATAGTGCAAACTATTTCCCCCGCGGTACTGGCTACAGGCCTACCACCCCGAAGGGTGAGGGGTGATAGGCCTGTAGCCAGTACCGAGGGGGAAATAGTTGCACTATTTCCCCGATGTACCATATGTAGTATTTGTTTTATTACACCTCATAAATATTCATCCTCTTCCATGGGCTCTTCCAACCTGGTAGTTCCTGCTGAAAGTCTGCTTGTGCCTTCTTTTGAACCATCCACAAGCACCGTCACGTTCCCTCCAGTCACTCTTCCATCATTCGGTGTGGACTTTGAAGGCAACTAAATGTTGACATCATCCCAGGAGGTACCAGGTTAAAAGTGTGTGAGAACGCTATTACGTAGAGAACTTTTGTCTCTGGGAACGATGATATAGGGAAATAGTCAAAACTACCACACGGGAAATAGCTCAATTTCGTCAATAGCTCAATTTATTATCACTGTGTCCAGCTCAATTGACCAATGAAATGGCAGGATATGTGCCTATTATCTCATGAATATTTACGAGGTGTAATAATTTATTCTCTCGGGATAATCACATTATCTCGGGATAATTATCTCGAGATAATGTGATTATCGTGATTATCCAATTATCTCGAGATGATGTGATTATCCCCATATAATTTTTTATATCGGGATGATTATCTTGTGATAATTTTTTATCTCAGATAATGTGATTATCTGGAGATAATTGTTTATCTCGGGTTAATGTTCCCAAGATAATGTGATTATCTCGAGTACCAGAGGGAGTTAATTATTCCAAGGATTAAGGCCAACCTACATACATACATACATACATACATACATACATATGAGATTTTATAAAGCGCTATTTCATTTAGATCACGGCGCTGGCAGCAAACAAACAAAACAAAAAGGTACAATCCACAAACAAATCAAAATGTACCAATAAAAACTAGTACTACATGTATACAGAAAGAACAATTAAGTAGGAAACAGATGAGTCTTCAGTTGTTTTTCGAAAACTTGTAAGGATTCACAGAGTCTGATGTTGTTGGGTAGATCATTCCATAGTTTAGGACCAGCAACAGTGAAAGATTTATCTGCGGCAGAGTTTTTTGTACGTTGAACAACTAGGAGAGATCGATCAGACCCAGATCGAAGACCAGGTCGACCAGGTTCATAATGAGCAATGCACTGATTCAGATAGATAGGTCCAGTATCATTAATACATTTATATATATAAACACACAGTTTGTAGATAATACGCTGTCGCAACGGGAGCCAATGAAGTTCTTTGAGCAACGGAGATGCCGAGTCTCTTTTTCTGCCTCCACAGACAAGGCGCGCGCTGCCCAGTTTTGTAACGATTGTAATTTGTTGAGATCAGATTCATTTGAACCAAAAAGTAGCGAATTTCCGTAATCAAGTCTAGAAAGTATGAGTGCACGAGCTACGTGGTGGCCCCGGTGGTGGCATGAATTGTAGTCAAGAAAACGGCGAATTCTACAGTGGCATCTAAAAATATTGAACATTTTAAGATGACTATAGCCTGTGATTTTGTGGCCGCATATATCACAACTTGTAAAATTGCACTAATACATTGAATATGTCCCTTTTCCCACTAGGCCTACCCCACCGAATATAACCGTGAGCCTCTTGGGACGTTACAATTTACTCATAGTTTTAATCTATAGGGTTTGATTTGTAATATGTTATTTGCTCGTATTTGAAGCAAATACTTGCTTGGATTCCTCATTTTTGTTTTAAAGAGCCGTGTTGACTATAAACCCCAATTACGATAAAAATAACCAAATTCACCACAAAGAGTTGAATGATTGTTTGATGACATTTTCATAAGCTGTTTATGTACTACACATGCATGAAGTGGAGAGAATTGTTGTGGATACAGGGTCAGCTAAGGGCATATCATACCAAAGAAAACGAAAGTGAATCAGAGTCAACAGGTCAAATTTATGTGAGCTTTGGGTATCCTCTAATACTACTAATAAGCCTGATCAGTGATTTGTACTGTACTACATAACCCAGGTATCATTAGTCTTGATTTGTAAGTGCGGCCTCACCCCAATTTACCCAACATAAAGTGCCCCCCCCCCCCCCCCCCCATCTGAAAAAAGGGTTTTTTTTGTACCAAAGTACTTTTTTTTGTACCAATGTACTTTCTTTTTATACCAATGTACCTTTTTTGTACTAATGTACCTTTTTTTTGTGAAAACGCCCCCCCCCCCACCCCCCCCCCCCCCCCCCCCCCCCCCCCCCCCCCCCCCCCCCACACCACCACCTATTTTCTGAAAACTCCCCCTTTCCCATAATAAATGTGTAAAGCATTTTTTTCGGGGCGTTTTGGACTAAATTATGCCCTAACCAATCCCAATTTTCATCATGCCCCATCCATCCACCCCTCTATGGTGCGCCCTAATACGTAATATTTTTTTCTTGTTCGCATTCTTTTCATGCATGTATATCGCGATTTTGAACCTGTTGGCCGCCCATAAAACCACCCAACCCGGAAGTTCATATTCATCCAAAACCAATGTGAAAGTTGACATTTTTTGTCGACAGCCCAAACAACAACACGGCTTACGCGTTGTGGTGCAATACTCAGTCACTGAGTCAGTGGCTGCTGCAAGGTCTGAGCAATCTTCTAGGGAAATTGGTAAGTTCGTGGTAAATAATAGGTAAATTCAGGAGATATACACCGCAAGATCAAGCTGTTGTTCCAATTTATGCCAAATAAAAGTAAGTTTTGTGGTGTCACTACATCTTGAATTCAAGCTGCAGAATTTTGCACCAACCAACCAACCAGGTAAATAAACATCTTCCCATACCGTAAGTACAGACTAGTACTTAGCAAAGCCTTGTTAATATGAGATAAATTACACAGCTATGGAAACCAGCACGCAGATCGAACCGCACCACCTGGATCATAATGTAACACGCTAATTTATATATGATCGCAGGCGCAGCGCAGTGTGACAGACCGTGGCGTAGGCTATGTATTATTCATAATTAGCTTCAAAAACAAGCAATAGTAATCAATAGTCTAATACTATAAAAAGACAGTCGGCATCGTTTCCCTACACTGTTGCGGAAAATAGAAACTGGTTGAGATATTTAACCAAGGCATTAAATTATTATCTATACTAATTTTCGGTCCCCCGCCTGATTAGATAGTTCAACAATAATTTTACATTCGTGTCCCTCTTCAACTGAAAAAGCGTGGTAATTGGGCCTCTAATACACGAGCTAATTAGATAGTTCAATGCCAGTATTTTC